>VXBW01005537.1:1604314-1635905 GCA_013400375.1 Thinocorus orbignyianus
TAAGATGACATAAAAAGGAGGGGGGGGGGGGGGAACCAAAAAAACTAAGTGTTTAATTCAAGACATCCAAGCAGCAAGTGTTAGCATAGGAGAAAAGCACAAATACACCTAGTTCTAAAGACCTAGTCCTGCCCATTTGTGGATGGTCTGTTTGGGGGGGGAGCAATGTGTGGATGAAGAGGTCAGTTCCCACCAGTGCAAAGCTATTTGGGTGTATCCCTGAAGCCCTGAGCATGTTAGCTCCTGCTGGGCTTCCCCTGGAAGCAGGTGAGGACCTCGTCAACAGCTCAGTTGATGCCAGTGGTGCCCTGGCAGTTGATGTCTCCACTGAGGAAGTTTTCCCGCAGCGACCTCAGTCATTGTGGTGCTTACTGTTGTTACTTCCAAAAATGGAGCTTGGAGTAAGTGAGGCTGTCTGATTTACAAAAAGGAGAGCTGCTGTTTCCCGGTGAAAACACACATCCTAGTCATTTATGGTGTTCTGTCATAGTAAGAAGCTATGTGCAAGATCGAGTTCCTAACTGGTGACTAACACAGTGATACCTCTTTTGTGTGTGTGTATTCTTAATATTTTCCTCTCCAGTACTACTAGTCACAAACACTCAGTGAATATAAGAAATCTGTAAAGCTGCAGATGTTATATCTTCTTTCCATCAACCCATTTTCCGTGTAAAAGAGGTGAAATCACATTAGATTTTTACCACTGAGATCCCAGGGCTTCAGAGCCGTGTGAATCTGTTCAATGGAAAATTAAACTAGTGTGTCCTTTAGCTAACACGCTAAGATCTGGACTAATTTTTCTTTTGAATTTTTTTTTTTGCATTAGTTTAGAAAAGTTAATTATCTGCCCATAAAAGCGCATGGTAAAAGATCAGGAATGGAAGATAATGACTCTTTTAAACATTTTGTCGGACAACGAGTTACACAAAAAGGAGAGATTGTTGCTTCAGAGTTACCGTCTTGCTCCTTGCTTGGGTATTAAATGCATTCAAATTTATACTAGCCAGTTCTTTGGTGTGCTGTTTGTGTGCATGTTGATAGGGTTTCAAAAAGTGTTGTCTTTTTTTTTCTTTTTTTCTTTTTTTTTAACCCTCCGGGGACTTCTTATGTGCAAGCCAAGTGCTTCTGCACGCATGATAGAGCAATTTCTTTGCTCTGGAAAGTGCTGCTAGATAGAAATACAATAGCAGAGCAAACACTGACTTTCTCAGAATTGTTACTTGTTCAAATAAGGATACCATAACAAAATCTTACATGGGGTCAAAAGTGCTCGCCTCTTTACTGATGAGGTCTCTCAATAATTTTTGGTAGGTTTCCAAACAAAGGGCATAATTTATTGGAAGCTGGCGCACTGTGTAGAGTATAAGCTTATATACACTCCTGAACTGGAAAGTCATTTAATTTAAATCTTAAATTTGTTACTAAATTCTTGGGGTTTTTTAAATATTTAAGACTTGTTTCCTACATATAGATAGATAAGCAGGGTTTTATTTTGGTCAAAGGACTCATACTGATTTATCCCCTTGGAAAATATGAAGCGTGATGGAGCACGAGGTCTTTGGCTTCAGAAAAGGAATGCTGATATAAAACAATGAAGCATCTAGTTCAATCCATATAGCATACAGATCTATTACGATTGCATATAAGTAAGTTTCATACTAGCATTTTAAACTATTGCTCCCTTCTTAAACCATATGCTGATTTTCGTAAAGAGAAGTCTAATTGCTCTCTTTATATGCAGCTCCAAGTCAAAAGCTTAATTTATCCCTCCAGTTGGATAATTAAATCATACAATGTTCATCTCTTGTGACTCTTCCTGTCCCAGAAATCTTAAATTCTTCTTCTCTAGCTGTCTTCCATAGAGCACAGCTCCTGACAAAGCCTTCACCTTTAATTTACTTGTGCCAGTAAGACAGCAGTTTGTCTCAATTCAGAAGCGAGGCTTCATTTTCCTTTCCTTGAGTTTCACTGCATATTTCTTTTCCTAGAAAAGGAACTCCATCTCTCCCACATGCACCTTCTTCAGGTATTACAAAACAGAATTTTCTTTTTTTTACTTTTTTTTTCCCTGTGACCTGATTTTGCAAACCTGCAAATACTGCTGTTTAAATCAGCAGCCTGGCTTGCATGGGTACGGCTCGGGGAACGGATTAACTTGAAAATCAAAAAATGCAATTCCTGTCTAGTGCAGTATGAGTATTACAGTTTCAGACAGTTAGATCTTAGAGCTGCAAAGGTGAAGCTCCTGCATGGAAGCAGATGATGACACCTTGCTGCGGGGAAGTTGCTGGAGTCACTGATGCATAGTCCTCCACAGCAGCAGGCTGCAGTAGTATAGGCTTGTATTGGAAAATAAATTGAAGGTCTAGAAGAGTTCACGCTTGGTGAGGCATTTCTATTAGAATTCTTTCCTCTGTAAGGTTCAACCTCCTTACTTTATTTCTTTTCTTTAAAATAAGTTGTTTTGAAAACTCGGCTGTGGATCGAGTAGACCTGAGTATGAGTAGTCCTGATAAAGTCAGGAGGACCATGCAGATGCCAAAAATAAAGATGCCCTAGTCAGTATTTCTCAGACTTTGCAGAATTGTGTCCAATAGGAGGGATCGCCAAAGGGCTTTGCTTTGGTGTGCTTGTGGGGTTTTTAAGAGATGGCATGACAGTTAGTTTGCAAAGTGGCAATTCTGATGTCGAGACATTGATTCTGATATTATTTCTTGGGTCTAACTGTGCCTGTACACACAATCACATTAACTGCTTGGACATTACATTCTCAAACTGCTGTGTTGGTGCACATTAAGGCAAGGATTTGGTGCAGTAAGAGAAGCTGACCCTACAAAAGCTATCTAAGGACTGGCTTTGTCCTGTGCTTTGTGTTAAGGTACTGGCTTGCTTCTGAGGTTTCACAGTGTAGGGCATCTACTAGCAACGCTGACTTCTTTACTGGAACTGCAGATCAGCATCTCATACTTTCCCCATTGATTTTTAAATGCTTAGTGTTTTCCAGTACATTGCATTCGTGTCACTATTCAACATCAGTATTTAAACATCATTTTAAATGACTACACTGGTTTAGCAGCTGCTGATACACTGCTTGCCCTCTTTCCTCATCTTCCCAGCATTGACCCTGTACGGTCTTCTGTCTCTTCTGTCTCCCTCCCAGCTGAGTCAAGATGATCCCTCAGGAATTCCTGGTGCAAAAGCTGAGGTGTTCTTAGAATTTAAATGTTCTTTGTACCCAAATGTACGCAAAGTGCATTTATTTTGGGTCAAGCAGCAATCTCTCTTACAGTGCAGTGCCTTGTTGAAAAAAGACAGGAGTGTTCCTGATGGCATTTGTAGAGTTGGCTCTCACTGATAAAATCCTGTCTGCACTGGGCTTAAATGGGACCACAGAAGGGAGTGAAACTTCTCTTGGAGGTGTTGTAACTACAGATTTTTTTTTTTCCTTCCTTTTCATTTTGAAATAACTCATTTGTCAGATTTTGGGTCTTTGTTGTGCGGAGGTTGTAGATCCTTAAGTGAGCAGGTTTGCATGCAGATGTGCTGCTGCTTAGTTTCCAGCAAGGTAGGCTGCTTTTTGTTTTGCAGTCAGGTGGTCTGGTACCTATGTAGGCATTCTTTAAGCATCACTAATGCTTCTTTAAGTGTTGTTTCATTTAAAACTTGTAGAAGAGCGATGCTTAAAGAACAGACTGTAGTTGAAAGAAGGGGCTGAATTGCTCAAACTAGTTTCCAGAATAGGGCATTACATGCTGTGGGTCAGCTTTAGTATCTACAAGTGGGTTTTTTTTCGTGTGCACTGTTATCCTTGGGACAGCAAGGAGCCACACAGGAGGAAGCACTGTGATATCAGGGCAGCAATTTTGTCAGAGGTCGTGTGCGCCTCTTTGAAAGGTCTGCTCCTGAGATTACCCAGGTTGCTGAATTTTCAGAGTTGTGGACAAGGAATCCCTTTGAACACCGACCTTTTGCTTTTCCCTTTTTAGTGATAAAATATTCAAGGGAGCAGAAAGTGACCCATTTTGTGTGCCGCCTGTCAAAGTGAGCAGAGGAAGGAGAGTACAGCGAGGGCCCAGGTGGAACCCAGTGAATGCAAATGATTTATGGAGTAGCTGCTTTAAGCATTTCCAATTACTTCTATCATCATGCAGTAGTGTCTATTTATGGATATGAGCTTAAACACATTGCCTAAAAGAAGCGGATGGCATAGGCAGCTGTGGGGACTGATACACGCTCCAGCATCTCTTCATCCCTCTACTCACCAGGTATTTCCTAGTGATTTGCACAGGGAAGAGCCCTGACAGGCAACCACTTCACTTCTGCTTGGCTTTTTCTTCACAACTAAGCAAGCAAACAGGTTCTTGGTGCATGCTGGGCCCAGAAGTGCCCAGCTTTATCGCAGTATTTTTTCTTGTAGACTTAAAGGAAAGACAGTTCACCTCGCCTAGCTGCACGTGAGCAGGAAAGATACTTGACATGATGGTTGGTGGACCAGAGCCGCACTACCCCATCGGTGTGGAAAAGTGGCGATCAGCTGGCTCAGAGAGGGACAGGAGGCTAACCTGTCTAGGCACAGCTTTCTATTTCAAAAAAGGTGCCAGGGTACGTCTGTTGGTACACATTCTTCTAGGGACTGCTTTAGCATAATGTTATGTAAAAGTTAATGTTTCATTCCACTTAGATGTCAGAGGTTTCATCTGGGTTAAAAAACAACAAAACAAAACAAAAAACAAACAAAACAAACAAACAAAAAAAAAAACCCAAAAAAGGTGGATGTTAGAAAATCTAATTTTCAAACAGGAGGGAGTTTGCAAAAAGAGGAGATTAGATTGAGCTGACAGATTCTGAAGTTACCAAGAAACACCCAGGCCAAAGGAATTAACTGTTAAGCTGCTCATCAGCACTACTTTCTATGGTATTTAAGGGGGGCTTGGCAGATAGTTCATGAAGTTGAACAGCTTGGCACACAGCGGAGCTTTTATACGCTTCAACATCAGTAAGCAGCATGTTTCGTAGTCCTGAGAGGCTGGAAATACTTCTTCCTCCCTCATATGACCATACGAAGAACATATGTACTTACAAGTGATAGCAATAGATCAGCTAAAGACAAGACCTTTGGATGTGCCTTAAAGGATGTGACCGGTATTCTGCCTTTAAGCCAGAATTCTTACTCGTTTTCTGGAGTGAAAGCTATTTCAGGTCACCTGCTTTATCTTCCCTGCCTCCTTTTACCTTTTTTTTTTATTATTAAACTGTGTCCTATTTCTGTTTAATGAACCAAAAAGCAAGCATTACACTGATGGTACAGCTCCGATTCCTTAGCGGCATCTTTAGGAAATGAAAAGTGATCAAGTTCCCTTGACAAGGAGGATGCTGACTTAGGCATCCCGCTTTCCCTAAAAATATAACCTAGAGATAAAACTTTAAGAAACTTGCAACCCAGATAGTAATTATGTGCCTTCTAAAATACAAGCTGGGACAGTTGGTTGCACAAAACCATTCACAGGCAAATACCCTCCAAAAGACCACTGTACTATCTTTTCTTCATGGGCACTTAAGTCCTATATAGTAACCGATTTTATGAAATACAGTACGGCTGTTAACCAACAGAACTGAACTCTTCAGTTGCTTAGTAACTAATCCAATCCAAGGAGGAAATAAAAATAGCATACATAATTTTAGAACCTTTAGGACCTTTGCCAAGCAAAATATTCTCACTAGCAGCAGTCAGGTTTGTGATTTGAATGGGTTAGCTTAATAGAATAGATTCTATTTGTTTTATGTAGATAAATGGTTCTTGCTTTTCAAATCTGATTAATTACGTATCCGGGCCATTAGGTCTTGTAGCTTCTGTACTCTTCCACAAGTTTATTTAACTAAAAATATAACATAACTAAGTATAATATAAATAAAAATGGAAAAATGTTTTAGTTGCCGGCTTCTTTTCAGCCTTAATCTGGTTAAAAAGCTGAAGACTGCAGTGTAACTCAATAAATCACGTTATATTGCCAGGAGGAATCTCATAAGCATCTGCTTAACTCCAAGTGTGGGTTTGGGGTTTTTTTCCTATACTCATCCATAAAGCTTGTTGGAAGGAAAAAGGATATTATTTTTAAAAAGATATTATTGCCACCATTGGTGGCTTATTCAGGCAAGGTAGGAACCTGCTACATTTAGTTGCCCTAAAGATAATTCTTCAGCTGACAAAATATGCCTCCTGTTTTAAAATACATCTTCAAAAATTTAGCATTTGTCTGCATTTTCAGAGGCTCGCTCTGTTTATGCACATTCCCTGTGCGTTTGACAAGTTTTGGGCACAAGACTTTTGCAAATTATGTCGAGGATCTGCATTTTTCCCCACAATTTTATCAGCGTCGCCACTGAATGAAGGATTTGCAGGACTGAATCCTAACATGTGAATAGCGATGTCGAAGTCAGCTCTCTAGCCCTTACTCCTGAATAAAGTAGGCCATTCGGGATCCGATATTCATGTCATGCATGTATTCTGAAGCGGTCACGGTGTGTTGGGTTATCAAAACAGATAGAGTGCTCCTTTCCGCAAAACAATTTGAATACCAACTTCTGAGTACATGAATTCTGATTTAATTCCCTGTTCCTCTCAACCATGCATTCAGGAAAGTCTCAGGTATTCCTTAATCTCTTTCAGTTCAATAAGTATTTTAATGTAAGGTGAAAAGCACTCAGATTCAGTTTTAGGTGGCTGGTACATTTTGCTTGAAGAAGAATACAGTTTTTTAGATGTAGTGATTCAGCACATTTTCCATTCCACTGTAGGATTCTCATCCTGTAGGGTAAAAAGCTAAATATAGCAAATACATGCCTTGCATGGTAGTTCTAATACTTTTTACTTAATGCATTTTTTTTTGCTGGTGGAGTTTCAGGCACTGCTATTCTTATTTTCAGCTTTTTAATTTATTAATACAGCTAACAGGCTCGTCTGAAGCAAATTAAGATTTTTCATCATTGTGCGCTGAAAGAATAGCGTGCCAAATCGAAGAGGAAGTTTCCACGAGAACATGTTGTAATTAGCTTCCATGCCTGAAACCAGGAGCGATGGAGTAAGTATGTCTGTGAATGAGGAACAGAGCCACAGGAGCTACCATGCAAGCCCATCCTGCATCCCACAGAGATACCCGGGGTGAAATCTCCGGGCGGGAGGCATGGCATGCTCCTCTGTGTTGGTGTTTGGTGTGAAACCAGCAAGAAAGGAGCTCCTACACGGAGCCAGTGCTCATTTTCTGCCCAGAACTCCTGGTCTTTGCCATCCTGGCAGCTTGCCTGACCTCAGAGGTCTGCCTGAACGTTTGTATTTTATCGAGGATTAAAAAAAAAATAATGCAAGTGGCATGGTAAAATGCAACTTGATACACTGCTAATTTTTTGTCCCCTAAAGAAGTTCAGAAAACATTGTGTTAATAGGGGGATTTGTGGCCAAAATGTATTATGCAGTTAATTCAAGTAAATTGCAGTTACTCTGTAGCAAATAATTACCACCTGTTTCACATCTGCCTCAAATCCACTCAAAATACAGCAATCTAGTCATCATTCTTGTATTATTTATGTAGGTTTATTATTTGCAGTTAGACTTCTATTTACCTACCTGATTCACAACAATTTTTTCATGCCTTCTGTACACAGAATGGCGAATTTAATAACCTCCTTTGGGTTTATTTATAAAACCTTTCAAAATATGTTTGCAACACATGACAGGGCTCCCAATCCACTGCTGACACTCGGCCTTTTTCATCATGAGCTGCGGTTGGGAGTGTGCCACTTGCTGCCCTCGGATCTCAACGCCCCCATTTCACCTTCAAAAAATATTCCGCATTAACCTGTCACACACGTGGCTTCTCGAGCTTTTTTTCAAAATCACATTTTGCTGGGTTAAGACGGGAGCTTCTGGGGTGCTTGTTGAAAGCCTTAGGATGCTGCGATGTTGGGATGGACAGTGAGGCAAGCAAGGGGTTTTTGGCAAGAATTATCACCTCCTGCAAGGTACGAAGGAAAGCACGGAGAAAAGCCAAATGTTTGCTGCTTTAAAATACTCAAAATGGTCTGCAAGCGGGGTTTGGACTTTCTGTGCTTTGTTCCAGTCATTCCTGCTCGCTCTTGGCAAGACGTGTCATTGTAGGGGTTTCTTTCAGTATTATGTATCACAACAAAAGGGCGAGTGCGGGAAGGAGGGTGAGGGGTTAATTCCTGGCAGCACATCTAGGCCATCCCCTGAAATCACAGGAGCAAAACCAGCTCATCGGTGAATCAGGCCACCCTGCCTCTTCAGGACAGGAATAGCAAGAATCGGAAATCTTGCCCTCAGCTGTGCTGACGCAGAGCAATGGCAGAGGAAAGGCACAGGGAAACACGGCCAGTTACTCCCCTCCAAGTTTCAGGTCTTTTCCATTACACCACAGTGGTATGTGTAGTTTTACAGCTCCCAAGAGCAAAACATGATCCCCCATACTTGCATACTTGGCCTCCCAAGATGTATATCTGTGGCAACACCTCTCCTTCCCTAAATTTTCCACCTTAGGTATGAATTGCTTTTCCATACTGGCGACTCCGTTTCATCTCTGTAATGCCCTCTGTGTTCCTCCGCTAGAAGCATCTCTGCTTGGTTGTGGCGAAGCACTCGTACCCAGCATGTGCAGACGAGGGAAATCAGGACACAGGTTTCTGTTTTGACCCCCTTCTTCAGGAGGGGAGGGCAGCAATGGGCTGGGACCTCCGAATATTTGTTGAAGGTGAAAAAGTAGAATTAAAGCTAGTAAAAGTTAAGCTTGGAGGATTCCAGGGAAATGAGTCGCAAACTCAGCAGCGCTATTGCACGTCTTTGTGATACCTCTCAAAACTGCCTGTCAAAATCTCCCATTAAGGAACATCGCAGATTAGTAATTATGCGCATCTATTAGCTAAGCATCCGCTCTTCCTTTCAAATGCTTTGTGGCAATCTCTCTCCAAAGAAGTGCGTATCTCATCTAGGTGTCTGCTAGATGGCCGTAACACCTCCCCGGGGGAGATGCCTCTGATAGCACTATATTAAAGACAGGGCTTAGTTTTGTCTTTTAAACCATCATACAAGCCAGTGCACAAGGAAAGACACCTAGTATAATTTTGTAGACAAATGCTAACAAAAGCTGTCTGCACACATGCACACACAGAGAAGAATTCAATGTTAACATTGTAGGAGGCTGTGATGATGACAGGAGTACTTTTATTGTCAGCTCTGCTGGGGAAGAAAAAAACCACCCTTATTTGTGCAATTAACCGGAGCTTAGCTTCGTTCCCAAGCATCCTGTTTGCACATGCGAATATGTTTTGTCAGCAATGTCTTTAGGTACAGATTCTCATTTTCAGATACTTGCGCTTCTTTGTGTTAAACAGGGTAGTGCTGTAATAACACGCACACCCCAATAGAGATATGAATACTATGTAGTAAGAATCCCAAATACGTGATGGTCTCGGTCCTTTGTTGTTCAGGGATTTTATTTATTTATTTATTTATTTTTCAAAAAAAAGATGCTTAATTAAAGCCTCTAATGCTTAGTTTTCCTGATTATATTCTGTTCGTTAATGGAGAGCAAGTCTGAAAAAGAGCTAAGAGCAAAACTGGAGGCTGCGGATAATAAAATCCATTGCTATTAATTAAGCTGAAATCCTCAAACATGCCTCCTTCCAACTTGTTATCTTCCAGACCCTAGATTACTTCATTCTTTCAGTGACTACTGCTAGACAGACACATCCTGTTGTGATAAAGGAGACCAGCTGGATTTAGGACTGCAGCTTCGTGTTTGTGGTATGACTGACCATATGTGATTCTCTGTCAAGTTTGCAGCTTTAATAGGAAATCTCTGAAGTATTTGCGCTTTGATTTATGTTTTTTCACTGGTTCGATAACAAAAGAGGTGACTGGCTTTGTGCAGTGCTGCCTTGCGCTGCTGTAGGTTGGAGTCTGGTCTCTGCCAAGGAAAGGCAAGCTCTTGCATCCTTACCCTTAAGAATTGGTTTGAGCAGGTTTTTTTTTGTTTTGATTTGTTCAGAAATGTTTTGGTTAGGGGTTATGAGGGCAGCGTTAGGAAAAATTAGCTGGGACCAGAAACTGCATTTCATTAAGGATATAATTTTGAATTCTTATGACAATCGTTATTTTTACCTGGCTTCAACAGAACTAGATCATTCTGTTAATTGTTATTGTCTTCCTGCCTGCTTTGAGAAATGTGTGTCTCCAGCCTCTGTAGGTCTGTGAACAGAAGGGTAGCTACTTGTAGAGAAGCATAGCAAACAGCAGAAAGAATTTGGAGGAGTTTGGGTCTTTTTCTTCCTGAGAAGGAGCATTGTTAGACCTCTGGTAATCTTTTCTGGTGTTTCTGATCTTGGCATAATTTGATTTGAAAGTGTGTAAAGGACGTGCTTTCCATCCTTTTATCCATGTAAGGCTCAACCATGTCGAACCCCCTTTGCTAAAAAGACTATTTGTATAAGGTGACAGACTTGAATTTCTCATTTATGTCTTTTATTGCATATATGTTGTGCTCTTGTTTACATGGTGATGGACAGCAGGTATGCCTGGGTGGAGGGAGAAATGGTACATTGTGCAAACTTCACCCACTAAACTCTGCGGATGCATCTCTGTCCTGACCTGTGACATCCTTGCTGATCCCTGAGATCCTGTCCTGGATGCTGAATATCCTTCCCATCCAGTGAAGGCTGTAGCAGCATTTCTTAGCAGAGGCATCATGCAACAAAACTGAAGTAAATCTCAAATTCCTGCATCTTTATTAGACTTTCTGTTAACCTGCCCATCATGTTCTCCCTATCCCTGGACTATTACTTGTCTGTTAAAGATATAGTGGAGAAGAGTTGCAAGATTCCTGTGGTGTATGGCTGAGGGCAGGAGGGACGAACTAGTCTTTAGTTTTATTAAAGCAGAGAGATGAGGAGAAGGACTCTCTCTTCAGTCGTCAAGACTGAGAAAATAATTGCAGCCTGAAGAAAGGTTTGCGTTTATTGGTCTTCCAGACTTGAGAGCAGCAGATGAAGGAGCGAAGGACAGTGATGGTCACACAGATATGAAGGAAATACAAATACGAAAATTCCCTTTCTTTGTCGCTCTATGCAAGTTTTACTTAGAATGTGCAATGAGTTTATTATTGTTTTTAATGTGTTAGTTTCACCTCCATTCTGTCTACTTCTATGAGTTTCCTGGGTTTCAGCCAGAAAAGTCAAATGCCACAGGAACATCTCATCTTCTAAGATTTGCAGCCTGAAGGCAATTGGCGAGGCATCAGAACTTTCAAGTCAGCCAAGTGTCTTGAAGTCCCCTGTTAAACAGGCACCAAGAGAAAGCGTAGGTTAACACTCAATACCAAGCCTTGGACTTACCATTTGCCCTTTAGTCAAATACCTATCACATTTGTATTTTACATTGCCAGTGGCTTGTGGCCGACTGTATCTTCTCTGCACCTTATCAAACACTGAACATTTGAACAGCACCTTAATTTCTGTGATCAGAGTTTACAAACAGCATCTTAAAAGAGAGGGTGGCAGGAAGGGAGGAACTTAGGGTTTTTTTTTCACCCTGGATTGTCAAAACCCAAGGTCTGAGCAAAGTGGGGAAAATGGGGAGCAGCTCCCTCCTCCATCAGTGAGACCAATGCTCTGTAGTTGGGTTAGAAAAGACAGGGGAAGTGAGATGCTTCTTACTGAATCAAGAAGTTAAATCCAGTTAGTGGCTGATCACAAGTGGTGTTCCTCAGGGCCCAGTATCAAGGATGGTTCTGTTTAATATCTTTATCAATGACCTAGACAAGGGGATTGAGTGCACTCTCAGTAAGCTTGCAGCCCTGACCAAGTTTGGTGGGAGTTTTGATCTGCTTGAGGGTAGGAAGGCTCTACAGAGGAATCCGGACAGGCTTTGGATCAATGGACTGAGGCGAATGGTGTGAGGTTCAACAAGGCCAAGTGCCAGGTCCTGCACATGGGGCACAACAACCCCACGCAGCACTACAGGCTTGAGGAAGTGTGACTGGAGAACTGCCCCACAGAAAAGGACCTGGGAGTGTTGGTCGACAGCTAGGTGAATGCGAGCCAGCAGTGTGCCCAGGTGGCCAAGAAGGCCAACAGCATCCTGGCTTGTATCAGGTACAGCGTGACCAGCAGGACTAGGGAAGTGATGTACTTGGCACTGGTGAAGGCACACCTTGAGAACTGAGTTCAGTTTTGTGCCCTCTGCTGCAGGAAAGACATTGAGGTGCTGGAGCATGTCTAGAGAAGGGCAACAAAGCTGGTGAAGGGTCTAGAGCACAGGTCTTATGAGGAGTGGCTGAGGGAAATGAGGTTGTTTAGTCTGAAGAAAAGGTGGCTGACAGGAGACCTTATCGCTCCTGAAATGAGGTTGTAGAGAGGTGGGGATCGGTCTTTTCGCCCAAGTAACAGGCAATAGGACAAGAGGAAACAGCGTCAAGTTGCACCAAGGGAGGTTCAGGATGGATATTAGGAAAAAATTCTTCACTGAAAGGGTTATCAAACATTGGAACAGGCTTCCCAGGGAAGTGGTCGCATTACCATCCCTGGTGGTATTTAAAAGGCAGGTAGACATGGTGCTGAGGGACTTGGCTTAGTGGTGATTTTAGCAGTGTTAAGTTAATGGTTGGACTTGATGATCTTAAAGGTCCCTTCCAAATTAGAGAATTCTCTGATTCTGTGAATTGCTGCACCTTTATGCTTTTCATACAGGATTTTTGTAATAGAGGAAGGGCAGAGAGGAGGCTTCCAGGTATTCACAAGCCCTGCTGATGTGGCTGTAGTGTGGCAATCAAGCAGATAATACCACACCTGCATTTTATTTCCAAGTGATGTTTTACTTGGCACTGTCCTCTATTGTTGTATATCTGTTTTCTAAAATGTATGGGTCGTTTTTTCCTCCTCAGACAGGTATAGTTCAATACTTCTGAATATTTGATCACATAAGCCTTAGACCCTAGTCTCCAAGCCTGTAATGCGGTTTATGTGAAATACCAGAGAGTGAGCGCTGTAATGAATTGTAGCAGCCCTTTCCTGCTGCTACTCAGATAATGGCAGAAAGGCTCTGACTTGTCTCAATATTGGATTCAGCAAGCAAATCTTCATATTATTCCTTTAAATCAAAATAAGCAGTGACACCCTAGACTAGTACGGTGCTGATCAGAAGCGTATGTTTCATCTAAACATGTCTCAGAGACTATTTATTTTCTCATTATAAAGAACATGCTGGCCCAATGTAAATGTCAGTGAGTTCAATGCATTTTGTGCAATGAGACTGACAGATCTAAACCAGTAGAAAGAGTCAGGCCTGGATCCTAGGAACTGCTGAAGAACATTTGCTTTCCTTCCCATTTTCTTAAATGCTCTGTGTTTGAGTCCCTCTGACCACTAGTTTGAGTCTCCATCAATCTCGGAAGGGCACAAAATGCACACACCTTTCCACTGAGAGGGAAAGAAATTATTTTTCATAGGCAGATAATCTAGC
The DNA here is from genome assembly GCA_013400375.1 of Thinocorus orbignyianus. NCBI lineage: Eukaryota > Metazoa > Chordata > Aves > Ciconiiformes > Thinocoridae > Thinocorus > Thinocorus orbignyianus. Next base: position 1,617,840 of record VXBW01005537.1, read on the forward strand.
AGGTTATGGTTTGGAGGTTTTGTTTCCTTTTTTCCTATTTTGTTTCCTATTTCCTTAGTCTGGATTTTAAACATTTCCATACATAGTAAGGAAAAATGATGGAGAGGTCCTTCTTGGACAGATGTGTTGATGGGAAGGAGTCTTCTGTGTGCAAACAGGGCAGTGTACAAGCCGTGTGGTGTTCAGTTATGTTGTCTACAGCACATAACACTTAGCAAGAGACAGTAAAATATCTTGAAGTGTAGAAAAAGCCAAAAAATCCTTTTGGATTTTACGGCAATGAAACAAGGTCCATCTATCAGGACATCTAAAAGCAATCCTGAGGTCTCCAGTGTTAATGATCAACATTGATTACAAGGTGCTTTTTTCCAACAGAAAAAAAAAGCATCTTGCTGTGCGTATATAGCATGTACCAGCCTTTATTAAGGGATCAGCTGATTATTATTCTGCTACTGGCTTTTATTTTCTTCTTCTGCTCCCTCTCTTGCAGGAAGACTGCATACGAATACAGCAATCGATTGAGAGGAGATGTTCTTCCTTTACAAGATTAATTACAAACATAGGGATACTGTGTCTAGCCCGCATGTATGATTGATCTTGTAGGAGGAAATGCAATAGGAAACTAATGCTTCCTTTTATCCAGTAAGCAAAGTTCAGAGATGTTTACATTCTGCTAGGTAAGCACAGCTGTCTAAAGATGTGGAGACGATGGACTGTCCTGTCAGCACAAATTCATGCCGAGGTAACAGGCTACACCATCTCTGCGGACCTTTCTCCGACCAGGAGGCTCTAGAGCCAGAATCGCTAGTTTAGCAAACAGTTTAATTGTTTCACATTTTAATTAGTGGGAGGAGATCCAGGCAGAGTTGATCTTCTACAAGGGGCAGCAAGGGGAAGGTGCTGGTGGACCGAGCTGGTGGGGCCGTGGGGCGAGGAGGAAGAATCCTGGTGATGCTGAATACAGGGCAGCTCTGCCGAAATGGCAAGGGTTCTTTCTTTAAAACCTGGCTGGTGTAAGGAGCAATCTGTGTATTTGCTCTCAGCAGCTCACAGCGTGTAGCTGTAGAAGCATCTGCAAAAAGTGCAGTGCTTAGCTGCCCTTGTTTCTGTTTGTATATAAATATAATCTTACAAGCCCTAGATTTGGCTCAGGGTCCTTCTGAAAGGGTTCGTTTTGTTCTTGGGCACAGGCTGGCACTTGTATTTAGGCTGAGAAACAGTGTCAGAGGTGAGGGATCCAGCTTAGTGACTCAGCCTTCTTCCTCACGGTGTTTTAAATATTGGATGTGCTGCTGCTGAAATATATGGTGTGTTTAAAATACTGATAAAACATCGAATCTCTGCTCAGGCAGAGGAGGAGATCCCCACCTGGGATTGGTCTTCTCAAAAGGAAAGAGAAATCAGAGGGAGGAGGAGAGGGGTGCCTAAGCCATAATATCTTGTAACGGTGTAAAAATGCCCTTCACCTGAGGCAGTAAAGCAGTCAGCTCTAGCAGTGTGGTGGTGGAGGATCCTGAAATCGATGCTGCAGTCTGCCTTACATTTATACAAGCATATGCACTGCACTGATGACGACGGAGAGAAAGGGCTGTTCCCTGCGTTAAAATAATTAGTGTAATAAATACAGCCTGGCGAGCACCGGAGGAAGTAGGGATCCCTTTGTTCACATCTCGCCACTTAGAGCTGGGTAAGCAAGCCTTGCAGAGTTCAGCTCAGAATTTACTTACCCTTTCATTCTCTGCCTAGAGGTCCGGAGCAGATGCTCTGCTGATGCCAGAATTAACACACGATGCTGGATCACTGCTGCCTTAGATCCACGTCGAGGATTTCGGGGGTCTTTTCTTCTTTCTGTCCATGCACATTCTGGCTGATGAACATGGATCCCTTTGCTATTTAACAGTCAGTTTGCTAGGCTTGACAAAGGTTATTGCAATAATTGATGTTCCTCTTCTAATAATTAATGTTAATGAGTCCACTAAACAGTAAACAAGACAACAAAGAACTGTTAATGAGACAGTCTTTACTCATTTGTTTAATCTTTTAGTAAGATAATGGGCGATAAATATATCGCTATTCAGGCATCTTCAAGTCCTTAATGCGTGGAGAGTGTTTTAAAAAGAGATTTGAGCTGATTTTTTACACTTGCATTTAGTAAATTCAGCTGACTGGGTAGGTGGGGCGCCGGAAAGAAGTGGGAGACCTATATAATTAAGTGCCTTGATATTCTGCTTCTGAAGGACATTGGCGGATATCCAAATGCTGTGTTCTGCTCTCAAACCATTTAATTGAAACCATACAAAGTGGGGTTGGGGGGGGAGGAGGGCAAAAGAGAGGGAGATCTTGGCAAAAACCTTATGTGCAGTTTTTCGCTCTTGGATTGACCAGACAGGGCAACAAAGCTGATAAAACAGGATTAGCAAAATTGCATTGTTGGATATTATATGCTGTGTGACATGTATTACAGCAAAGGAATTTGGCAGGATTAACCTGCAGAGGATAAAGATGTACCAGACAAGAGGGCTGAATTAATAGACTGCTGTGACCAAAGCACGGAAATCTATTTGCATGGGATATTACAGACAGTAGTAATCTTGCAGGTTGGGGTTCCAGTTGGTGTCCTGAGCCCCGCACTGACCCCACACCTGAGGCCTCCTTACTGCCTGGACAGAAAACAGCTCATTGGCTTCATTTCTCATGCTTTCCTCTTCCTAAATATGAAAAAAAATGCTAATTCCTAGGCAGAATTATCTACATTATTGGGGGTTCTTTTGTGTGTTGATGGGGTTTTTCCCCTCCGAACTGAGAAGTTTATTTTCCTATTTATAGGAGATGAGATTCTTCTAATGCACTAGTGTCAGTCTAATGTAAATATTTAGTTTTGTTGGTTTTCCTCAGGGTTTCTAGAGCCAGCCAGCTGGATGGCATGGGGGAATGCAGTTCCCTAGCTGCTGGTTACTCAGCTGTTGAGGAGATTGTACACTTAAATATTGCGTAACCTAGCTGAAATCATAAAAAAGCTTTCAAACCACATAGCGCTAAAGGATATGAAAGCTATTGCCAGTAGATGACTGAATAAAATCATACTAAGTAAAAATGGGAGAATATTAAGATTTCATCTCAATTACACTCTAAGACTAAGTGGGACTATTTGACCAAGGGGGTAAAGAAGCAGAAAACCAACCTCTGTCTCTGGTACATTAAGGGGAGAGAAGGTAGATTAAGCGTTCATTTCTCGCTTGTACACATATAATACTGGTTTTTACTTGAAAAGGCTTTTGAATTGGTTTCTTCCAGGGAGCAAGCAATGCATATCCAGTAGCCTGCTTTTTTTCAGTAGTCTGATATACTTCAGCCCAGATTGCATGGAAGGTTTCAGAAGGATTTAAACAACCTTGAAAAAGGCTCATATCATTTGTTTTTCTTTTCCCACCCACAGCACTGGTGACAGACTTTAGTGTTCCCAGGGAACAGAGAATGTACAAAAAGTATTTGGCGTTACTCTGTGTGTGACACAATGTGCTTCGTCAAGTGTGCTCAGTGCCACCACACGCAGTGAAAGATCCGCTCAGGGGAGACGATTCACCTTCATCCGGCATTATCGTGTCACCATTGATCATGACCAGCCAAAACACAAGTTCAGCTTTCAGGCTTTTTCTTTCAGGATTGAAGGCTGAATAATAGATATACATAAAATATAAATACATTGGTTTTTTTTCAACATAGTACAATTCCAGAAACTGCTCTTTAAATAAAAGCTCTGTTAGTACAACATGACTGAGACATTACAAGTGTGCATGCATGCATGGCATTGGCGTCAAGAAATTTAGCTGTGTTTCCTACAGACACCAAGTTGAATAACCTGTCTTTCTGGGATGTCTGCCATTAACGACTATGTTAATCGCTCTTCTGCCTAGGGACTAAATGTGACCACATCTCCCTTCTCTGCAGGGACAAGACAATGCACGGAGTTTCCTTGGGATTAAATTGGGTGATGGGGATAGAGGAGGGGGACGCTTCCTTAGCCAGCACGGTCTTGATGTTTTGCCTCCATGTCCGTCTAACCCATTTCAGGAGAACTATTGAAAACCAGCAGGTTTGCCCTACAGGTTTGCTGGGCTTCATGATGCTTGCTTTCTGTCCAGGACTCCTGCAGTGGGCCCTCATCTCAGGGATAGTCCTGAGCCAAGTCACAGAAACTCTGCTTTCTTTTGGGTTTTGGTTGCTGAGGACAGTCTGTAATACACAGGATGAAGTTTATTATTTTCTTATTTTTCACATGTGCCTGAATGAATTAGGAGTTGTTGGTAACCTGTTAAGAATGACCTGACTATTTCAAGCAAATTATTGTACTACCCCAGCAGCATTTTAAGGGGGATCAGGGAAACTTCTGATTTTTTGTCTGCTTGAAAAGCTGCTGGACTTGTGCTCTCCCCAAGGCCGTTCCTGCAGCATTGCACCTCTGAACTTTCATGCTGCCTGAGAAACACACTGCGTGCAGGCTACAATGGTCAGCATGCTCACCAGCACCAGCCTGTGCAGGCCAGGGAGATTTCTTTTGCCCTTGAGCAATATGAGAGCCTCAGAAACTGTAAACTCCCTGGGTGGTTTTAAAAGAAAGCCAGCTTTCCTACTCGGCAGTGAGTTGTGTCCCTCAGCTTCTGTGAGCTCCCGAGGGATGGGCACCTCACAGGGGAATGAAGGGCTGCAGATTAGGATGTTCACACATCCCAGCATGACCTCCTGAATGCCAACACCCTGGGCAACTTCTGGGAACAGACCACACAGGTGCTGGTTTCTTGCCCACCTCAGAGGAGTGGACAGGGTGCAGGTGGGAGGGTTAATGGCAGCATTGTGCTTGGGAAGCCACAAGGTCCCTGGGGCGCTGCTCTCCTTCAGACAATGTCCTGGGATCTGTGAAAAAACAGCCTGTTTCTCCTGTGTCTCTGAGGGCTTTGCTGAGTTTCTAGGTTGCTTCCCCCACCTGCAAGCCCCCATCCCTCCTGAGATGAGTGCAGGAAATGAAGCAGGAGCACAGCTGTACACGTTACTGGCATCGTACTGCCTTTACAAAGCAGTAGATCTGGAGTGCAGCACCGATTTCTCACTTTCATTATTATTTGTTTCTCTTAGAGACACATGCCCTTCATGCACTCATATTTTAAACAGGTAGGGGTATTGTAACCCATGGAATCGATGGACCTAACCCTGTCACTTTGCTTTCCAGCACGCAGCGTTGTGCAAGATGGACCCTGGAGGAAGGCAGAGCATGGAGAAGCCTGGTGGCAAGGAGCCTGGCCGGGGGGCCCCCTTCAAGGTGCCGTGCAGCAGCTGGTGTTGTGAATCAGGCCGTCACCAGTCGGAGAACGGCTACTTCACAACACCAGGGTTGCACCACACCACGGTTCGACCGCCAGCCAGAGGAACAGAGGTTCCCGCAAGCAGACAGAGGACGTGGAGCACCTCCTGGCTGCCTCCACCCGAGCCCAGACCTGCAAAGGTAATCAGGTGCTCAACTCCTATTTAGGCACCAGCCTCCCACTGAAGTCCGAAATAGAAGTTCGGCCCCTAAGTATCTCTGTGGGTCTGGCCCCGAGACCTTGCTTTGCTGTGCAGAGCAGAGCAGTGCTTCCTCAGGCACAGGGCAGCGCTGTCAGCCACATGGTCGCTGCCTGTTTGCATGCCCTGTGAATGTTCAGGAATGGGTAACTTTTATTAAGCCGTGGAAAATAACAAAAACAACAAAAAGGAGAGAAAAAAAAGGCTTATGCATGCTCCATGTGTAGTTCTCCCTGACGGTTGTGTCTGTGGTCCTTGCCCATGACTGGTCCTGATGCCTTCCCTGTGTAGATGCCTGATCACATGTTCTGTGTAAAAGAGGGTGTGTATACCAGAAAAAAAGCCAGACTCCTCAGAAATGATGCTGAAACAGCCCTAGGTGTGTGGTAATGAAGTAAAAAGCACCAGAAATAAACAGTGGGGTTATCCAGAAGTGTTACAGCTTCTGTCCTTAAACTAGAGAAAAATGTTTGATTTTGTGTTGCTTAAGCAACCCCTCATAAATTATTAGGTGTAGAGAGACAGCAAAGCACACTCAAACCCGCTCTGTCCAGAGTGGCCCTGTAACATGTGACGTGTCCCAGGTATATGGAATGCAGGCTCTTCCTTGCCTCCTCCCTTGAACCACACCACCAGCATCATGTTAGTATGAGGGTAGCAGGTTACAGCAAAGGGCTTTCTACCCAAAACTGGGTTGTGTTCATGGAGGTTAGCACAAAGCTGAAGGCTATATACAGTCCCTTAAGTCAAAGTGAAATGCTGTTCAGTTTTGATCTCCTAAAGCAGCTATCTGCTCTTAGACTCAGGATGGGGTTTTCCCTGGTGGGTTTTCCCTTTCTCCCAGTCCCCAAGATAGACTGGCTTTTAGGTGTTGGCTGGCTGTTCTCTTATATGACATCAGATACTGGATATGTCTAAAGGAAAAGTGGAAAAATGCGGAGAGCAAACAATTGAAGTAACATAGAAACAGTTAGTTTTTTCAAAACTTTTCTTTGTTACCCTAACTCAGCTGATTGAAGCCAGCTTACTTACTTAAATCCCATGCTGGATGTATGGTTCCTGGCAGGGCAAGAGATGTAAGAGAGGGTAAGGATATACACAAAATCAGAGATAGCATGGGACAGCCTGGAAGCACACATGAAAGGAGACATAGATGGCTATATAAGACACATCTTTCTGCTCAGATAACTTTCCTACAGAAGTAAACCTGCATTCCCTTCATAGTAAAAAGTCCACAACTAACACCATGAACAACATCATAAGGGATGTATGGGGGGCTTACTCGTACATTAGGAGAGGGTAATCTGTTGATGCAGGCTAGCATTGGCCTTGTTGTTGTTGATTAGAGGAAAAGCAAGATGGTGTTTCTAATGCAGGTACTGTGGCAAGGAGGAGTATGAATTTGTTAACCTGAGTTGCAAGAAGTCTGTTTTATTAAACTTGTACTCTGCTAACATGAACCACGTGCTCTGTGTGGTAGTCTCATTGTTTACTCTAACCTTGCTTTAAAGCTTGATACCTTTCACTCCAGGGTTTGTTTCATGGTGTAAAATACACAATTCTTCAGAAACAGGAGGCAACAATGAAATAGCCCCAATAGCCCCTGCACACACACTGATTTACATGAGCAGCTATTTGTACATAGAACTAAACACTATTTCATCTTCTGTTGTGACCAGAAACCTGTTTGACCTATTCAGTTCCTGTCAGTAAATACACACATAACATTTGAAATAGGTTAATGCTTGATATCTGCTGGCGGGTGACCTAATAGATTGTCTCTAAGTATGATGTGTGGAGACGGGTCATTTTCAGTTCCCTTTGTTAAAGAATTTCTCGTGAAAGTCACACTTCAGAGTTACCTTTCGGGCATTTATTGTACTCCTTGTTTCTAACTTGAATCCATCACACTTTATGCTCTTCTAAAGCGATTTTCTAGCAAATCAATGCATGCCATGATGTAGCACTGCTGCTTGCCGTTAAGGAGCCTGATCGTATCACCTCATGAGGGGGATCACAGGCTGAATAGCCTGCTGTTGGCTTCAGGTGATGGGAGAGCAATTTCTGTTTGCTCCCTTCAGCTGTTAGAAGCACTTGATGTTAGAATGTGCCGCAGTTAAAGGCGAAGGCACAAAATAAATGGTTCAATATGGGTTTAAAATTTGTGTGAGTGTTATTCTTAAATAAGCACCTATAATTTGTGTTCATGTCAACCCCAGCTCTGGCTGCTGAGGGGGCTTGCTGAGGGTCTGGGTAGCCCCCCAGATGGGAGGCCCTTGCAGTCTGTGAGTACTCCTGGAGAGCTTTCTGTTCCTCTCCAGATCCTTTCTCCTACTTATGTACTGTTACCAAAAATGATAATTTACCTCTGAAAAATACCCCATTAGAATTGTTGAAAAGCCTAATTTAATAGAACACTGTGCTCCGTGAGAGCAAAGTCTATCAGAACTGAAATGTTAGCCTGTAATCTGTTGTGAGGTTGGTTTTATTTTTAAGGGATTGTTATTCTGAAAGTGCCTTTTATATTTAAGCAAGTAATATTTAATTTCAGCCTTGAACCCTTTCAAATTAGCACTTATAATTGTGGCCAGCAGGTCAAGGTAGGTGATCCTGCCCCTTTACGCTGCTCTGGTGAGACCTCACCTGGAGTCCTGCATCAAGCTCTGGATTCCTCAGCACAGGAAGGACCATAGCATGGAGCTGTTGGAACAGGTTCAGCGGAGGGCCATGCAGATGATCAGAGGGCTGGAGCACCTCTGCTGTGAAGACAGGTGAGAGGGTTGGCATTGTTCAGCCTAGAGAAGAGAAGCTTCCCGGGAAACCTCATAGCAGCCTTCCAGTACCTAAAGGGGGGCCTACAGGAGGGATGAGAAGGGACTCTCTATCAGGGAGTGTAGGGATAGATTCAGATTATATATTAGGAAGAAATTCTTTACTGTGAGGATGGTGAGACACTGGCCCAGGTTGCTCAGAGAAGCTGTGGATGCCCCATCCCTGGAGGGGTTCAAGGCCAGGCTGGATGGGGCTTGGAGCAACCTCGTCTGGTGGGAGGTGTCTCTGTCCAGAGCAGGGGGGTTGGAACTGGTTGATCTTTAAGGTCCCTTCCAACCCAAACCATTCTGATTCTATGAAAATCTAAATCTGATGGGTTTATTTTCTCAGTGCGTCCACTTAGTACTATGGCTGTTCTTCAGTTACTTTGAATGGCTGTCTTTGTTTCCTTCCCGGGCTCACCAGCAGTGCATGTAACACTTCAGAGAGTAGCATCCTTGTAAATTTTGTTCTCTTTTCCCTGCATGCAAAAGCCAAACTGACAGGCACAGTAGGGTTCAGCATCTCTCACTTTCTGTGTTTGCACACACGCTGCTTTGTTATTGTGGGATTCCTCATGAAAAGTGCCATTAAGAGATTTCCTTTAATCTCTTTAATTGGGCTTCCTCTTTTGCAAACAAATAATATGAATTAAAATTATATTTCAGGCAGCACTGCAAAGCAAATGGTAGGTGGAACTGACTTTTGGTATCCACAAACCTGAGTCAGGTTTTATTTCAGGTTTTATAAAAGCATCTCAATAGGAGGGAGAAAATACAGAAACAGTCCTGAGGCATCTTAACACAGTGTGCAATAGGTGACACTAAAGAGGAAGAAAAGGGGCTTGTTCACAGCTATTGTTTTAAAAACCAAAGTAGGATTTTGATAGGAAGGCCAATGAGAGTAAATAACCTATGAAACTCCCATCTGTTTATTCTGTGCTCAGTACTTTGAAATAATTTCTGTGGGACTTGTGCTTTATCCAGCACGTGGCAAAAAGATGGCCAGTGGCAAAAAAAGCAGGAAAACAGGAAAGGAAAAAAAAAGCAGAGGGGGCAGGGAGGGCATAATCAACAAACAAAAAGGAGTTGGGAGAGATGGGAATGGCATCCCTGCAGTAGACATTGAGGCCATGAAGCCTGTCTGCCTCACCCCAGCAGCAGCAGCAGCAGGCAGGGCAGTGCCGAAACCACCAGCCAGAGAGCCAACACCACTCAGATGACAGCATCAAGTGGATGTTATCTCGCTGTAGGCGAAGCAGCTTGAAAGTGTAGCTCTTGGGCAGCAGAGACGTTGTGCTACTTCAGCACTTCATTCCCCTGGCCCTGCACGCATTGCTGCAAGGCAATTGCTCCACGGGGCCGCGAACCTGGTGATGCCCAACTTGGGCACTCCGTAATAAATGATTGATAGCGACTTTTACAGTTCATAAATGCAAGTATATATATTAGGTATGTATTTTTTAAAAAGTCAGAGTCCTCCCAGTACATAATGAGGCCTCAAGCACGCACATTAAAGGGGCAGAAGCATCCCCACTGTGCAGTGAAGTGGCACCACGATGAGCATAAAAATCAGGAAGGTAGGATAAATAACCATTTCACTCAAAGGTTGATGCAAACAACAGAAGAGAGTAAGCAGTCTCTGAAGATCACATGAACTACTCAGAAGATTTTATAACCCATCCTCAAAGGAGATTCTCCTTGATTAAAAGCCGAGCAATGGGAACTTTGTTGTGTCATACTCCTTGTCTTTGTGTGTATGGGACATTCCAAAAATTATGATGCTGCTTTGACAAACAGTTGCCTCTGTTCTTTAACAAGACTAACCACGTGTGCCTCAATAAAAGAGTTTCTCCATTGCATTTGATGAGGCTGAGGCCGCCAGCCATGTGTTGGCAGGAAGGAGCTGCCTCTGCGTGCAAGCTTAGTGCACGCAGCTCTCGCTGACACAGAGACCGTTTTGAAAGAGATTTGCAAAACAGTCGAGTTAGCAGCTCTCCAATAGGTGTTTCATACCAGGAAAACTCCGCTGTTCTCACTGTGCCAGGTGGGAAGCTGGGACCAAGCGCTCACCCCCGTGCCACCACAGCTTTATCCCCAGTTTCTCCATCTGCAGAGCCCAGGGCAGGAACTCAGGACAAGGTTTGTTTCTGGGCTAAAGCAGCACAAGAAAGCAGAACTGTGAAGAGACCTGAGGCCTGTATTAGTATTTTAACTTAGTGGCATCTCAGTGATTCAGCTAAAAATTTTGGTGGTCTGGGAAGAAAAGCCTAATTCTGGAGGAGAACTCTTCACTGTCTGTCAAAAACTCAACATCTGAATACACTGTCCCTAGTATGCCTTTAGTGAAGTGATTATTAAGAGGACTAAACCTTTATTTTAATTGTTTCCTTTGCACAGGGTTCTCACACTCTGAACTCTCTCTGCCCTGGTGTCCTTGCCATCTGGGATGCATAGCTGCGGTAGCACACTGTGTCCCTGAGCTCTCCGTAAGAGGCAGCAGCTCCTCCATGCGAATAGCAGCCATGTACCAAAGCAGCTGATAATGCTGCAAGTTACATTTCATTTCCAAAGCTTCACCTGAATTTCGTAGTCACAGAGATACACCAGAACTGGTAGAGGGCTGAGGAGGCAGCACTTTATGCTGGTTTTATCTCACCCAGTTGAGGCACGTGTCTTCAGGAGAGGGGAAGTGATGGGCACCCACCTGTCCCCAAAGCTTTCCCTGATGACTGAAACAGGAGTTGGTGCCCACCATTCCCAACTGATAAAGAGCAGGATAGTCTTCTGGAAAAGGCACAGCTCTCCCCGTACGCCCAACAGCCCTATTCCTTGCTGAATGGCAAAAGTCTTTAGCACTGGCAACCTACAGGGGTTTTATATGATTATTTTTTACAATGCAAAAAATACTGGTTTCCATAGTAACAGCCACGTGGGCCGGCACTTACCCCAACTCTGGAGATGCGCTGCAGAAGACTCTTGGAGAATAAAAATCCCCACATGCCTTAAGAACTGCTTCACATCAGCAGGGTGTTTTCCAGGGGAAACTCTCCTGCTTTCCACAACCTCTCCCTTCGCTAGATTTCAATATATCTAGCTTATTACTTTATTGTTCCGAATAAACTTTTGTTGTTGCTCTATCTCAGGGACCTCCAGTGAGACCCGTAACACAATGCCAGCATCTCCCACGTCAGCTGCAGTCTGTGATAACTCTCCGGGGAGAAGCAGCAGCTCTTTTCCTCCAAGAATGGGTTTTGATCTCTTCCTACTTTCAGCTAGTCTAAACCCAAAAGCATTGGATCTCATTCTGGCGGCTGCATTGCTGAGAAAGCCCTTCTAGTTTTATTACTTGAATTAGAAGCAGACTGTCTGTAAGCCTTGAATTCAAAATGGCAATGTCTTTGCAGCTTAATGACAGGGGAAGGAGAGCGGAGCTGGTGACTGCTCCCAGCTGCACGTGCCGAGGGAGCAGCATCACTCATCCTGTCACTGAGGAGAATTGTCTGCTGTCAGGGAAAAGCAGCCTAGAAATTCCCCCTGCCCTGGCGTAGTGGCAGTGGACTGCAGGCAGCTGCCTACAGCGTGGGGGGTGTGCATCCCCTGGTGCGAGGAGAGAATAACCCCAGGGCCAGGGTAGCCAAAATGAGCTTTCCATGCCCTGGACTGCAATGGGTGGCTCGGTGGCATGCAGCTTTGGATGGAGCTGGCTTGTTTTTACCTATGTGAAAGACAGTCCACCTAGTTGGGTTTTTCAGGCATTGTAAACAAAGTAGTTACATTTGTGCTGGGGAAAAGGGAGACGTACACTAAAACATCTCCCCATCCATGCCAGGATGAAAAGCAGTTTTCCAGTAGCCAAATACCATTAACACTGATGCCTCCAGCCCAGTGCAACTGAGCTCCCTGCTCAGCCCCTGTCCTTGGCTGCCTGTGTTCCAGCCGTGTCACAAATTCAGGCACTTCCACCAGGGCTGCATCTTCATTCACAGGAGCTGAAAAGTTACTCCCTCAAAGCCAAGACCCAGAAAAATACCAGACTGCAAAATACAGATGTTCACAGTGACTGAAACACTCAGTGACCAAGCAAACCCTCACGTGAGCTTTCTTTTTTAATAAACCAAACTGCAGTGCCTTGTCATGTGAATTAATAACCCCATAGTGTGGCTTTGTGTATTTATTCCTTGCTGATGTTGCTTTTGATCACTACTAGATGAAAATGAAATCTTGGATGCTTCGGGGCTGCTGTTAGGACAGATTCAATGAGATGAAAACGCATTTCAGGAAATACCACTGAAGCCAGTTTTTGTTTTAATTTCCGGGAACACGGAGGGCTCCAATTCCCTGGAGATAGGAGGAACTGCAGTCGAAGAAAGGCACACAAAAAACACACATCAAAAGTCTGTCCTTCCAACCCACTAAAGCAAATATCACTGAGAGGCATTGCTCTTATCTCCCTCAGTCACGAGACCCTTCCTTTTGAGGGCAATATTTAGGGCATCCAAGTCCCTTTCTTTGCAGGCTTTCTGAAGATCAAGTGTTTCTCAAGCACAGACCACAGCCAGGGCTCTAGCACCCTGGCACAGTCTTTTGTTCCAGTCCCACAGCCTCTGTCCATCTGCCTGTCAGTCCATCAGTCTGCCCCATCAGTCCTGGCTTCAGGTTACTCAAAAATCTCACTTCAGTGACTGACTTTCTGCCTGGCTTGTGGCCTTACAGGCAGGTCCCCAGCTGAAGGCATCACCCCTTGCTTGGGGAGCATTGGGAGCTTATTGCCCGCTACTAAGGTCCTCTTCTCACTCTAATATGGGATAACCTTCTTTTGCTTCTTGAGTGTATATCCCCACGTCTCCGCCTGGGAGGTGTACCTCACTGGGGAGGTGGTATGAACATCAGATGACATCCTGTTACTCAAAACTTGTAATTATACAACCTGCATAAGACAAATAGTGCCAGACTGGATGATTTGAGCTGTGTAAATCACTGCTTTTCACAATATGCTTGATTCAAACCCAATATGAATCTGTTTAACCTACATTTGAAGAATCAGGACTCTTCTAATTTAAGCCCACCAAGTCTCATAGTGAGATTTGGTCAGGGAAAAAAAAAAAAAAAGACTTTTCCCCATACATTCATAGAAGGAAAAATCCTTATTTGGAAATAGCTTATTTGTAAAAGTCAGACACTCTGGTACTGAACATAACCCAGATTAACAGTGACAAAATACAGGATTCTCTCATAGGGGAAAAAAAATCCAAACCACCTCAAAAAGGCTTTCTATTTTTCCTATAAAAATCAGCATTAAGTGAGGGAGAGCAAAATGTGCCCACACCAGCCTCTCACCACAGCACAGTGGCATGGGTCTGCGTGCCCTGAGTGTCCCCTATAAGGGCACAGAGTGGGCAGGCACAGCTCCTGCTGGCACTCTTGCTGTGCCAAGGGGGCTTAAAAGACCCAAGAAATTTGGTCCCTTTCAGTTTTTCTTTCAGCATTTCCCCAGCTTTCTCCATAGATGCACTACACATAGCAGTGAGGTTTTGATACACATCAGGGTTTTCTAAACACTCATAATAATAAAAAGCCCCAACCATAGCCATTGGATGTCTCACAGAAATGGATTTAAAGATCTCATGGTCTACAGACAGGGACAGAGTTTACAAAAAGGCTGATGAAGTCCCACCACCCTGTTGCAAGGTGGGGAGGAGACCTCTTGATGCTCTACAGCCCCAAACTGGCTGTCAGCCACCCATGTTGCCATTTTGGCCCAGTTTCAATCTTGATGCCCACCCCTCTTCAAAGACTTCCTGATTAGAGAAGTGAACAAATTGAGTCTGCTGCTGCATCAGCCTAAAAACTTCATAGTGAGGATACAGACTTTGGACCTGATATTCTTAGCAAGACTGAATTAAACCCTCCAACGTGTGAGGCTCATTGTAGACATGTCTGTGCACAGACCAGCATCAGACATCTGTGGTATGACTATAAGAATGCAAATATACTGGTGAATTGATTCAGGAATTAAGGAATAAAAGAACTTGTACCTTTCTCCTGTCCAAAACTGTAGGTTGGGAAAGAAGGGGATAGCTGAGAAGAGTCCCAGTGACTTTGAGAAGCCAAAAAAAGGCTATATAGTGGTCATTTTAGTTACTCTGTGAGGGAGCAGAGCAGCCTGGGTGAGTCTCCTGCTGTCCCATGGCAGCATGGTTATTTCAGCATAGAACAAATAACAACCCAGAAGGGAGTTTCTGAAACTCGCTGTCATTTCTTTCCTCTTTCCCCAGACAACCCAAGCTCTCCTATATGGCCACAACACAATAATTTCACCTTCATTTAGAGCAGAAGATACTGAAATGGAAACTTGAGAGGGGGGGAAACCCTTCCAGATTGAAATCAAAACAAGTCACTTTTTTTGCATATTAATAAGGTTCCTGATTGAAAGTGTTCTAGCTGTTCACAGAGGAGTATCAACAGTAGATGCTGCTAATTTAAGCCTGGCTAATTAAAAGCGAAAAGAAAAAAATTGCTCCCCTAGAAACAGCCACATGCAAGATGCACTCAGCCAGCACATTTCATCAAGCTCTGCTTATTATATCTGGGTTTAGGGAAACAATCTTGTGGCTTTTTCTTACCTCTTACTGGGTGGGGTTTTCCCACCGCATGTTGCCTCCAGCACCCTGCCCCATGCGGAGCCAGCAGCAGTAGCCAGTGGGACCCACAGGGACGCCTGTGGCTGTGACCGGTTTGGGGCTTCGGCAAGGCATCACCAACAGTGCAGGACATTAGGGGTGGCTGAGCTGGGACCATCCCTGCGGCAGAGCCTGTGAGGGCCGGCAGCTGCTGGAGTGCCATTGGGAACTTGTCACAGGTGTGCTCTGACCCCTTGCCCAGCTCAGTGGTAAAAACATTAAACTGTGCCAAAGCTGACCCCCTGAGAACCAAACCACATCTCCCCAATTTGGCTAGGGCATATTGTAGCAAAAAATCTTGCTAAAGTAGGGAAAAATGGCATCCGCTGCCATCCCCCACCCACCCCCAACCCCAGTCACCAAGGCTGTCATCTCACCTCACCGCAGCAAGCAATCTGGCTGGGCACAATCCTGCTTCTCCCCCCGCCCCTTACTGGTTACAGATCAGGAGTCTCATTTGACAAAACCACACACAAACGATGCAAAAAAACCCAAAACAAAACAAAACAAACAAACAAAAAAAAACCTCAGGGAAAAAAAAATAATGCAGGCAAAGTGTAGGAGGAAGGAGGGCCGTATCCTTGACTGCAGAGCACTGGCAGTGTCCAGCGGGAGTCAGGAGAGTGGGTGGCAGTGAGATGCTGCTTTCCCCAGGCAGCAGTTTGAATGCAGAGCTATTGTAGGAGAAGCTGCTGATGGGCTCTCAAAAAGCCACTGAGAGCTTTGCGTTAAGGGGTCGGAGGCGTATGGCTTGAGCAGCGCGGCTGCTTATGTTCACCAGCTCAAAAAGATGAGGAGAAAAGAGTGGGATCTGTGACCAGGGGTTCTGTGCAGGCTGAGGGGACCCAGTGTCAGGTAGTGCCCAGCAGCAGCTGCTCTGCAAGGGGGTGGCCAGTCAGACCTTTTTTTTTTGCTACCCCTTCTTCTCCCTGCTCTGGGTTTGGGCTCTGCAGCTGAAGCAGGGAGGAGAAATGTCTCTGTAAGTGTGCTGTCAATCAGCACATTCACACTGAAATGGGAAGAGGAGGGTTTTTCTCCTCCTTTTGTTTTTGTGTTTTGGTGGGGTTTTTTTCTTCTTTCTTTATGGTTATTTATTGTGCCTCTTTGAATTTGCATCCCAAGGGCTTCTGTATGACAGAATGTAATAGTATTAGTCACCGTTTTACACATTAGGGAACATAATATTTAGCACTCATAACAATTTCCAGCTTCAAAGTGCCACACAAACATTAAAAATATACTGTATTTTTCCGTGTTTTTTTCAGCTTGTTCTTGCCTGAAGCTGAACAACTTCTCTTTGTATTATCTCTCATGAGAAATGGGGCTTTTCTGTCACCACCTCTGTCATGCCAGAGGATGCCAGTTTTCTGGCCTCTTACTCAGAGCAGCTGTGAACAAAATAAACTTTCCTGGCTGCCCCTTTTCCCCATCCATGCGTAGGTCCCCTGCACCTACCATATTCCTGGCTACTGAAATCCAAGTCCAGCATTAGACAGCACCAGCAGTGGTCAATCTGTCCTAGATTTGGCAGCTGTAGGATAAAAACTACAAGATGTTAAATTTCTTTCTTCTTTTCCACTGATGCTTCTCTTCTGCTGCCAGTGAGCTTGTTCTCGGTATGGGACTAGAGATATTGGTTGTAGTCCACCTGAAGGCACCCCGTTTTGAGTTGTGACAATGACCTAGGTGACCTGCAACGGGCTTGTTTGAACAGTGGAGATCTGCAGAGCTCATCGAGGCAAATGTGAAGCTGCTCAGTGTCACTCTAGGGATCAAAAGGACCTTGTCTAGTAAATCTGTGCCTTGGGAGGAATGCTGAATGCAGTTAACAGAGAAGTAATATCTATCATGTTTATGTGGGAATATCCCACCTGTGAATATTCTCATAACTTTCACTTGTGTATTTTATAGACGGGAAGAAATGCAATTTATAGATTCAGTGACATAAGGTTTTACATGCTATGACATACTATGATTTCTTGGTCCCATACAGCAGCATATGAAAAGTGGTTAAGATTCTAAAATCTGTTCTTTTAGCACCAGTGATTTTTCCACCTGTAAGAGTTTGAAGCTTTTGCAGGATCTATGAAGTTCCTCAAAGTGTCATGCAAAAGAGGACTAAGATAAACGAGCTCGTCTCGTGTCTGTTATTCAGTACATGTCTGCATATTTTACATCTCCAAAGGGCTCTGCATCTCTGCTGGAAAACATTTGGGATCCCCAAATCAAAAACCAACTCCTAATGTTATGTCTCAAGAAACATTTTTTGATCCTTTGCATAACAGGTCTTAATCTTGCCTTCAATTTTACTGCATTTAGACATCTGAGAAAGGAGGATTAAAAATACTGTCTCAGTTGGAGCCATCAAACAGGATTTGTATTCATTCTCCCAACCGTGATTTGTAGCATGATGAATTCTCAAGAAATAGCTTGGGAAGTGTGTTCCTGGAAAAGAATGATTCAGGCTGGACGGGATGTCTCTTGGGTCATCTAGCCCATCACATCAGTTGCTTTGAAAGGTCTTCGGTGAAAGAAAAACGAAGAAAAGTCTGTCCTGGTATGAATGTCACACACACTAGATTTGACAAACAGAAAATCCCAAATCTAAGAACAATGAAGCATATAAATATGCCAATTCAGGAGTCATAACAAGCCACAGTTTCCACAAATTGCATGCGTTTTTCTTCCGCCAGCCCCAGTCTTACACACCTCATGCATTTTAATGCACACTTGCAATGCAAATGATTTTCTAATAACTCCTGTTTGTCGGCTGAACAAAACCCAGAAGTCTCAACCACAAAAAGTTTCTCCAGATGTAACAGATGATCAGCCTGAGCCTTTGCGGACACATCGGTGCCTGAGCTTTGGGGAAGTTCGCTGATGATACCAAACTGGGAGGGCTGGCTGACACTCCAGAAGACTGTACTGCCATCCAGTGTAGCCTGGACAGGCTGGAGAGCTGGGCAGAGAAAAACCTAATGAGGTTCAACAAGGGCAAGTGTAGGGTCCTGCAGCTG
>VXBW01005537.1:1636339-1701868 GCA_013400375.1 Thinocorus orbignyianus
GTGGAGTCCCCCTCTCTGGAGACCTTCAAGCCCTGCCTGGATGCAGCCCCAAGTGATGTGCTCTGGGTAACCCTGCTTTAGCAGGGGAATTGGACTAGATGATCTCTAGAGGTCCCTTCCAACTCTGGCAATTCCCTGATTCTGTAAAGAGAGGGCTGGGACACTGCTCTGCGAGGGGGAAAAACTCATGACTGGGAGTTTTTTCTCTCAAATTCTCTGCCTATGCACAATTGCCGGTAAGAGTGAATTCTGCAGCCCATTTTCAGAGAGGAATAAAACGTGCTGCCTATCAAACCACCACAGAAGCACACATAGTATCTACAGTGCTCAACCGCAAGCCTGCTCATATCTCAGCTGTGCAGCAGCCACAAGCATCCCTTCTCTTAAGCTGGTCCTCTGCAGAGGCAGAGCCCTACAACATGTTATCATAACCCTCCCACAGTCTCCAGAGCTCAGCCACCGACCAGAAGCTGTCTGTAACTTGTCCCAGTAATGCTGGCACCCACTCTCAAACTCTCTTTTCTCCTGTCAGATTTAAACAGTGTTTTGTCAAATGGATATGTGTCTTTGATCACCTGCAAGGATGAATCAAAGAGTAAGAGGGTAGGAAGGGAAAGACAGCTCTAGGTTAGTTTCCGTAGACTACCACAAAGTGCGTGTCAGTGTGTACTGCTGCAAAACACTGTGGGACCAGTCCAGGATGCAGACCAGCTGTATTTTGGGTCTTCTGAACCTGCAAAGCTGTGAGCTCTCTTTTGCAAGGCAACTGAGCCTACCATCATAGGAGAGAAAAATGGTTTCGTGCCCAGCCTCCCAGGAACAGTCTTACCAGCTGGGATGGCACAGTCCTCTCCCAGACCAGCCATGGAGTTCTTAAGACTTTGCAGGGCTAGGTGTAACTTGCTGATACTGAAGTGGAGATCTGCAATATATTTATACATTTGCAACAGGTCAGAAGTGAAATAAGGCAGTAAAACACAAATCTGAGACTTCACTTTTGGGGCAGACATTTTCTAAAGAATTATCTGGATGTCTGCACACACTGGGTACCCAGCATTCTCCACATTATCATTTGTAAATGATGCTTTGAAGCATTCCAGTTCTTTTAGGGCAGAGAGATTTCCCTGAAAGGAAAACCAAGATGGTTATGATACACTGCTCTGCCTGTTCCCCTAGCATCTCTCTGCAGAATCTGGATGTCTCACTGTCAGGCAGCTGGTGAACTGCAGGCAGAGGTAACAGCCAGTTTTGAAGTAGTATAGGTTGCCAATCCCAGTATGTAGACAGTGGATGCATGGAAGCACCTAGGATCTAATACGAGGCTAAACTGGGGTCCTAACCTTGCCCAGACTCACAGCAGAAGCAGGTAATTCCAGGGTTATTGCCAAGGGGCTTTGCTGCACTGATAGAGCAGCTGGGAGGGGACAAATCTTCTCCTGCACTGGTTCCTCTGCATAACACAGCGTCTGGGTTGCCCAGGTATATACTGCATCTCGCAAAGAGAGCGTAGAAACTGCTCAATTTCTGTTTCTCCACCCAACCCACAAACCTAAAATAGACCCTGGATAAAGCCATGGCCTAGCAACCCCCTCTTGTGCAGACTGAATTACAGCTATCACTGAAGGAGCCCTATTGGCAAAGCTAAATGGCTATACATACTGTGTTTGGACAATGCAAAGAACTGATAAAAGGCATTGAACAGCTTTAGAACTATTAGAAGATCTCACCTTCTTCTCCATCTGAAGAAAGAGGCATTCAACCAGAGCCTGTTCATTCCCTGTGACCCAAAAACCAGATGCAGGGCTGCTGACTGAGCAAACCGAGCAGGAGAAGTAGACAGCAAAGAGAATCTGGAGTGACTGAAGATCGGAATGGGTAGAGAGGTCATAAAATAAATAACAAAATAAGGATGTGAAGCAGAGACATCATGCAGAGCATCAAAATGAGCAATTGCCAGTGAGCGGTGCATCAATCTCAAAGACATAGTACATTGAAGGAATCTCACAGGTGACCAGGGGAAGTGGAAAAAAGCCCTGTGCTGCTACAGGACCTGCTCGAGGCAGGGGACTGTCACTCCTCCTGCATAAAATAGGAATACAGGTGAGCAAGAGCGGTCTCAGCCTTTTTCTGGGAGTCAGTTAATTTAATGCTGCTCACAGCGTAACTGCAGCAAGAATGCAGAATTTCAATTGTCAAGTAAGTAAATTTGTATTAAAGTAACTGCAATTATACACAGCCTGCACTCACTCCCACGGGAGGCTGTGGCAGGTTTGTGATGGACTTCACTTGAAGCAGAATTAGGATGATAATCGATACAAGCACAGCCATCATTTTGCATTTTCTTGTAGCTGCCAAAGCCTACGATAGTAAAAAGCAAAGGGCTTTTTAGATTACAGAGTAAAGGCCTGCAGAGATTTCAGCTACTCTCTGAATAATGGCATGTGATCAAGTCCTTTTGTGAACAAAAAAAAAAGAGAATTTCCCACTACGTGCATGTAATTCCAATGCTGTGATAAGTTATTTGTTTCACTGCTAGTTAGATCGCTGCACTGTGTTCAGTGGCACAGAAGGTTTGAGTCAATCAATGCATTTTTCATCTCTCATATAAATACTGGTTTGTGCCTTAACTGTGTTAGTGGCAAATAGATCTCTGGTCTAACAAAAGCAAAACTAATTTTAGCACTGTGAATAACCCACTGTGCTCAAAAATTAACAACTTCCTTCAATTACACACACAACCAGGTAGCTGAAAAAGTCATTCAATATATTATGAGTTTGATTGCTTTTTTCTTTTTTTCTTTTTTCCTTTTTTTTTTTTTTTAAAGTAACAATGGAAAGAAAAGCAGTTTGCCTATCCAAATGGTGGGAGGCCAGAGGAGTTTAATTGGAGTGCTGCGAGTGGGTACCCAAGGTTCCCTCAGTGCTTCTGAAGTTGGTTGGGAAAAGAAGAGCTTGCTGAGCACCCCTACCGCAGAAAAGCTGAGAGCTGAGAGACTAAATGTGTGATTACACTGATGAGTGGCCAGTGCAAACTATGACTGGCCCTTCCCAAATAACTGTGGCTTGTTCCACACTTCTGCTCTGAAGACCACAAGGGAAATCCTCATTCAGCTACTGTGCCCAGCTAACTTAAAGAAATAACAAGGTCTCTAATCAGAATTTATTTTCCAAGCAGATTCTTTGACCTGCTTCAGGATGAGCTCAGACAATTCCCATGGACCACACTCAAGGTGGACTCACTCACATCTTCAAGAGCCCCTCCACCTCAGAGAAACCTGATATTCCCAAAAGAAACAGATGGGAGAAAGAGAAGTGCTAAGCACTCACTGTTTTTCCCGAGACACTGATTTTCTATTGACGAGACCTCTAGATTTCAGAGGGTACCTACAGAACCATAGTGCAAATGACTTGTAAGGAGGCAGAAGCTTCCTTTTACATCCCAAAAGCAAACTCGTAGTTTGCTCTCATTTGGAGCCAGTGATGTGGCTCACCAGAAAACTGCAGTGGTTATCACAGAAACAGACTCAGACAGAAGAGAGACAAGAAGAAGAGGCGGCGGTCTGGCAGAACAGCCAGACCAAAATAATGTGACTGCTGCACAAGTGGCTGTGGGGCGAGCTGGGGCCAAGCTTCCCTGCACTGGCTCCTGAGATGTGTGCTGCCAGCCCACCGCCACCTCCTTCAATTCCCTTCTGAGCAGGCTCAGGTAGTGCTGGTGTTTCGGCAGGGAGCAATACACAGGGCACACTTTGGCTTTTGGCTGCTCTGAGAGGAGCTCAAAGAAGACTGAAAGGGAGAAGAGGCTCTATCCACCAGCAGGGCACTTGGACACCCAGCCCCAGCCAAGGTTAAAATCCATTTTGCACACTGCTGGAATTAGGAAAAAGCTATACACGTAAACACAAAGTGTCTCTTGAAGAGATTGGCCAAGAGCAGGTGAGGCAGGGAGAGTGACAGGAGAAAGACGGTAGGACAGTGGCAGAGAAAATCCTTACCTTAAGCTGCCACTTGGGAACCATTCAAAAAGAAAAGAAGGAAGGTAATGATGATGACATGAGACCTTAGACTGGGGAATTAGTACATTTTTTACCTCTGCTGTATGCTGAAGGTCATGGGAGCTGCCAACCTGCTGGCTGCAGCCTGTTGTGTACACAGGGGTGAGAAATCAGGGACTGGACCTTCATGGTGGTGGTTCGTGACGATAGGGAGTGGGAGACAGAAAAGGAGGATCCAGCTCTCTGGTTTCTAACCAGTCCCGAGGAAATCACCCTCCCCTCTAACAAGCAAAATCCTTTCACCAAGGAGTAGCAGGGTTTCTGTGTTTTTTATCATCTTGGAGTTCCCTATATAGTCTTGGAGAGATACAGTCTCCTCTTTCCTAAACCAACCTCTTCACTGCAAAGTCTCTGTCTCCACCGGCTGCAGAGCAAACCGTGCCTCTTTCCCCTGCAGCCTGAGTTAGAGGGGGTCACTGCCCCCATGGTGCCAGAGGGCAGAACAAGAACACATCCTCCCTTGCTCCTACACCTTCTTGAGTTTCTCCTGGGAAGATGGAGATGTGAAGCAAGAGTTGTTCATGCTCACTTTTTCTCTGATGCTGTGAGGGTGCAACACTGAGATGCAGGGATGAGACACTTGCAGCTTGTCCTCAATTTTGCTCCTCTACCAAGAAAATGCCAGAACCTGGGAAGGTGCAGTTTTTCTCCCCTCCCCATCTGCTTTCACCTGCATGCAGTCAGGAGGAAAAATATATCTGAAAAATGGTTTTACAGTTCTCTTAGTAGCAAGTCCTGTTACTATCCAGCATGATCATTGGGATTAAAAGGATTTCAGTTTTCAGCACTTTCCTCTGTGTACGCTCTCTTTTGACAATGCAATGTCCTATTGCAGCTATTTTGCAAATCTTTTAGCTATCTGGGAGAGAAGTTTGACAGACAGGTTTGGCTATTGCCTTGTGCCCTCAGACAGGGCACAAGAATAAGGGGGGGTCATAGCAGATCTCTGCCTTGCCCTGGTTGCCCTGAGGTGAGCCAGATTTAATGCCTGCAGTTTGTTTGATTCATTCCCCACATTATCAGCGTAACCCAAGACAACACGGGTGACATTTGTTGTGAGCTGGCCCCTTTTTCATTAAGAATTGGCCTAAATCCACACACATTTAATGGTAATTGCTAGGCAAGCAGCACAGAGCAAATACCTTTTATTTCAAATCCAAGACAAGTCAGTGCTGGCTGATAGTTTGTTGGCGCTTTCCTACATTAATTAAGTACCTCTCATCTAATATTACACGCGGTCTTTCTGAAAACCTCTAGTGAAAAGTCTATTTGTTAAAAGTGCCAGTTTAAGTCAAAACAACATCCAATATTGCAAATTAGGATTCCAGATTCCAGGATGAGATCTATTAGTCTTTCCCTGTTTAACTAATTAAAAACATGGAGGGACAGAATTTGTTTTGCCATTCTTCTGTCCATAGGACTCTGTACAGTAGCTAAGAAAAGAAAGCAAAATTCCCTTCATTTATCTTAAGATATCGGCTGGCTTACCCATCTGTGAGCAAAGAATGTTTTTGCTTAGCTTGCTTAACTAAATGAATCTTGGTTCACTTGCTTGCAGCTGAAGACAAATTAGGCTGATTATATACGAAAGGGCATACAGTACATCTAGGAATTAAACTGTGACTGGGTATTTAGGATGAATGAAATGAATAGGCAGCAACAGCTTTGCATTTCTGTGAACAATCGGCACTCCCCTTCTCTCTCAATCTTTTTAAAGGACTTTCAAAATAATCCCCAGTGTCACTCTTGTGTGTAAGTCGCTGGTTTGCAAGTATAGATTTTTAAAGAAACAAAAAAAATCCCCATGCAAACTTTTCCTCTTTTGGCATGGGAAGCATTAGCGAGCTCAGCAGCTTGCTGCCACGCTGCCTTTCGTACACCTCAGCTGAGGAATTCCTGCCACACTGCGCCGGGTACAAATTGCAGAGGCAAGCAATAGCATCACATCCTCCAGCACTTTATTCCCCACATCTCTCTTACTCCACAGGATGCCGCAGAACATATACTGTGTCTGCTGTGAGTGCTTGACAGGTGGTATTTCACATTCGCTGCTCTTGGTGGTATGGGGAGTAAGCTGAAATACTGAGTTCTTCACGTGTCGATGGTTTTCGGTAATTAGCATATTTCAGCCCAAATCACAAACATCCTCCCTTGAAAAGAATGATAATTGCTGACAAAATCCGTGGCATGCAGTTTCATCAAATGCAAATTTGGGCTAATAGGACAGACACTAGGCTGCACTAGGAGAATAAAATGCACCATAATTTTGGTAAAAAAGTAATTTTTGCTAGCATTTTGGGCATAATGATTTTTGAGAGGACATTTGTAATTTTAGTGTCGTCTTGATAAACATGAGAGTTTGAAATACACAGACAAAGAAGTCTTATAGAATGGTTTTTATAGCATACCATTGACATGAGCTGTACAACTGCTTCCCAGTATGGCCATGAAAGATCAATACATCTCAAACAAACCGGAGCTTTAGGTTTCCAGATCCCCTTTAAAACACGTGTCCTCGTTTGTGCTATTCCAGATACTTGCTGAGATGCAGGAATTCCAGTTTTGTGCTCTCTTCCCTCGGCATGGATGCAAAACAGGAGTAGAAGACTCCCTCTCTGGCTGGCTGAGTCAACTCAGGTTCACGCTGGTGCTAGCTCGTTTGCAGCTTCGTAATGCAAGCACAGGGTCAAGAAGATGTTTGCTCTCATGATTGATGTCAATAGGGGAAAGAAAAGCAATTCCTCTAGCAACAGAAAACATACATTTCTTGAATAGTGAGTGTTGCACATACACTGAAATCAGATGAAACAGAAAGACAAATATTTGTGCCAGGGCAGGACAAACCTCTCTCTTGAAAGCAGCAGACAGTGAAAGGTGGTAGAGGCTTAAACTGGCCAGAACCTTGCTAGGGAAATTCCCAGGGAAATATCTCTAACTAAGGTGTCTGGCGCTTGTAGATGAAAAGCTATTCTATGTTTTTATTATCTTAAAGAGAGATGGTCTTGAGGAACACTTTGACTTGTATTTGCAACTACATGTAACTCCTCATCCATTTGGTACTGCATGCAGATACACTGCTACCTCCTGGATACTGAAAGACAGAAAGACTGAAGTTGTTTTATCTGCTAGGACACGAGGAGACCAAGCCAAAGCAAAGACCAAACCCAGGTCCTCAGAGTCGCAGCTCACCAATTCAGCTAAAGCCATCTTTTCTTCCCCTCACACATTTCCAAAATCTGATTGTTCTTTGCGTCTGCACCTGCTTTCTTGCAGCTCGGTTGCCCTCTCCCCCTGCTGGCCCCTGCCTGTACTCCCGCGACCACCCTCCCACCCTGGCAAGCGGTGACCGAGTCTCCATAGGTGCAACACCTGGTGCCTCACACAGCTGGTGTGTTTTCTGCACTCCATCTTACCAGCATAGCTAGTCATGGTAGGCTGACTCTTCTGCCTTCTCGTTTCAGCTGCTCTTACACACATTCAGGCTATGGGGAAGCAACAGAGCAGGTTCTAGACCACAGACACAAGTTTTTTTCTCGTACTAAAAATACCCAAACTACTGCAACAACTGCAGACCCAGCTACACCCTGTCAACTGAAACAGGACTCTCAGCTCAGTAAGAAATCAGAACTAAAGTTTTCTTCCAAAGACTTTCTGATTGAAAGAAACACGGGAAGCAAATATGATAAGTCAAATCCCCAGCCTGAGATAACATAGTCAATGCAAGGCAGGATATGTCTTTTGGTCTGAATTGGATGCTGTCTTATTAAAAGCTGATGGCTCTTCATGAATATAAGGTAGCAGTTTTCTTTTATCTAATGTTTTTGTTTTCCTCTGATATGTCAGGCTCCTGTTTTAGTATATAAACTTGCTTTTGATGTATTGATGCACCAAGAATTTATCAATCATGAAGAAAACAAGACAAACGATCATAATATTGGGGGTTTTGTAACACAATTGTTGAGCTTTCATGATATAAGCATCATAGTAAAATGATTAACTACATACAGGAGTGCACATCCAGCTTGCTTTTGAAAAAACGCATTCCAAACACACCCCCATATATTTCTATAACAGCCATATAAATAGATACTAGTCATATCCTAACTTACAAAACATACACTACTGGCAATTGGAGAGATAAACCTGAGTCTAACACTGAGCAGCTTTTTCTTGTCCCTCACTGCAATTCTCTACCATGTTGAAAACAATTTTGCATTACTGCTAAATCCAGGCTCTGAAATCTGAAGACTGTTACATCCCCGTGCTGTACAATCACTGAATGCCAGATTAAAATATACGCAGGCACCATATTATTCCATTATCAGGAGAGCACAAATACGTCTCCTTTCAGATGTTATTTATATGGCTTTAAGAAGCTGCTTTTTTTCCAGAAAAGACTGAGAATTTCCATCTTTATAATATAGCATCGTGACAGGTATCTAAAGGGAAAGAAAACAAATGCAGCAATTCGTTTTATAGGCATTTTGTATAGAATGATTAGCTTCTTGAAAATGAGGACACGGTTACCCTCGTCAGAGATGTGAACATTTTATAAAGTAGCAGTGCTTTCCTTGGTGATATCAAGGATGAAATTTAATTAAAATTTTACATTGCTGCTGAAATACATTTAATGTAACAAAACAAAAAATGCCCTTAGTAACGTTAATAGCTGCCTTGCTTTAACAGCCATCAATAACTGATCCTCACAATGACTTCATGTGGCACAGAAAGCCCCAGAAGTCTACATGTAGGGAAATTTTAAAAAGCAGCCACACAACGAGAGATAAACTAGGATCAGAACAAAAGTAACCCCAGAAGCTCCATTCTTTTTTAGCCCTAGAGGCACGCCAGCCCTGCTCTCATCTGCAGCATCGAGGTTTCCTCGCAGAGCTCGGCAGCTTGGGGAGAAGGCACTCCTGGGTTCCCTGGCGTGTGTCAGGAATTTCCTCCTCTTTCCTGCTAGCAGGGCAGCTCAGGGAGCCGAGGAGGGGGATGTGCTGCGGGGATCCAGGAAGGTGGGGAGTACCTGGGAATAAGCCTGGCCACACTGGCCATCCACCTCACAGGCATCTGCAGCAGTTTCTGTGGGGAAAAATCTGGTTTACAGACAAGGCAGAGGGCGTCTGTTTTCTGTAATGTGTAAAATCAGGCTACGTGGCATACATGTGAAAATAAACCTGCCTTCATGCGACAGAATTGCAGTGTCAACTCAGCTGCATGGTTTTTTTGTTGCTGCTGTATGAAGAACAGCATTTAAATCCTGATACCAGCCCTTTTAGACATAGGGAGCTTCCCCAGAGAGACGACTGAACAAATGCCCGGGTAAAAGGTGTATTTTTTTGAGACTGTGCATGTCTAGAAAAGACCCCTGTGGCCACAACCTTTAAGTGATTCACAAAAGGCTAGTTGTTAATAATCTACGATTTCTCATATAGGGTCTTCCTCTCCACAAGAAAAACCGAGGGATCTACAAATCAAACGTATTTAAAAAAAAAAAAAAAAGTTTAAACCCGTGGAACTGGCTTCACTGAGATGCACAAACAGCAGGGAATGGACAGTGTCACTAACCAGAAAGACTGGCTGCACCAGCTGCCTTCACCATCCCGCCCAGTGTGTAACTGGGATGCTTCCCTGGGGGACTAGATGATGAAATCACCAGCCGATTCCTCGTGCAATGCATGCAAGAAGAACAAAGCCACAGCTTGGGCTTATTTTGACTAAAATTTACCAGCATCAGGAGACACCAAACCTCTCTTGAGCCCAGAGTCTGTGTGTCCCCTAACACTGAGCAGACAGGACGCTAATGTGCGAGCCATGGCCAGCAGTGAGCCAACTCGGAATGAGTCCAGTGCAAAACTTTTCCCAGGATGAAACTGGGTTGACTCCATTTCGGTTGCCTACTTTTCCTCAGCACTTTATGGTTTTATGGACACTGACATTTCCCAGCTCTGATTGAAACTGGACAAAAATGCCAGCTCTCTCCCACAGAAGCAGGAAAGCACAGGTGGCTCACAACACTCCTGACCAAATTTGCAGGCTCATTTCTTTCCCAAAGCATCTAAAATACCTGGTTGCTAATTCCAACTTATCCAGCAAGCCCTCCATCCAGGATTTCCTGGAAATGACCAAGCTCTTCAGGATACCCAGCAACCCTCTTTTCTGGGAGGTTCAAAAGGTAGGAAAATAAATGTGTCAAATGAGGATTTTAAAGGAATAATTAAGGTAGCATGAAACACAAGCCAAAAATGGAGCCTGTACCTACTATCCTCTAATATTTTCCCTTTCATATTATCAAAAGACCAAGTTCTTAAGTCTGCTGAACTCCAATAGCTACAAAAACCTGAGCTCAAACAGAAGCTGCTAATGAGAGGCATTTCCTAAAGCTGCTTTAGCAGGTGTTTCCTGCTGAAAGAGGGAGGGTCACGAATGTAAATCTCATTTGGGAAGTTTCTAACCCCGGGGATAATATTCAGTGGTGCTGCCACTCTCACTGCCATCTGCACTAGAAAGTGGTTCAGACTGAACTAGGTAGCACTTGATCCCACTGAGTGAGCCCAATTGTTTGCATTCTTGCACAAATGTGTGAAAGGCAGCCTTCCGGCGAAGCAAATGCTGGGTCTGCTCCCTTCAAAGGCTTTGCCAGTGATCCTTGCCCTGCTGGCTTCATCCTTAATTGGCCAACACGGTGGGGAGCAATTAAAAATAAATGGTGGCTTGCTGTGCTGCTGCAAGAGGAAGTTTTGCCACTCCAGGCAAGAGCGCAGCTACCTCAGCCCACTGCAGACACCACACACAGGGAGTAGCAAGAGGGAAAAGGGAGAGACCGGGCCACTCTGAGGAAGCACCAGGGGAAAAAAACAATCAGGTTGTAGGCTGCAATAAATCAGCATTAGCCTTACAACTAAAGGCTTGATTGTCTGGGGCAGGAGCATGCTTTCCCTGGAGTTTCTGGGGAGTGTGGGAATGGTGTTTCCTATTAGACCTGTAGTCCAGAAATGGGATTTTTCATACCATCTTTACCAGACAGTACACACACCCCTTTCCAGTCTCAACAGGGAGAGCAGGATGCATTTTATCTGCATGGAAGAATGAGACTTCTTCAAATGAAACATCTAATACCAGAAATTGCCAAGCTAGACTTTATTGAAAGACAACTAATCTCGAAGAAAAGCAGTGTCTCATAACTGTGTCGTCAGGCTCTCTGAAACTGTAATCATGGGGGGAAATTTTTGAAACTGTGATTAACTTGCCATAATCATCTGTATCATGCAATAGCGTTTCTCAGATAATTTCCTACTACATAGTAATGAAAATCCACTATAAGGATGAACTGAAAATCGCCATCAGTTATAGAATTAAAACCTGAATTAAAAATACTGACTTCTACTACACATCAACCTGTATTACTATAACATTCAGAAGTGGGTTAGAGCACAAAAAAGGGGTAGCTGAGAGGCCCTTGATTTTCCTTCATTCCCTGAAGATACTTGACATGGAAGGTGGTCAGGTTCGCCCAGGAACTAACCAGGTAACTCATGTCAGCAAGAGCCATTACATAAACAGTGTGTGTATATCATTAGGAAATGTCAGGGTTGCACATCTCTTTTGCATCTTGCTGCTTTACTATAAAGAATCTCAGTGCTTCCTGTGTCAGAAATGTGTGGTACCTTCAGAGGTGTCTCTTCATTTCGTGGTGGAATAAAAAGGAATGAAGTCTGAACTGGAAAACCTCCAAGACATCCTTTTCTTTTGTCTCTCTTTGTTGATACCAAATGGAGGGTAATAAAAGGCTTTACACAGATTATATCCTAAACAGTATGGGATGCAATTTTTAAGAGCTTACCATCTCTGGAAAAAACTACTGCTCCTTTTAAGCAGACTAAGTGAGCGTGGGATAGAGGTAGTGTATGGACACACATTTCTTGTTGCTCTCATCTTTATGCGCAATGGTTAGAATGAAAATGTAGATGTACTTCTAAAGATTATTTCTCCCGTAGCTGCCGTGTGATGTTCCGATGTCTGCAGCACATGTTGGGAGGTAGGGGGCCAAAAAGGTGTGTTACATACTAACATAGTTCATCCTCTGTGATTACAGAGAATGCCTCTCTCCCAGGTAATGACCTACAAGAAGCAGTAGGGAAAGGTTTTTTGCAGTAGATTTCATCTTCAGAGGGGAAACAGGTTATATAAATCAGATCTCTGCATAGAAGTATATCATGTCTTGTGCTGCAATGTAGCAAACCATGTGAATTGCATTGACAGCATCTGATTTACTCAACTACTGAACTAGGACATTTATGTGTGAGCATACACATTTCATATATTGTTTGTAGGCACCTCCAAAATTCACCTTCTCCAAAACCACACCATCTCAACAGCAGTAGGATGCTGTGGGGGCTGCAGAGATGCTTGGCATGTTCTTTCCATAGAGGGCTTGAGAAGATAATGTAATCCACTCATGTAAGGTGCTTTCCTTTCAGTACATTAGTTTGTGATACAGTTTCCAAAAAAAAAAAAAAAAGGAAAGGAAAAAAAAAGTTTGAAATTATGTAAATCTCTCTAAAACCGATTCTGATCAGAGGAACAGTGAGGGGTCAGTTGCTTAGTGATAATCACAAAGGCAGGGAAGAAAATACTACCAGCCCTGCTATATGTGCACAGTCAACATGGTGAAAAGGCCACAGCCTTGCAAGGGAAACAACACTGAGCTGCTTTACTGTGTTGCTTGTGAAGATTTCTTATATTCTCGTTTTACCTCATTACACCCAACGTTGATGACCACATCTTTTAGCTCCAGCATTAAAATTTTTCTACTAAATAACGATAAGAGTTCTAATACATTGTTACTATAACCTTTGTAATAAAGTCTCTAAAAATCAGGTGGAATATCAAACCACGGCATAATCCACATCATTTTGTCTGTAATCTGTGTTCCTCCATCATACTTACAATACAGCATTTAAGCACTATTAAATGTGTTTAGAAGGGGCACAAAACATGCCAGTGATATGAAGGCTGCCATAAAAAGTTTGTCTGCTCAGAGATAATTAGACAAATTCTGTGGGAATAATTTAATATTAAAAAAAAATACTATTGCTAGGGCTGATCTTACTAGCCATGAAGTCTCTTTATGGGGACCCTTCCCCATTTCTCAGATACCTTGATCCCCTATTTGTCACTCCGTGGGCCACAGGCAACCGGTCCTCTGCAAAGCAGGAGGAAATCAGCAAAATTCTTTCTGGGTGCTGCCAGTGTCTTCAAGAAACACAAGGCAGAGCTCAGTGAACACTCACATTTTTTGTGTCAATTCCTGAGTACCGTGCTTGCGATTACAATAGCAAAAATGTGATTTTATAAAACTTATATAACAATTGCAGTTTTGCTTACCTAACTGCTAAGAGCTTTTCACATTTACAAGTGATTCCAAAATAGCAAAGTGTGAGGTGATCCAGAGATTTTTTTTTCTTTTGTTTTTTACCAAAAGGCTCAATAATTCTTTAATAAAGTGTGGAAGAGGACAACTGCCCCAGCCCATCTAAAAGGACTAATGAAATGAGGGTGCCTGTTATTTCTAACCGAGAATGATGCTGTACATTTATACAAATTATTGCCTCGAAGAAATATAATACAAAGCCAATATGCAAATGAACTAGAGATTAACGCAAACATAACAAACCACAAGGGGAAAGTCACATTGCACAGCATCTCTGCATGTGCGCAAACAGACCACTTCCACATTCCATGATGGCAATTTGCAGTGTCCTGGTGATCCCTTTCCCTCAATAAATGTCACATCTCAAGTTGTGTATCACAAACTGCTGGACAAAGAGCAGCCCTAAGCTCATCCCTCGCTCATGGCCACCAGCGCAGCACCATCTGCTGGGAACACACACACTTTGGACAGAATCTTTCCAGCAGTGGCGTTTGTCACCACTCATCTTCCTGAACACAAGACGCCTCTCTGGTTTTTCACTCTTCAGCAAAGATGAGGGGATTAATCACTGCAACTCAATCAGATTGTTACTTGAGCAATTGGCAGCTCAGGGGACTTGGCAAAAAGCACAGTGTGGCCTGCAGAAAGCTTGCATTTTAAGGTCCTGTCCAAGAAGTCATTTTGATACGGTGGCCTCTAATCTCTGCAGGCTAACTACACATGCAAGGCAATTTCAAGACTCTGGGATGACGTAGTGATGCCAAAATGAAGCTGGGAACCTGAGGCAGGGCCCCTTGGACTGCACAGTGGTTTTGAGTGTTCATCCCTTCCAAAGAGACATTCAAAGGTAAGACACAAAAGGCAAGTGTTAATTCAGCAGAAGGCAGTGGTAGGCAACAGCTAAGCTAGTGAGTAAAGCACTATGTTATTTTCCCAGTGTTAAATCTGTGGAAGAATTAGTCACGTTTCCACAGTCAAAACTAAGTTTCATTATAAAGTAGAACATCAACATCTTCATTAGCTATGAAAAACACCATGCATCCTCCCCACATTAACAGAAAGAGCCAGCTGGAAAATTTTGGCAGGCTTTTTTTTTTTTCTCTCGGAAATTTTTTACTGCTCAGAAAAACATGCACTGGAGGAGCCTGAACCTTTGACAGAAATCAGAAAGCTTTCACCCTGAAGGGGTACTCCAGAACAGAATTTCTGCACACTCAGAAGGGCCGGTTAGGGGTATGGGCAACACACAGAGACAACCATGCTGCTGCTGCTGTGAGGAATACCTCAATTTGTCCTTCCTCAGGGATCTCCTCACCCCATCCCACTGGGCCAGAAAGACATTACTGAAAAATGTGCAAACTTTTTGCTTCAAAAATGATCTACTCGGTGATACTTCTAAGGGTTTTGCAGTTTTGGGACAGTTTAGGGATTTTTGGCGCAAATTTCTTGGACCTCCTTTCAAAGCAAAACAAAACCTCCAAGAGCTAAAGATCTCTTAGTAAGATGTAGGTAAGGACGAGTTGAACTAAGTGATGTTATCTTAAGGTATAAAGTTTACATTGAGTAAAAAAAATCTAGGAAAGACCCCCAGGAGCTCCTGACAGAGTTGAAGGCTTTATTTTATTCAGGATCATGTAATCAGTTGTGCATGCCATAAGGTGCTTCAAGATGACAAAATATACCAGAGACTTAGAAATCTGGTACACTTAGGAGAGCAAATTCATCTAGTTAATTAATAAAGCTCTTTTCCACTCTTATTGGTAATTCTAGTGGACTGAGTTACCACAGGCAAATCTGCTTTTATGTTCAGACTTTTAGCAAGAACTAACTTTTTATGCACTGAGAATATTCATTGCAGATTAACAATCAAAAAAGGGCCATCCGTTATGTTTTTCAAATAAAAGCTTCCTGTTTACAGTTATTAAGGTATCAAAATATTACCAGCTTTTCATCACTATTTGTCTACAGCTTTGCAAATTCAGTACACCACTGTCATTTACCCCACAATGGTATTTGCAAGCTGAGCAACCATTCACTCCTGAAAAATCCAATCTACTACCCACAACCTATATTTCTCCTAAAACACTTTACGATGCTGGAAAACAATATCTATCGTGAGAATTTCATAAAATAGCAGGGAAAATTGAGCACATAAATCTATATAAATACCTAACTGTAACAACCTCTCACACTTTAATTCAACATAGTTTAGTTTCCTCCTCATAAAAATGGTTTCATTTCACAAAAGGTACATTTTGACATAAAGATTACTATAGTTTGAATAATCTGAATGACATTCAAGATTAATTCTTTTTCCAACTACTTTTACTGACAAAAAATGAACAGGAGGGAAGGTCACTGAGACCAACCGTGTTCTCCAAATCCAGCTGGAGACTGCTAGCAGTAGCTATTTACAGTTTTAGTAGACAAAGCCCCAAATATTCTTTAAGTGCTAAATCAGTTAGTCAATATTTAAAGGCCATATATCATAAAATTCTTCAATCAGCAAATGTTATTGCTGTTATCTCACCTATACAGGGCACAGCAGCAACTTGCAGGCTCCACCAGCTGGTGCCTCTGCGAGTCAAAGACACCCAAAATAATGGTCCCTGACCCAAAAGCCTGCAGTTTCAAAGGCAAGTCTCCCCGAAAGGGTGACAAATGAGGGGTGGTATGTGAGGGGACAGTAAAAATGTATAGGTTGTACATCATAGTGAATACAATTTGCAGTGCATATAGTTCCTTTTCAGAACAGCATCTCTGAGTCTCTACCCGACTAACACGGCTTGCTGGTTTAGTTCGCTTTTGTTTCATGTAGGCTATGTACTGATTCATATTGCATAGCTTGAAGCCTTCATGCATGGTGGATCAGCAAAGAAAAGCTGTTAGTTAAAAATACCTAACCAGATTCCTGAGTAGAAATACTTATCTATCTTTGGTTACATCTTTCAATTTCCTCAATGGCCAGGAACAACAAGCTAACACCCCCCAGGCAGATCACAACATAGATTTATGTGACAAACCACTACCCGAAGATGAAAAGCAAATGTTATGTGATGACGGGGAGAAGACAAGGTACCAAGTGTATCCTGCACCATAGACAGAGGTTTCAGTTCAGCACTTGCCTGGCCCTGATCACCTGAACCCCCTGAAGGCACCACTCTTAGCCCACACAAGGCAACTGACTGATTTCACTTGTATCTTTTCAGACAGTTGAACATGTAAAATGAATACAAATTATTTCCTGGCTTTTTTCAAGGTCCAAAACGGAATAGGAAACTCAAACATAAGCTGCAAAGATAAATTACTATTTGCATGTTTACAACCAATACACTTTTAATGAAAACCAAGATACCATTTATTTACATTTATTTATAGCTCTATTACGCAATATAAACTATCTACGAACATGATTTTGCTGTAAATTCACATGGACCAAGGAAAAGGGTCATTTATTGGAGCAGTGCTGTCATGTACAGAAACATGTTAATCCACATATGCATTAATACTGCTTTGAAGCTACCAGCTTGTGTGCCCCAACTTTAGGAAACCATCAGGAAAAACATTTAGGGCCTTCTGGGCATGAAACTCTGCTAGCAAATGTAATTCCCATGGAAACTCTCTCTCCTCCAGCAGGTCTTCTCATAAGCAAGATGTCCCCTGGCAGATGTTCCCCCTACCTGAAATCATGTTGAAGAGGCAGTAAGAAGTAGAACAAGAACCTGGTATCTGAAATCTCTCTTTTCTGTGGATTCTCTGATGCTAGATAAAGGGTGAGCCTTATTTTCCATGGATATTTTCTCATCTACTTTGATGTCTGTCTTCATGAAATAGGTAGAAACCTAATAGCTCTCTTGTCTCTATCCCATGACAGTCAAATTTAGGTAAAATTCCCTATGTTCAATACTTACTCAGAGGCCAGTAAGGAATTACTGGCCTAAACAGGCACACACACAGTGAGTGCAACACTCTCACTGCAGCCAAGGAGACAGACTGACTTGATGTTCTGACTTGTCTGCTGAACGGTGGCAACACTGCTATTAATTTAAAATTATCACTTATTGCCAGCTTTATAACAGGTGAGTAAATATTCTAAAGAGAGATTTCTGAGGAGCAAGGAAGGTACTTCTGCATTGACACAGAAAAAACAAAGACCTACTACTCTTGACTTCTGTACCCAACGCCATGCGAATGTGTAACCTTGCTTCTCACCTGATCATCACAACATGATTAATGCAAAGCACTCCAATTCTCATGTTGAGCAACATGCCAAATAAACAGTGAAACTACAGTTTTAATTATCACAAATAAAAGTCTTTAAAACATCCATGTGCAGTCATGTACTGTCAGTCCATTGCTCAATACAGTCAGCATGGCCAAAAATATGTAAAAGAGACTTTCATTATTAGAGAGCAATGCTGTCTAAAATAAAAATGGAGGTAAGCAGCAGAAATTTCCTATATCTCTAGCTCTATAGCTCTAAAAACTGCACATTCAAGTTCTGAAAACATACAGCAACTGCAAATACACTCCTCAGGTTCAAAATGATATATACAAACTATGTAATATATTGGAGGATGTGGAGTGATCTGATGCTTATGTATGAATCACCCAAGGAAGAAAAGACAAACTGAGTTACTCTGAGGCTCCACTCAGTGTGTCAGCCACCCTGACATTATTAAGCAGACAGAGATGTAAAGCCTTAATGGATGACCATAGTACAAGAAATTGAACCCAGGAGCCAGTCACTGTTCAATGCCCAACAGCAAGATTAATTGGGATTCAGATTTGGATTCTAGATTGCCATTGATCACTGTCACCTTTCCAAGTTTAAGGTTTTCTTTACTTTTCCTAGGAGCACAGCTGAAGATGATCCTCCACAGTTTCTTCAGTCAGCCTGAACTACAGAGACATTCCCCATTATCGTGTTTTGTCTTTACCTCTCCTTTCTCTTTCTCGGGGTGATACACTGAAGCAACTTGACTTTTTTGGTCTGATTTCAGTCTAGAACTGTTTTCCGTATTTATTTACCAGTTTATTACATTCTGTCTATACTTTACCCCATCCCTACTGTTTCTAATCTTGTGCTTTTTCTAGCTCTAATTTATTCAACTTCCATTTCTTCACATTGCATAATCCTTTCTGGCAGTGAAACGGAGGTGTCATATACTTGCTGATGTGCAGATGCTTTCCTCAAAAGCCCAACATCTATTTCACCCAGCCACTAAAAAAAGCTGATTCTAAAGGTGGAGTTAGTGATAGGTGGCTATGTACTCTCTAGTTAGAGCAAATATATGCTTTATTTAGAGAATTTTAAAATAAATTAAGACTGAATGTGTAGTCTCCTATTTGACTAGTTGACAGACTAATCAATACAGACTACTGCATCTGTATTTTTTTAATCTCCAATTTCAGCTTTTTTTTTTAATTCAGTCTTTTTCTTAAATTCCTACCAATGGAAGTTTTTAAAAGAGCCATAAATGGAAGGGAATACAACTATATACAAGCCTAACACTGGAGTTCCCTTGTGGAACCTTAAAACTGTTTATTGTCACTTTGTGTAAGGTTCAGATCAGATGTGATCATCTGGAAAGCTAGTCTTCCAGAATAAATGTCAAACAGCATGATTACCAAAAAAAGGCAAATGGTACAGATGACTTTCAAGCTTTGCAAAGCTCAGTGTGAGAGGTCCTTATCCCTCCTATGACTGTCCTTTGACAGAAACTGAAGAGCACAAAATGTGCCAGAGGGTAACACTGATTCCACACAATCAATAACTTTGATTTTCATGCTGTCACAATTCAGTAATAAATTAGGAATCAGAGGATCTACCAAAAAATGCCAGATGGTTCATTATGAAATACACCAGCTGTCCTTTTCCCTCCAATGTCTCAATTTAAACTGGTGGAAAACAAAGTTACTTTAATCTACCCTGTAGAGCTCTATAATATAAACAGCCACCAAAATAAAGGTTGAAATATCCAGCTACTCACCGGATTCACGTAGTCTGCCATCATGCTCTCATGGCATGTAACCACCCAGCTACTTCGCTAAACAGATCACCGACGTGCCTCTGCTCTCGACACCATACTGGCCAGACATCAAATAATAGTTGCTGCATTGCTCCTATATTTATTTCTAATAACATCAGCAGCATGCTCTTGTGCTTCTAAGTATATCCGTTGGTTTCTAACCACATCCTCTGCCTAACGGAGTTCTTAGTGTCAGGGCAGACAAGTAGAGAAAGAGCTGTTGGTATAACCTGGATCAACACCTGTGCAGGTGAGCTACCAAGGACACAAGTCAAACGTGTACGTTGTACCTTGTGCCTAACAAGGGCCGTCAACACAATTCCCGATAGCTGCCATGTCAAAGGTGGAAGGTGGTTCCTGTGTTAATGGGCTGGGAATGAAAAGCAAAGGCAGTTTTAGAGGGATATACACGAATTCCTTGAGACAAAAGTCCTCAGTTCAACAGATTAGCTATACACCTATTTCCAAAACACCTGCGTATTTGAAGAAAAGGCAAGGGATAAAGAAGTTATTTAAGAATCCTATCTATGTTTACTATCTTCTGGTGCTACCTTTGCAACACCAACAGCACAGAACTATTAATAAATAAATTCTTGGGGTTATAAAAGAATACTTTCTTAGACATATTGGACTAAAACTCTTCCCTGTTCCACTTTAGTTATATTACTTAAAAGGCATCGATTTGGTGCATTTTAAAAATGTAACAGACTACATGTATTTTTCAGAGCTCAGCTTCAGTTATTACAGCACAGCCAAACTCCTTCTACTAAGGCTTCCCAGAGATTACAAATCAATCCCTCAGCTGAGCACAAAGATGTAAGCAGCGCAAAAAGAAGTCATCGAGGGGGGACATTCTTCACATTGCCTCGCAAAAAACCCGATTCATTTTAAAGTTAATTCTTTCCTGTTCCCTAGCTTAAAAAAAACTTAATTCTTATTGCTAGATGATTGTATAAGTAAATTCTAAAATACAGCCTCCAGCCCAGTAAAAAATGTCTAGGATTTGCTCAACTATGTAGCTGATTTACAAGTTTATAAATTTCAATCTTTCAAAAACTTTGGAACGTTACTCAAATTTATCATTGTTAGATCTGCAGTTATAATTTTTCCACACTAGTAACATAAATGACATCAGTTGGGGGTCTAGGTGCAAACACTTACTCCTCTGCAAGAAGAAAGAATTAATAATTTCATGTACTTTACATAAATGTAGTTGCACAAATACCTTTTTACCTCTTGAAAATTGCCAGGTATTTCTGAGTGTACTGGTTATTCTGGAAAATAATGTTTTTAGGCACCAGGATTCCCTTTTTACTATGAGACACTCAGTACCTCATATTTCTATTTCTGCATTTAAGTGTCTAGGATGAACATGAAACCAGTGAAACAAAGCAACAGATCAGCAAAAGTTGAATTAGTACTAGAATTTAGATATGCCATTAAGATACAGGACTTAAAAAAATGCAAGAGAACGAAGCATTTATCTTTATTTCCAAAGAAGATACAATTTTAAAATAAAGTTTAAACATTTCCTTGTAGTATTACTAATTCATATTGTTTTGGAATGTGAAAAGAAAAACCTCCTTTCCCCCCCTTTAGCTGTTTACATGACTTTTTAAAGCTATTTCCACCTTAATAACCTACAGTTTTAATAAACACTTGACACAGAATTTCTTTAAATATTATGTCTGTGTATTAACATGGCCTCTTCTTTCAAGTATTTTAAAAAGATGGTTAAATTGATCCACTTTGCAAGATAATGTTTATACTAACTCTTTTTAGCAGTATTGTAAAGTGAATACAATCTGGTTTTTAACATAATCCACAGCTCCTTCAAAATGTCCTTTCTGAGGCTCTGGACTTTTTTTCACAAAGGACTTTCATGAAGAATGTCTTTAATTAGTATTCATTTCAAGTACATTTTTTATTCATTTCATAAAAATCTGGTCTGAGTAGAGTTCTTATCATTGTAAATAACTGACTAAACACTCAAATCTTAAAAATTATACTGGAAAGCAGCAAGATAATTCCTATGCCATTCTTCCAGATTTCCTTTACTACTGCTTCTTGGCATATCTTCTTCTTTCAGGTCTTGCTATCAAACTTAAAAGACTACATTACACACTGGAGAAGGATATATTTGAACCGGAGAAGGTTAAATTTTGGCAGAGCTGGATATTTTGTGTAATAATAGCTTTGCAGAACAGTGATGATGATAAATGCTGTGCAGTTAACTTCCTTTTACTGGGTCCTTTCTGTTCCAAGGACCTGAAGCACAATACTGAGGCAGGGGAGAAACTGCCTAAAAAATCTGTATTTTCTGCTTTGAATAGCTTTGGTTAGCCTCTTGCTGACTTTTTTATTGTACTTAAGCATATACAT
The DNA here is from genome assembly GCA_013400375.1 of Thinocorus orbignyianus. Taxonomy (NCBI): domain Eukaryota; kingdom Metazoa; phylum Chordata; class Aves; order Ciconiiformes; family Thinocoridae; genus Thinocorus; species Thinocorus orbignyianus. Next base: position 1,658,242 of record VXBW01005537.1, read on the forward strand.
GCAGCATGAGAAGATGATGAGCAAAAAAAAAAGTTAACAGCTTCCCAGCTGGTCTTCTTTCCTCATCTATGGTGAGCTTTGGCCGAAAATCCAGTGTTCTCTGTTTCTACTTGGACAGTGATGTATTACCTCTACTTATAGATGGAGAAACAGAGATAAAGTGAGTAATATGAGATGAAGTCACACAGTGAACCAATGTCAGTTGGTAAAATGTGCCTTTACTTTTTTACATCCACAGGACTGCACATCTGTAAAATAGCGACACAAAAAGCTTTATTGCTGTGCATGAGTCTCAAGCTAGGGTGCATGAAATGTGAACATGGCCAAGCCAGGGTGAAATGGATTTGGATAAGGCACTTCATCCCTCAAGAGACCACCCGCAGACAGAAAGGAACTGTTTGTGGGACGCAGTCATTTATCAGCCACGTGCGATTTTGCTGATCACGCTGTTGGCATTGAAGTATCACCTCATTAGGTGTAATCACGTACAATTTTCATAGCACTCACCATTTAGATTCAATCTTTGTACAACATTGCTTCTGTAAGCTAACTTTGACACGTCCACGTTATCGTTCAGTGAATGCTCCTGAAGCTTTGGTGCCCTCCACCCAATTTTGAAAGTATCACCACATCTGAAGCCCAGTCACCGCCCCTGGCTGTTCTCTGACTATACAGCCTATCTCTTTGACCTGTTTGGGTTTTTTTTTCCTGATTCCAGTCCTGAGAAACTGCCTTATTTGAAATACAAAATTTACATAAGCTACAGTTATGGGAGCAAGCCTATCATCCCGCAGTTTTGGAGAACCTGTGGAGGTCTGTGGCCAAAGGAGGTAACGCTGCTTCACTGAGCTGGACGAAGCACCTGAAGGAACTGGCGAGCTGGGCAGTCCAGGCGTTTCCCTGGGCGAGTAGAACTTTTGCCGCCATTTGGCGCTTTGGTTTGGTAGTTCCATACAGGAACCCTGTTACCTCGGGTGGCCTCTCACCCCACAGTGGCTGCAGCCACCAGAAATCACCACCCGGGCCATATCCTGCTGCCCAGAAGCCCAGCGATGGACAACAGACCGGTTTCCGCCATGAGGGCAGCATCACCGTTCTAGCGAGAGATAAAACACAACGAGATGTCCAGGGCGGCAGCCCCGGCTCCTCCCTCATGCGCTGGGCGTCGCGCCGCCACCCGCCTTGCGCCTGCGCTGCCGCCATTAGCCCCCCACCTGCCGCGGCAGCCGGTCGCCATTCTCCCTGCCGGCGGCGCGTCGCGGGCAGGCGGCGCTGGCGAGGCTTGGACGAAGAGTGGAGGGACGGGCGGCTCGGTGGACGACGGACGGGTGGCGGGGAGAGGGAGCGGGCCGCGGGGGTGGCTTGAGCGGCCGCTGTGGCGGCGGGGGTGGCGCGGCGCGGTCCCTGAGGCGGGGAGGCACGGGGCTGCTCTCCCCTTCCCCGGCCTTCGTGAGGGGCTGCTCTGGGCTGGCTGGTGGCCCTGGGCTTTCCCCAGGCGGCCTGGGCTTTCTGTTAGGCTGGACTCCCCGCGGCCTGCCCACTGAGGCGGTAGCTTGAGGGAGGTTGTGCTCCCCTCCTGCTCAGGCCTGTGCCCTCCGTGGGTGCTGGGCTAGCGGGAGCACTGTTAAAAGTTCCCTGGTGATTGGGTTTTGTGGATTTTGTTGCAGTCTGTAGGCTTCTGTGATGCCACATTTAAGGTCAGGGAAGGTGGTGACTGGCAGCGAGGTGAGGTCAGCTAACTGGATGGTCGCTAGTCCAGGTCCTCTGGGTCTGGGGACAGGATGTGAGTCAGGGAAGAAGTTGGTGGTCGACCAGAGCCATCACCTGGCACGGGAGAGACAACCTGACCAGCCCTTATCTTCCCATCTGCAACCTACCACGCTCCCCAGTGTTTCCTCTGAGCAGTTTGCTCCTGTTGTGCCCCTACAGGAGGAGCAAGATGAGAGTGGCCAGAAACTCCCAGGTGATAAAAGCAATGGTATCCAGTGCAGGAGGGCTGCCAGAAGCAAGGAGGGTGTAGCTCTGCCAATTTCAGGCACTGTTGTATGTGAAGATTGGCAGGCAACAATCATGAGTGCGGTAACATGTGGGGAAGAGACTGTAAGGAGAGGGGCAGGACAAGGTCAACAGCTATTTTGCTCAGGAACTACTTTGCAAAATAATTTATCAGCAGGGACTGAAAGGCAGGAACATACCTCAGGAGTGAACATCTCAGGTTTCCAGGAGAGTTCAGGTATCTCAGGAAAAAAAGGCAAATATTCTTTTATGGAAGTAAAATCACAAATCCCATCCTTGGAGGGGGAAATTGAGAGTACAGAGAGACATGACATTTCCTATATGCCAGAATCTGAGGTGCTGCAACCCAGAAAGGGCATGTGTAATACTGAAGTGAAAAGCACTGACATAATGATACTGAAGATGCAAATCCCAGATCGTAAGATGAATCTGGGGACTCAGGAATTGTTGCCTGAAGCAAAACCTCAGGAAGAGAATATGCCAGAGAAGTTGGATGAGTGTTTTTTAATTGGATCAGAAAAGCCAGGGACACAGGAGAAAGGACACAGGTGTTTGAGCAAGAAAGGTGAGACATCTTTGATGAAACCAAAGGTACAGTTTATGAATAATTTACAACACTGGGAAACCAGTCTTAGAATTCAGACACAGATTTTTAGGAAGAGGGAAGGCTTTTCTTGAAGGAGAAAAGCAGCCCTTTTGCACAAAGGAGAGGAGACCAGATATCCTTTTAGTGAGCAAATGAGTAAAGGGTGTTGGCAGCAACAGGCCCTGAGTAAATTCCCTCCCCCCAAAATACAGTCTGTTCATTTATGTGTAGAAAGTCAGGCACAGTTAGGAAAGGAGACAGTATTTTCAGCAAAGCCAAAAATTAGTTCTTTATTCATCTATATGTTATTTTTTTAATATGTATCATGCTGTCTTATTTAGTGCTTGCTGGTTTTTGTTTCCAGAACTTTTTGCTTTTTAGTTGTTATTCTCTGTAAAATCCTAAAAGATGTAGAATCAGAGATCGTATTGTGGTGGTCTAAGGGAGGGCTGTATCAAACTAGAACAGTTTTGAAAGAGGATTTTTTAAAGTCTTGTGTTTTTTTCAGGACAATTACCTAAAAGACATTATTTTTACTTTCAAAGTGGGTATTTTCAAATGACAAATATTTCTGTAGGTTATTATTAATAAATATTTTATCTGGAAACCATATTCTGAAGAACTGAGGTATTAAAATTGCATCTTTGAAAACTAAGATCTTAAAAAACCCAACATTCTATCAGTACATTCTCATGTCTATTATTCAGACAAAATTTTCAGATGTACAGTTCTTTTCATAATCGGTGTTTGTTCTGAAATGAAAAGACAGTACTTCATAGAAATGCAAGTTCTGAGGTTTTCCTGGATCTTCTCGAGCAGTTTGGTGCATTTGATTGGACTGTGTAGCTGAGCTAAATCACTGTATGCTTATAAATAAGCTTTCCTATTATAGAGAATCTGCTGTGTAAACAAAAAACTTTAAGGCTGAGTGTGCAAACTCATCTCCATTTTCTTGCCAGATGTGCTCTAATTTGGTTTCCACCTATGTTTTAAATGTACGACTTCCAGTGCCTCTGGCACCTGAAGGTCTGTTCATCTTTGCATTTTCTGCAGACAAAACGTCATTTGTTACTCTTAAGTCTGATAATAGTGCTCAGTTAAAAGCAGGGGGAGGAAGAAAAGGTAAAACTTCACAGAAATGTTTTGATCTTCCACAGTGTCACATTCATTAATAGTCTTGAATGTTTTTTGTTCTCTTTATAAAATACTGCAATAGGGTAGTGTTTTTCCCTTAACGTATTCTTTAATGGCACCCCTTTGTTTTTAATCAGAGGGAAAATGGGAAGCAATTGAGCAAAACTCCACTACACAGGCTGTGAAGAAGTTTAAGACAAATGGAAACGGATCAGAAGATTCTAAGGAAAGGGAACCTCACTACTCTAAATCTCCTACGGTTGCTACATTAGCTGGGACTCGAAGTAAGAGCTTTCTCTGCCATCCTGTTAGAAAAAAATCTGGCGTGCAGTATAAAAAAAGGAAACGCAGAGCTGATCAAATAGAGTGCTTGCAAAGTTTTAGTGTGACTCCAGCAGAAAAAGAGAGACATGTATCTGCAGAATGTGATGCTGAACGTTGCAAAGACGCCCTAAATGATTGTAATGGCCTGCTCTGTGCAACAGAAAAGAACCCGTTTGTGAGATTAGAGGCCTGTAATTACATCAATACACTTGTGAAGTCTTCAGCTAGTGGAACTACCAGCAGCTACAAATTAAGTGGATTCTTCCATGTGGCCCAGAACAAAAGGCAGTATGTTTTTCCTCATGGTACTGTAGAACAGTGTGATACAAATTGCAGCACTAGTAGAATGCAAAATGAGCAATCACTCATGAAAGGTGGTTTATTGTTCAATAAAAAAGAAAAAGCTCAAAATGGAGAAGAGTGTTTTTCAAGCTGTCAGAGTGAAAACAATATATGTTTAAGGGGAAAAAAGTGGAATATTGGTAGAAAGCCTAGAAAAAATATAAAAATCGCTGAAAAATCAGCAGGGCAGAATCTTTTTGCAGACGTGGGTAATGAACACAGTGTGTGTGAGTTACAAACAGAATTGGCAGTTGACACACCGAGGTCCTTTGCAGCCTTGGGACTAAACCACAGGGAAGTTACGCTGCCAACTTCATGTGATCATACATCAGCTCTTCATACAGGAAAAAGTACTCATGAAGCGCAGAATTTGTCAGCCTGGAGAAACAGCAGTGCCGAATTACTTGCGTTTGAAGATGGCTGTAAGAACACACTTGAGTTCTCTGTAGTAGCAAAAGGAGCAAATTCAAACAGTGTGGCACATTGTTCTGCTACCTCAGGTAGCCCGGGAGTGCTAGCTAAGGTCCGTGATGTTTCTAATTGTCGCAAAAGCAAGACAGGTGAAAAATTGAACAAAGTTAATGTGAAATTGCAGCAGTTTGCCTGTCGGAGAACTGTACCCATGACTGGTAAAAAGGTTTGGCCTGTTGAATCTTGTGCCAGGACTTCTGAATGGTTTCCTAAAAATGAAATGGCCATCACACAAGGAAAAAGACTTTCGAGGGCTGCCTTTGAGGAATCATCTGATGAAAGCAGTGTTAAAGCTGTAGGAAACAGTGCTGTGACTGGGAATCTGATGCAGATGAATTTGTGTATGTCATCAGCAGAAATTAACAAAGAATCCATACATAAAATAATGGGTCCAAATACTGAATGTCTGACTTCACTTGAAACACCAGAATCCTCTTCTGTGGATATTTATGAGACTTTGAGAATGAGCGATGAAAACGTGGAATCACCAGTTAATATGGATAGATGTGCTATGGCTTTTAGCCATGATGATGTGCAAGAACTTAAAGTAACCTTGAATTTTACAACACAAGAAAAGGATAAATGTAAAGGAGCTGTAACAAAAAGAAGTGTGACAGTCCAGAATGGTACATACACAGGTAAAAAAAGCAGAATAAACTTCAGCCGTAGAGTATCAGTAGTGAACCAGACATTTTCTGATTTAAAGCTGATGAAAGTATCGAACACTGGAAACATGAAAGAATTCAAAATTCCTTTATGCAGAAACAAACCTGAATCCAGGAAATTGGAACTTGTCCATTCATTTGAAAGAAAAACCTGTACTCCAGTGGAGCTTGACAGCAGTAGTATTTCAAGAAGGCAGAAAACAGGTGAAGAGACATCTTTGGTAAATTCTGAACAGCAACCTCTTTCTGTTGTGAGTGATGATACATTTACAGCTTCTGAGAAGAAAAAAGTGGTTGAGAGCAACAGTAAGGACCTTAAGCCTGATAGTCCTGAAAACCTTTCAAATGAGGTATCTGTGCTCCCTGAACATTTTTCTTCTTATCCACATCCTGTTCTTGATGGACAGCTAGAGTCATCTGTGCTTGATATCCATGGTACTCAATGTGAAATAAAATCTAATTTTCCTGATTGTTCTTGGAATGCGGTTGACCACCCTGTTGCGTTAGAAAGAAATGATGATTGCAAATCAAGAGGAGATCTTTCACAACACAAAAGTCAAAATTTTCCAGATATTCTTGAAGCTTACAAAGAAGATGTTCTTGTCATTGATGTGATTCAGGATGATCCTGACCTTTTTGCAACTAGTACTGAAGAGGAACTTGCACTTACAGACTGTGAAAATTGTCCTGTGAAGGCATCCTGCACTAGCATCTGCATTAAAGACGAAAAGCAGGATATTAAGCCTGAGTGTCCTGTTATCTCAGAAAATAGAGATTCAGTGAATGATAATTTTAGGTATGCATATCATTCTTTTTATTACATAATCCTAAGTACTCTGTTTTCATATCAGTATACTTTGGTTATAACAGTTAGGCTCCCATACAGAATTTCACTACTTTCTGGGTTGATTTTAAGTGTCAAAATTTGATTGAGGTATGACAGTATTCTGAATGTAAATAAATTAATTTGTTCTTCATAAGAACTAGGATAAACTCTGAATTGAAGGAAAATGTAGTCCTAAGGAATTGATTTGGACAGAGTAGTGAAGTATAAATAAAGCTAATTAAGAGTAATAAATAACAATCCCTAGACATGTGAATAGTTTTCAAATCTGTAATTTGGTTAACATGTTGTAGATGTTTATGATCCTGCATCTTCATTCAGAAAGTTCCTGTTGTAAATTGTTAGGCGTTAATGTTTCTCTGGGTTTTTAGATGATAATAAAAATCACTGAAGGGGGAGAGATGTTTAAAGTAGAAAAAAACTTTTGTAAAAAGACACGGTAGACCTTTGTGGGATAGATTAACTCATCAGCTGTCTAGTCTGTTTTTTCTCTAAGCTTTGATAGTTGTATTTGATAAATGAGGCTTAAGATTATATTTTTCTTTTTCTGAAGAAAACCATAAAGCTTAGATAGACTATAGTGCAAGATTTTCTTCTGAAGATTAGGGGATTTTATTTTTTATTGGAAGGGATGTTTTCATTTTCTTCCTCCACTCTTTCTGGGTGACTTTAAGTTATCCTTATTTTAAATAATGTTTTAATTATTTTCGACGTACTGTCATATAACTGCATTCATTTTTTTTACTCTTTGTTCTCCTTACCCTTTCCCCTCCATTAAACCCATGTTCAGAAGAGGAAAGGAACCTTCTCTGAGGTGCTGGATGGATTTTTAGATGTGAGAATATAAAACTTTCAGATGTAAATAGAATAAAACATCCAGCTTCTCAAGAAACAGCTAGGCTGTATCACACCCAATTTATTAGAATGAGTATTCATGTTGTGTACAGTGTATATTATATCTTATATGCACTGTATAACAGGATTAATATTACCCCAGGGGAATGATTGTTCAGAGATGGTTTCCAACTGACTGTGCAGACAGCTGTTGCACAGAATGGAAGCCCAGAACTTTTGAGCCCTTTACTACCATAACTAGTGGATGAGTTTAAAGTTTACCATTTGCATAAATACTAACTGAAAATTTACTGGATCTTGTAAGCACTTAGTAGGGAAGACAAATACTTCCTCTAGCTTATAATGACGTTGAGTTAGAGTAACATTATCACAACCATTAGATAGGTGAAGATTGGAATTGTTTGAAGTTTCTTCAAGCTTTATCTTTCTTCCTGGTATCTGCTGAATTTTCTTGCCACCAGCCAAGGAAAACAAAAATGCAGAGTTCTTATTTCTTAGATTTTCCTCTTAATCTGCTAAAGAAGCAGGCAAAATTGTCTGGTTTTGCTTTTGCCTTCCATAATTTGATGTAAAGGTCATTAGGCTGTGACTGGTTTTAGTTGGTAACAGCCAGGAACATATTAATGAACTGAATATGAGAATATTAAAATAAGGCAATAGACCTTACCACAGTTTTATCAGGTAGCTTACGGTATCACCAGGTAATACTAAGAATGGCCAGTTCATACTTTGGGTTTTTATTTTGTTAGTATTTGCCAGCTGCAACTGGGATTTCAACTTTGGCCAACCAAAAAATGTGATTATGCTGGTAGAGTTACACTTAACATTGCTACCTATTTTAAAATAAAATATTGTTTCTGTTAATTTCTTTTTGTTGTTGTTGGTTTGGTTTGGGTTTGGGATTTTGGGGGTTTTTCGGGGGCTTTTTTGGTGGTGGGTGGTGTTTTTTTTTTGTTTTTCTCTTTGGAGGTGTGCCAGAGTATTGTATATGTTCTCTTGTTTGGCTTCCACACTGAAGTTTTGCTTGGTTGGACTGTTGGTTTGTAGTGCCACTTCAGTCTGTCCACATAGAACAGTGAGTCAGAACTGCACTACTGTAAACTATCTCTTACTTGTATAAATATTAGTTTATATGTATGTTTTGTTTAACATACATTAGTAAATGTTAGGCATTACACTCTAGATGAATGTGATCTAGATGATTTTAGGTAGAAAAGAAATGCAAGCACTTACTGGCTGGACATGGTGGTTGTTGATGAATGTTTTCTGTAGCTGTATCCATACATAGCTTTTGTTATTGTTTCCCTTCAGGTTAATAAGAACAGGCAGATGATGACAGAGTCTGGATCTTTGCTAAAACTATTTTGGTCCATGTATGCAGTTAACGAGTGCATGGGATGGACTTCAGTACACTGCTTCTTGGGTACTGATCTTTTAGCCTGGCACTGGGACAGAGCAGTAGGAACTGTATTTCTGCTAGCAGCAAGTTATTCTGAATGTATAGCTCAGTTGTTAAAAAGCTTCTTAAAATTTGTTGAGTGTTACTTTTGAGTTTAATAGCTTTATAATTGTAATTATAAAGGAAACGATTGGTGCCTTAATTTATGGTGTTCTTCCAACCACAAAAATCTGAAATCTTGCAGCTTGTCAAAATGACAGTTGCTATAATGAAGTAATACTTCTTATTCAGGTTTTGATTTGAAACCAAAGCAGTGAAACTGTGTGAAGGATGTACCAGGTTAATTAAGTAACTGACAAGTGTTGAGTGGCCTCTGTGGATGTGTTTCTATTAGTGTGGATCCATTTTGTTTGAGCTGTGAATTTAAACTTTAAAACGTTTTTAGCCATTGACACTTTTAATCTTTGGCTGTTTGTGACCTTAAAGTCTGCAGGGCTCTTTTTCATTCTGAAAGTTCAGGAATAATGATTTTTGGCTTCCAAATTTCAGATAATGAGAGCATGTGTCCTTCGAAAGTAGAACATACTGACTGCAACAATGATTTGGGTCTGAAATTCAAATAAGGCTTTTTTTCTTGGGGTTTTTTTGATTTTTGGGTTTGGTTTGGGATTTTTTTGGGTTGTTTTTTTTTTTTGTAAGCAAACTAACAAAGCAGCCAACAACCAAGGAGGCACCTAACCTTGCTGTACATTTCTCTGACTTAAAGTTTTCTAACTATTTTAATTGTGCTTGTGCATCTGCCCAGAACGGATATCCCTGAGTAGGCAGGACAAGTAGGTCCTGTCTCTTAATCCAGGAAGATTCAGAAAAGGCTCTGTGTTTCAGTCTTCAATGGTTTGATTCAGATAGCATGCTCTGACCTTTAGGATAAGTGGGACTGGTTGTTCCTCTGATGGTTGCACTTTGAGAAGATTAAGTGTTGGTCACTTCCAGGCATTAGTTGCCAGTTAGAGTGAAATGATTCTGAACATGCAGCTTGAATGTGGCAGTGAAACTTAGTTTTTACATATATTTCTGTTTGTCATTTTCTATTGTTTATCCCTCAGAGATTACCAACAATGCAGGTTTTTTAATCAATCAGCTGAGGTATTTCTTTCCTCTCATGTAGCTAATCTAAACACCCGATTCCGTGGCATCCACCATGTCTTTTCATTCCAACACGACTAGTAAATTCAGTGGATACTTTTGAAAGCACATCAGCAGCCATTCTTGCTCATAGGAGACTCCTGCATTTTACTGTTTTCCTTTTGAATAAAAAGCCTAAACTTGACTTGATTTTTCATATGCAAAATAGCAGACTGAACAGTGTGGTTTGTGTAACTTGTGCTGTACGGAGAGGTTTGTTTAAACTTAAATCAGCATGCAAGAGTATCCCACATTCTAACATGGTCTAGTATGTCTCCAGTTCTAGATCTCTAAAATCTGCTGACTGGTTCTGGTTGTGTCAGCCCTCCTAGATTTGTTAGGCTGGTGACAAAATGCCAAGTATTGTAATAATTATAGTTCTCTGTATGTGTTTTAGGCACCTTTTTTACAAAAACTGATATAAAGAGCTTCTGTAACTACACAGTTAGCAGAACCTGGTAAAGATCTGGAAGTGGCTTCTAGTCTGAGCATGAAGATTTCAGTATCGTGATGCCGTTAAATATTTTCAGTTTTAAGCAATGTTTATGAAGATTACAGCTTTCTGGAACTGCCTGCACTGCAATTTTACAAAAAAAGTTAATTGTTGTTGTAGGCAAAGTCATTCATACTTCACATTCATATAAAATGAGGGGGAGAGAGGAAACAAGTCTGCAGAGGACCTGCCTCTAATAAAAAATTCCTCTCGTCTCTGCAGACTTTGCTGTAATTTATTAAACTCTACTCTTTAATGTGTCTCTCATATATATATAGATATCTGTACCTGAATGTTTGTATAGCTTAAATTTGTGCATGCTGGGAAACTTTTTCATTTCCACCAGGTTGTTGCAAATTTTTTTTCGTTCTATTTTACTAGGCAGCTTGCTGTCATTATACTTCATGTCATTCACCAGGTACAAGCTTCCAAAATCTATGATGTATATAGTATATATATTACACAAGTTGCCTGGAATATAAAATTAATATAAGTCACACTTCATAGAAACAGTTTCATTGGCTCATTAGCACAGTATTTCCATAACTTGCTGTACAGAGATTTTCCTTCTCAGTATTTCAGGTAAAATGAGAAAATGAGCTTTTACTGACAAATTTTGAATCCCAAAATTTGAAATGACATTTGACATGTCTTGGTTTTACTTAACATATCCATGCCTGTAGATATACATTTAAACATAAGAAAACCAAAACCAGTCTTAAAACAGTGTTGTATGTAAGGATTCTGTCCATAGCTAAAAGTATTACTGAGAACTTTAATTTTATATAACTGGTTAGATTAATTCTGCTTTTGTGCAACATGGAAGTCTTAAATACAATTTCTGTTCAAAACAGACGCCTTAAAATACAAGAATCTGCAATGTCAAACAATACTGGGAATTCTTGTGATTGGATGCTAAAAGGTAAGAGTCTTTGAACTTCTGTTTTGGATTTCTGCTTTTCACATACAATGAGAACTTGTCAGTTCAGTAATATCTTTTTGTTTTAAAAGTAATTTGTTTCTGAATGCATACAAAATGGATGTCTTACGAAATTATACAAACCTGAGTCTTACAAGGAACGTCTTCTTCTCTGTGGTACTTGTCTGTATTACTGGAGGATTTAGAGAGGGGTTGGTTGTGGTATTTTTGATATCTCTGATACTTTAGACGAGGAATTCTATTAGTTGATGAGATTATAGTAAGACAGTGCTGTGATACTGCTTTGGAGTCTCACTCATAATCTCACTTGGTTGTTCTCTTGTGTTCATCAACAGAATTTTATAATGGTTTTATTCAAAGGTTGTACTTTAGGGTTTTGTGTGTGCTATGCTCGTTCCTCTTGACAAACTTTTGTTTTTTAAGAATGCTTATGTTTTTTAAAGAAAGATACTTCCCACTTAGTGTTTTTTTCTTCCTATTTTAAACAGAACAGTCCAACTAGACAGCATCTGAATGTGATTTGTTTTGTTTTCAACAGCTTGCATACAGACCTACTATGCAAGGCATGTATGATGTGGAAATTAGTCTTTTATGGGCCAGAGGAACAGGATTCTGATTTTGAATAGAAGACCTTTACTGACCCACAGCCAAAGGCAGAGTGCTCTGTCTGGCTTTGAAGGTTCTAGGTGTTTCCCTTTCTGGTGTCTGGCACTCTGCCATTAAGTACTGATTTTCCGGCAGGCTGGTAAAGTGTCTGACACTACCTCTTGTGCTGTTTTCTCATATTAATGTATTACATTTGTGTAGAAAGAATGAGTGGTTTGGGCAGATGTAGCTTCCTGGAGAAAAAGGAGAGAATAGTGACTATCTGGGGGAGATAAAGTTTTAGGCTTCAGTGATTAGAAGGCAGAGTAAGTTAATTGATATCTAAGAGCTCAGACACCAAGAAATAGACACAAGTTCCATGAAGAGGAGTAGGGAGGAAGTACACAGTTAGGCCTTTGGTGATGTAAAGAGCCAGAGGTGCCTGTGCCATGGAATGAGCAGTACTGAGGTGATTGAAACCAAACCTGGGAGCAAGTCAGTCCTGTACTATTTAGTGACTTCTATGCTTTTTTAGGCTGGTTGTTGATTTACGTCATGTTCTAACAAAGTTTGAGGCTAAAAGTCTTTGAGTTTTTTTGTCGTGCTTAAAGAAAAAAATTAGGTAGATTCTTCTTCCCAGATGTGAGAAACTTAGTATCACATCCTACTCTTAAGTTACTGTGTGCGTATTAATCTGTGTTTGATGTATGATTTTTTTAAAGACCTGTACAGAACAAAAGAAGGGGCTTGGTTTCACTGAGTACTGACAGTTTAGGTATTTATTTAGAAATGCATATTACTGCTTTGGTGTCTTGTGTAATGTGTGTTTGCTTGTCTCGGTGGTTTCACCTTCTAAGAAAGGCTACAAATACTACAATTAATGTATTCTGGATGACACTTCATCCTCTTCATCTTCCAGGTGGAGATCTCATGTTGTCTTGACACAGATGTGTATTGTACTGATGATCGTACAGAGACCAGTGACTAGAAGATAAAAGCCTTTCCAATAATAATCTGTTTATTTCTTCCTGTATCTGGACAGCACAGCGCAGTTGAAATTCATTCATGAGATCTGATGAAATAGTGAATTTCTTTTCTATGCTGAGCTCTTCTGCTGAACATGAACAGCTGCTTCAGAAAGTTCTAGTCAGGTGTTCTGTTCATTTCCTGTGGCATCTGTAAAAGGTGCTGAAACTTCCTGACACTGAATTCTCATTGAGTTTACTGTATTACAGGAATTTGCAGTTTCTCAGAGCTGTCTATATTTAGTTCAGGGTTGTATCATGTCATGATAAGCATATCCCCTTCTCCAGCAAAGACTTAATTCTTTATTTGCTTAGCAAATTACCGTACATATCTTTGGCTGTGTTTTAATAACTAAGCTTAACTGAATTTATTTCTAAAATACTGAATTCAGTGCAGTATAAATAAACCTATACAATAAAATTTGTACTGTTCTACAAGAACTATTACAGATCATACAGCTTGGATAGAATTTTAATTGCAGACTTGGTTTAATATTTATTTGAAATAGCTTGTACTTCAAAGGTGAAGTAATTTTACCTATCAATTTCACACTTAGGAAGTTCTAGGAGTTCTTAGATGTCATTAGTATTAAGGCTTTGTAATATTTAGGAAATAAAAGCTTTGTTATCTTGTAGCACGGAAAGCACATAAAGTAATGTGTTTATACATTTTCAACAATAGATATTAAAACCCACCACTCCTCCAGAGGAAGCAGTCCTTTGGAAGGTGTTACTGAGGACTTTCTTGAAGATGGGCAACTGAGAGAACTAGATGAACTTCTAAAGAGTTATGACGTAGATGAAAAGGTATTGAGAAATCATGCTTTCTGTCACTCAATAGTTTAAGACATGATGGTCCATGTAATTGTATAATTTTAAATACTAGTGCTGTTTTCTCAACAATTTTTTTTATTTCCTATAGTAAGAAGAATATCAGTATTTCATAGACCACTGTGCTATCGACAATGTCCGTTTTGCTTGACAGAATATGGGTTTTTTTTAACTTGTCTCTAATAATTCATCTTCACATTTGAAATGAAGCAAGATACTGTTATAGCAGTTGTGACAGTAATGCTGTTTTACCAACTACATGAAAATTACTGGCAAAATCATTACTGAAAAGCAGAATAGAAACATTCCCTTCAGCAAATGGAATTGGTGCTGCTAACATCTGATTCACAAAGTGAACAGTGCCATTTTGCTCCCTGACCTTTTAGAGAGGGTAAAAGGGTCTGTTTAAATAGTATAGCTTACTAGAGGTGTAGTACTTGTTGCAATATTGCCAGATCAGTCCCAGCTGGGCTACTTTGTGGTGTCCTGATGTTTCTTATTCTACGCTGTGCAGCAGTGAATACATACAATAGATCTCACCCAAACCTAAAACTTAGCCAAACTTAAGCCACAAAATACATGCTATGGCCCTAAACCCATTCCTATATATGGGTGGAAAACTAGCTGTGCTGACCTGGAGAGGGGTTGGAATAGCAGAACACTTATTGCCAAGTATTCTAGCATTTAGGGCGATCGCTGATATTGGGTTTTTTTTGTTGGCTCTTCCAACTAATAATGCTGTGAGAAGGACAATAGCTAACCATGAAGAAAACCCTAAAAATATTTGGGGAACTAGTAAAATTCAGTTTGGAAATCCGATGAGAGCATATCCATGTCTGACTCTTTGGCTGTCCTGAATTTGTGATATAATTTGTCGTTTAAGTTACTTCATTAATAATGGAGCTAACAAATCCAGGATTCCATGACTTTGTTCTATATCAATCCTTTCGTATTTTCACCTCTAAGTATGTTAGGTGCTGTCTTTTTTCTCCCTATAGAGAGAATACCTACTGGTATTTTTTTACCTATACACCATGGTCGACAGCTGAGCAAAAAAGCCTTAGATTTCTCCTCAGTAAAGGTTTATGTTTTCATTAAACAATGTAATGGCTTTTCTGGGATTCCACACATCTGTCAAGTGCAGTTAAAATCGGGCAGTGTGCCTAAAAATTGTTGGGATTATCAGTGGGAACAAAGAGAAGTGAAGACAATCATATCACCTTTTGTCCAATTAAAAATCACAGTTTTAAAGATAACAGAATATAATGGCAGTGTGTCCGTTTTAAAACATGGTGTAAGAGTAACCCTAAAGCCCAAATTACAGGTTTTACCATCAAGACCATGTTATCACACCTTCTAACCATCACTAATAATTTAAAGTGTGTAGTGTAAAGCGTAAAAGGCTTAGTAGTACTTTGCTGTATCTGAAAGTACATTTTAAATATCTTCACAGTTCAGGTTTGGAGATGGAGTGCCTGATGTTAAACAAGAAAAAATGGCTGAAGCTGAAAAAAGGTAAATGTACTGTGTCCTTCAGGTAACCTGTGACATTGTCCAGTTACTGTACAAATGGAGTGTGATGTTTTTACCAAAACACCATCAGCATTTTAACTGAATTTTTCTATATTATTGTGACTGTGATGAAGAAAATAAATATGTGAAATAATATAATTTCACTGTGTAAAGTAAAAGGCAAGTATAGTCATAGCCTGAGAGAATAACAGAGGTGATTTTGTCCTCCAGCTGGTGACAAAATGCATGCCAGTGTCTTACCTTGGCATCTCAACGCAGGCATAGCATAAGAGACATTTCCAGCCACAATAGCACTTACATAACCTAAAAAAAAAAATTAAAAATCTATTAAACTTTTCTACCTCTTGGAGCTCTTTAATGAAAGAATTGAAAGATCTCATTCAAATTCAGGCTGACAAATACTTGAACAGCAGTAGAAGGCGGCACTTAAACACGTGGCATGTGGAGTTCAGCATGTGCTTTACTGTTCTACAAGCTTCGAGCTGTGCTTACAGTGTTTACATAGGACAGTGTCAAACTAAGAAACTTTCATTCAGTATCAGCTCAAAAATGAAGAATAACGCTTCATAGAGAAATTGATGGAATGTTTAAGTAATTAAAAGAGGTATTTCAGAGTCATATTTAGAAATAAGAGGTATTTCAGAGTCATTTTCACAATAAACAAGAAATCTTAACTGGCATAGAAGAGGGTATTGCTTTTTTCCAGCACAATCACAGTTCTGTGACAGACTTGAAGTGTACCAAAATTTTGTTAAATGGAGAATATTGCATCTTTCCATTAATCCACTAGAGAGCTCCAAGGTCCTCCTCCTGGTAAAATACCCATTTAAATTTATTGTGGTAACATGAAGAATTCTTTATGCTATAGAATGAGTAGATTATGCTAGATAAAATATGTTTGTGCAAGTGATACTGCATTACTTCCTTAGTTGAAATGCAGCACTCTCTGCAGCTAGAGAAGAGGCATTTATTCCTTCATTTGGAGTCGAACTGTTTTCTCTAGTTTTACTCAAAAAAGTTTGAATTTTAAAAAATAGTGTACTCAATGTAAAGTTTCATCTAGAAGGAAACATTGCTGCTATTCTTATTTAGCAAACTCTGCTTCTAGTGATGCTGTTACTTAAAAAAATGATGTAGAGCTATATAGTTTGCAGTTCCTGGCAAAATTGTGTGCAGTTTCATGTCTAGATTAAAAAGAGAACTGAGATTGTAATCCTGAAGATAAGATACTGTGAAAGTAAGTCCTGTCATGTCAGATCTGAGGCTGCCATCACAAGGAAGCATAAAAAAAATTTACATGGTAACTTGAAAGTTTTGAGTAACCAGATCTGCAGATTTTATGTTTTTGTTTTTTTCTCTGGAGATCAATTAGATACATTGACTAGAATAAAAATAAAGATTTATATTAAAGAATTTGGGTGTGTTACATAGAATTTGTTGTTCCCTGACGTAGCATTTTTATTTTAAACTGTATTAAAATCAGCCTGCGGTTTAGGAAAGATTTGAATTATCGTGGCTATGAAAAGTATTAAATGGCTGGAATCTGCTCCTCATAGGGAATAGCAAGTCTATTTTTGTCTCCAAGCAGCAAACAGGCTGAAGTGTCCTTTGTACTGAATGTAGCGTCTTAATTGAAGCAGGGAGGGAAGGCAGAGCTTGGGAAAGGGTTGGGGGTTTTTTCTAGTGGCTTTATTTACAAATACAAAAGAGATCACTGAGCATTTTGCTACCAATATTTGTAGCTTATTCTGGAAAACATCATAGTTAAGTAATTTAATTATTTGGAATGTACATATTTGGAAATAGTTAAAGGCAGAAGTGTATTTAATTGGAGTTCCCTTTAAAATCCCCTGAATCTTCTTCCGAGTAGAGTCAGTTATTAGGAAAGAAAACAGTTGGTTCTTCAAATGTGATTTCAAAAGCTTTGTGGATTACTTCTTTGGCAGATATTACACAAGATTACTGAAAAGTAGATGCTGCATCAGAGGTGACAGAAATAATTTCAGTCTTCCTGTCATCATAGTGAAAAAAAAACGGAAGTGATTCACTGCTGCCTTTTCTGCTTACTGAATTTCATATGGTTACACTTCAGAACACAATAATCTCAGCTAAGATCATAATCACATTGGACTTGGCAATGAGAGTAACAAAAGTAAAATTGTTGGGACTACTGGCTATTTAAATCTACAGCAAGTTTTTAAATGTTGTATAAATTGTTGAAGAAATGCTCATCTTTTACAAACTTAATCCCCCTTTTTAGGCATTTAGTATGTGGGAGAAGCACCGGTTTAATTTGGTTAAACAAACTTTTGTTTTTTAATACTTAACAGTGACTGTAAATACAAAGATCTTGTGAACTGTGGATTGCTGTCAGGATTGCCATTGCATCCCCCAAAAGCAAATGTCCTCAGTGAAGCTACAGTGATGAAACCCCGGACAAATGGTATCACGTGCTGTATTGGTGAACCCTCCAGAATTTATTTTTACATGTGTTTTGTTTACCCACGAAATCTTAGGGAATTTATCCAAATACTGCTGGTATTTGTTTTAGTTTGCATACACAGAAGCAAAAGTGCAAGCTTTTATGATAAGTTAGTGAGGTTGATTGGGTTGGGTTTTTTAGCAGAATCCTATTTGGTGGGGTCAAATAGCAATCATTTTGTCTTGATATTTATGGTTTTTGGATAATTTTACAGTGCAGCACAATGCCTGCACTCTTCATATTTTGACACATTGTGTTTGAGCCATGTTATTGGCAAGTAACTTTTTTTTTTTCTTTATTTGTGGTCAGAGAACATGACTGCATATTTTCTTGGTTGTTATCTGCTGGCAAAATTTGGCTAAGGGATTTTCCCGTCTTGATGAAGGTCAGAATTTGTTGCTTATGCCAGTTGAAATGTTTGTGAGACATTCGCTAGACTGGATCAAATAAATGAGCTAGATTTAATAAGCAGCACTTCGTTTTGACCTGGTATATTTCACACCTGGGACAGGCACCTCTGAAGTGTCTCTGCCACCAGAGAGATCAGACCGTAATGGAACTGTAGTCAATGTTTACTTCTCTCTTTCTCTGCATGCAGCTACTCTGACATTTAGCCATACATAAATGTGTAGTTTTACTTGGCACACAAGAAGACCAAAAACCAGGAATTGGTTATTTATGGATAGATAATTGCATTCCATTTCTTTGCAACAGCTGTTTTGGGAATTAATATTTTTAGAATTATTGGCTAATATGGATGTTTATGAACAGGACTCTCCTGAATTCAGATCAGTGGCAGAGGTTCATGCTTAGTTTCTGATTATACTTCCATTCTTTATGGAGTTGAAAATCTGAACTTTTCCGTTAGCATTATTCATTTGCCAGAGAAAGAAATCTGTTGTCAGTAATAATTAAAGTTCTAAAACCAAATTTTGTGATTAAGAAACCAGTAACTGATGCTGGGGTTAAGCTTGGTAGGGCACTGCTTAAAACGTAGGGTATTGAAAGGTTTTATTTCAATTCAGGAAAAATAGTTTAAATTTATGGCTAGTGATGTGGGAATGCAAAGATTACTGATAACGTGTGTGGAGAGGTTCCTTTTGAAATTAAAAGTTTGGGATATTTTTATTCCATTTCTCTTTCTTATCTCTGTAAGCTAGATTAGAAACATTGGATAAAGTAATGAAGTTTTTAATTTAAATGTGCTTACTCTTGAAGTTTGTGTAGTCTCAGTCTTCGGATAATTAAGAAAACTGTAACTTAAATTACTGGCTTTAGATTGTATTAATCAAATTCTCATTAATCATTACTGTGACTTGAAGGAACTATAAATATAAAGGAAAATAAGATGAATGAGAGTGAATTGAGTATGATTTGATTTATTATATGATCCATTTATTGCCCTCATCCTAATTTTTAGATTACAGATTTTTGGGGAAAAGTCCTTTAATGCCAGTGCAAAACTATGGAGGTTTTGAGTCATGGAAGATGGAAAAAAATGCAATTGTGAGTTGTTAAATCCTTAATGATGTATGTTTATATTTCTGCTCCTCTGAAGATACTGTCACTGAGTAAATAACATTTCAGAGAACAAAATCACTAACAGGGGGACAGTTATTGACAGTAGAGTTTTTTTGATTTCTGTTTCTAGCTTAAGCAAAATCAAATAATGCTTTTTGCTTTATTGTTTTTGTAGAAGTCTCAGATTGTTATCCAGAGCCATTGAGGAGTTTGTTACTTTTCTTCCTCCTCTCTATTTGCTCTCCATCTCCTGTATTCTCTCTGTCTCTGGTCTTTAAGACAGATTTTTGTTGAGTTAGACATGAACATGACATTACAAGGGATTGGTCTGGTCTGCTTTGAAATGCTGCAGATACAGTATAGAGATGAGGGTTGTTTCAAAGGTTTAATTGTAGATCGTGTATTTTTCGCTTTTATTTATAACTTATAGGTGTTTTGAAATTCAAACAAGGAGCAGGATTGCTTTCAAAAATGCTATTAGGGTTTTTTTCTGCTTGTTTTTATTTTATTTTCTTTTAGGCTTCTCAGTCAGTCCAGCAGATCCTCGACACGATTGAATTGCCCCGTAAATATTGCAGATTCTATTTCATGACTTTGCGTGGGTGTGAAAGAGCAAAATGTTGGTTTTGGCATGTTCCTGAACAAGGAGATGAAAAGGTAAAGAGATTTATTGAATAAAGGAACAGATTTTAAGTGTGAACACTTTTTAAATACAAAATGACCTCTCCTTTGTTCATTTATATATGATCAGGAAGTAAATTTCAGAGGTTGATGGATCAAAAAACTATCTAGAAATTCTTTCTCCCACGTCTTTTAAATTTATTTTTTTAAAAAAATGGTAGAATTTTGAACTAGTAGCCTTTTTAAGAGAACAGACATCAGAGATCAGAAGAGCAAGAATCAGGCTGTATAGTGTGGCAGAATGGGGAGATTCTGGAAGGTTTCTGTTCCAAGCATCGGAGACAGATAAGCAAACCCAGACTTTGTATGTATTTTTAAAAGCAAAAGCCATCTACAGTGATTACTTTCTGCAAGTTTTATGCAACAGGGGCATGTTTGTTTAAAGATGCTGTAAGCTCTTTAAATGGTGCAACGATTCTCATAATATTTGCAAGAAAAATACTTTTCCAGTGGTGGGCAAAGTAGATGTGTTTTCAGACCATTTAACACAGAAATTATGAGTCTGTAATACTTCCAAGAACTGTGCAAGGCAAGCTAATTGTGCTGTCACGTGATCAGATACTGGAATTGGCTGTAGGAAGCCCAGACTTAGGTGATTCTGTAAGTTAGTTTGTACCAAAAAACCCTCTGAACGTTAAAACAAAGGCAAATGCTTTAACTTGTCCTCATCAGGTCTTACAAGATTTATTTCTTATCTGTCATTAAGTACAATTTTATCATTGACGTCAGTAAGTAAGAAATAACAGAATGAAAGTGTGAAAAATAACTGTGGTGAAGCTGTTAGACAAATATTTAATAAAAATTTTAAAAAGGTAGCATCTAAAGGGGTTCATCCATCTCCTTGGTATCTTAAATATACTGTCTGAACTTTTAAAATACATCAGTGTAATTTGGTTATATTTTCCTTAGTGTTTTCTCTTTTCCTTTTTATGTCTCAAAGAGGGCTGTGGTTGTGTTTTTTTTCCTAATGCTTTGTTACTCCTTTGAAGATATGTATGATGGCTTAAAAATACTAAGATTATTTGAGTAATTTTTCCTCAATTCTGAAGTGTCTTTGGCAGGCTGTAGTATCAGTAATTTTCAACTACTTTGTATGAATTATTGTGATTTGTAGTGCTTCGTTATATACAGACACATTAAAGAATTGAGTTATTTGCCTAAAACTATTAAAAATCCTTTCAATTTTATTTTAATTGTGGTGCAGCACTCCAGCACACTTACTTTTCTGCCCACCAAACCTAGCCTAACTTTCTTAGTAGTCTGGAAGTGTACTTTGAGTTTTGTTTGTCTGTGTATGTATCTATTTTGGTTTTTTAGAACTCTCCATTTAAAAATTATAACAGACCAGGCACCTCATGGTGGCACCAAAGTACATAAATGGAAGACAGGTGAAGCAGCAACAAAGTAATCTAGTCAAATACAGGGGAAATAAGTCTCTGTAGGAACTGTTAGCAGCCTGGTAGCCCACTTGCTTGCTGCTGTGTTTTCATTGGTGATTGTTACCAGAATCTTTGAAGAAACATACCTTTCCCATAGTGGATATTCCTTCCTTTTCATCAACTATCTGGTTGATGCTTTAAGGCATAACTTACTAGGATTTAACACTCTTCATGATGGTTGTCACTGAGTACAGAACACCAAAGTGATTTAATTCATAAAAGCATCATTTTTTAGTGAAAAATCAGCATATTGTTAAGCTCAGCAAGTTCTACAAGTTACTGATTTGTGTGTGTTTGTTTTTTTCCAAAAGATGTTTTTAATTTCAGATAGTGAAATCTCTTTTGTATTAGGCAAAATAAACAAAACTGTTAAGACACTGTTTTAAATATTCCCCAAAGTTTTTAAAGGAGGGGAAGGATTTTAACAATCAGCATCAGTATCTGATGGGGTGGAGGCAGAGGGAGATAAAGAAGATGAAACTGGGCTGTTCTCAGCGGTGCCCTGTAAAAGGACAAGAGAGAATGGGTAGGAATTAAAATTACGGGAAATTCAGTTTGGCTTGAACAGCACTTCAGTCTGTAGCATAGATAATAGCTGCACAGTTAAAAAAGTGTTTTGAAAGCATGTCTTTGTGCAAACTGTATTTCTCTGATTTTATTTTAACTTTGTGCATTTCATTCATTAACTTTTTTGGACTTATATACACTAAATAAATGTTTACTTTTTGTGACTTCTTACTTTTTTTTTCTTGATCCTATGAACTTCTAATGGGAAACAAACAAGATCCAATATAGGAAGCTTTCTGTCTTCATTAATGTTATCTTGCAACTTCAGGGCCTTGTGTGTATGCTTCTGTTGTGGGGGTTTTGTGGGTGTTTTGTTGTTGTATTTTTTAATCTGACTTCCTAAAGAAATTAGATTTGAATTCGCACTGTCTTTTTGTTATTGTTTACCACCTCTAAATAATTTTTGAACCTGTTGATCCACATTTAATATAGATGGCCGTGGGATTCATAAACACTCGAGGTTGCTGCATGGTTCATAAACAGGTTTTTGTAGAAAGGATCCTGATTTTGATCTCACTGAGCCAAAGGGCTGCAGCGTGGGGTTTTCACCGTTATTAAATACCAGAATGGACACTAACTGGGAGATGAGGGATTTCATAAATTCTGGTGTTTGTTCTCTAAGCACCTCTATGTCACTGTAGTAGAACTGTGTTCTACTGGGCATTTGGTTACTTCTGTAAGGATCCACAGCCCTTTGTTATGTTTTTTTTAAATTGTTATGTTAAATGAGTTGTGGAATCAGCTGATAGGTGACAGAGTAGTGTGATATATACTACCTTTGAAAATGGGAATCGTCGCTTTCATGTACCTTCATTCAAAATCTGTTATGGTTAACTCGAAATTTAGAGATTCTCACATTTTATATGGTCTGTAGGTTCAGTTAACACCTTTTAAAATTGAAACAATTAAATCAACTGAAGGCTCCTAGAAGCTGTAAATGAGTAACACATTTAGTTTCCTTTATGAATGTAATGTGTCTCATGATTAAATACTACTACAACTGGATTTTCCAAGCAATTTCACTAATACTTGGAACAGTCAGAGCGCCAGATGCAATCTTGGCTTTTTTTGGGATTCAGTCCAAAGAAGGAGGAAAACAGATTCCAAAAGAAAGCAAACTAATTTACATACCGTAAGCATGTGCTAAAGTTTGTTTTGGAAATGCCCAGGGCCACCTGGGATTGTAGATTTGGCTTAAATGAGTTAACCCATTGCCAAGTGACACTGCATGTAAATGATCAAAGATTCTACATAATTTTCGGAAAGGTCTGTCTTAGACTGTAGTTCAGCAACATTATGACACTGTTTCAAAATAAAACCAATAAGCTTTATTTATATTCAGCAAACTTAGATGTACAATTTCTCTGTTCTTTGACTTGATGCTCTGAACAGGTTAATGTTTTTAAAAAAAGGAACGTGTCTTGGCCACAAGCCAGTATCTTTAATGATAATTCATTTGCTATGTAGCAAACTCCATGAGTAGATCCTGTGTAATTTTGAAGTTGCATGTAAAAATAATCTCGACTCAATTCTGTAATTACTTGACTGCTAATTTAGGGTGGTTTCTGTCTCTTGATTTTTCATTATTTCACAAAGTAGTATGAAATACAGCCCATTTACATTGTGTGCAGAGACTGTAAATGTCCTCAAAGTTACAGAGGGTATCTGAAAGGGTGGGTGTTTTTTTCCCTAACTTGGAATTCTGAGAGTATCAGTCGTCTTTACATCTTTATCTACAGTGATGGAGCAAAATGTGGAAGTATCACAAAGCTGGCAGCTTAAGATGTTAAGATAAGAACGTTCCAATACCAAATAACATATTAAAATATTTAGGTGTGGAATTTATTTTTTAATCAAGTGAGGTCTGGGCTGCAACGGTTCATTAAATCTATTTAGTTCTGAGTTTTTTCTTCTGTGTCCTTATAAGTAATTCTGTGTGATGATCAGTGTTACCATCTTCATTGCTAGCTGATTTTTTTACTACTTAGTTGGTATATCCATGTAATTTTTGTTTATCAGATTTTCATTTTCACCTTTTTGCTTTCCTTTCTGTGTTTATTGATAGTCAGCCACATTTATACTAGTTCCAAAGTTACTGTATTTTCAAATTCTTTTTTTTTGGTTTGCTGTGAGTATGTACCCACACATCCATTCGGTTGTGGTGCCAGCAGCAACTTTCCCAAATGTTTCATCTACATTATTTTTCTGTTTGATTTGCTGTCCTTTTGACAGTGCCTTTGCCTAGACAGCCAGTTACCTTCTTATATCACTTGTCAGTATGTGTGCATTAAATAGAAGCAATATAAAGCTTGTGTCCTTATGGAAATCATGTTCGTGGGTAGTTCTTTGGTTTGGCATAAACTGAGGTAACATTTTACTATGGATTTTTTTTTCCTCTTCTAGATCTGCATGGCAATACTTAGGACATACATTAGTGTCAAAGATTCAGGCCTTCTAAAACGTGCAGGTATGATACAGCAGTGGCTTTTGATGTATCTTTGATACTTAGCTTATTTAAAGCAAAATAAATAGCCTGTCAGGAGAGAAATGGGTAGCACTTCAACAGTGAGTAAGTTCTGATTTTAAAGGAATACATCCAACCCCATGTGCTTTCATGTTCCAGTTTCCCATTGAGGCTAGGAGTTCAGATACACAGTTGTCTCAGAAGGTTCTTACAAATCTTGCTTCCACAGAAAATGAACTTGGCCTGAATGGAACTAGGCTTGAGCGTAGAAAGGAGTTAACTAGGGCAGGGGGAAGGTTTAACATAACCAAACTTGTGTTAAGGCACTTATGAACACCCTGGCCAAACATCACAAATCCAAAAGCTTTAGAATTAAGCTCTTGAAATGAAGTGCTGTTACAGCACCCAAACAGCTTTAGTCCTTTCGTGTTACCAACTTTGCAAACAGTTATGTTTAACACGTTTTGGGGACTACAGTTGATTCAGATCCATCTGACCTTTTGAGTTCAGTCTGAAAGAGCTCTGGAGGGTTGTTCCTTTTGAACCAGGCCTGAGCAGTCTTAAGTTTTTGTGAGCTTACTAGAGGATCCAGTTGCACCCTGTGTTGTAACATTCCCATGCTGAAATACTGAGCAATATAATTTCACTTCCTAGGGCTTTGTCTGGAAAGGCCTTGCTGCCTTAATGTGCTTACGAAATCTAACCTAGTTTTATGCATTTTTCTTGTTCTGCACAAAATCAGCTGAACTTTCTTGAAACCTATAAGGCTTATGGTGTCCGCTCAATGACGTGAGTCAGTCTGGGTCTAGTGAGGTTAACACTTACTCAACTGGATCCTTTTACCATCTTTCTCCCTGTCCCATAATACCCTGGATAATTAAGGGCTGTTACACTGCATTTAAAATTTAAGGAAATAGCTTGTCTAAATAGTATCCAGTTACCCCAAAATGAAATTAATATAATTACTTTTTCAGTCCAAATATTTGTGAAATATTACAGAGAAGTTACTCCTGGCGTGGATTTTGCTTCACAAGTGCTGAATGATCTTCTCATTTCTTTGCTCGAGAACTGTTTGTTGCGGGAAGTATTTCAGATATTGAATGTAACTGTACAAATCAATACACTGGTAGGTGACCTTGTAACATTTTTTCAAATCTTCATTCTGTATTTTCTTAGTTTTTTGAGTACTGTGCCATTTGTAGTAATAAGCTTGTTTTCACTCTGGTACTCAAATCTTGCAGGGGGGAAAGAGCGATTGAAAAGTTACTGTTACAAAAATTCTAAGCTTTTTAATTGAACATAGTTGCAAAACTGATTGTGCTTTTCTGTCCAAATTAGCCAGCTGTAAATGTTCTTCTGAAAGTTTTTGAACATGTGGCTTCTTTGAATATAACAGACGCTGTGCCTGCGTTAATCGATACCTTTCGTAAGGTATGAGTTTGATTGTACTGCTGCTTACTTGTTTGGATTTCTGAAATACCTTGCCTGTTTTAAAACTCAAACATATCACTTTAATATTCAGTACTATTTTTCAAAAATTTTGTTGAGTATAGCTGAATTTGTGGTACGGGTTTCCACTTGTCCCTTACTTTGTGACTGAGATTTGTTGTGATTATGTTTTTCCCACTGTTGTTTGCCGCTTGCCTCTGTAAATACGTAAGTGATCACAATTCTTTGTATGCTTACTTGTCTTCCCTGTGTTTGTTATTACAGCTGACTGATGCTGGTATGTTCCTTGAGTTTGAACATTTTGACCATATTATTAAGTTCCTTCACCAATTGCAAGTTTCCAGTAAGGAAATAAATATTGTTTTGAACATAAAATCGAGGTATGTCTTTAAGGAGCGGTGTCGTAATTATATCTGTCTAGGTCCTGCTTCAGGTTCTGTTTTTATAAATTTATGTAAAAACTTTAAAAGGCAATTAGAAAATGCAAAATTAGTGTTTTGGATGAAAATACTATCATATCATGCCTAATTGTATTTGGAAGTACTATCAGTCTGCTGTGCTTCAAAGATCAGGGGTTGTTAAGTCAAAACGTAGATTCTGACTGCAGTTATGATTAGTTTTTTCCATATTGATCATCAGTGTACAGTCTGTTCCCAGCTGTGCTACAGCTTGATGTAACTGTAATCAAATCAGAAACACTGTGGTTTAATGTGTCATTCAGGCCTGCGTAAGCAAACAGTACTTCTGCAAGAAACAACCCTTCTAGGCAATCAGAGGATTAGTTATAATCTGAAGTAGTTTTCTGGTTTCATTTACTGTGCAACTGCGTAAACACTTGTGCCAGCACAACTAGGGAGGAGGGTAATTTTTTAAGTACTGCTGGCTTATGCTGGGCAAAACATGAAATCACAGCTCAAATCTGTTCCAGAACTGTTGATGTCTCTCCCTCACTTGCATAAGATTGTGATAATTTGTTTTTTTTGTATCACATGCATCATACATGCACACACAAGTTGAGAAACCGTATTTGCGATTTGTAAAGCAACCTTTGATTCTCAGAGGAAACCAAACATGCAGCATCTAATATGTAAAAACAACCCATCACTGTTTCAAGTGAAAGCACTGTAGAACATTTTTGGCTGCTTTTCATACATTTCCTATAGTGTACATTTCAGCCGTGTGTCTCGGTGTCCTACCAGTGCAACTTGCCACACGTGTTGGTGGTGATTTTTATCGCTTTTCAGATCAGGAATCTGGTTCACAAAGGAGTGACCCCTCCCAGGTTGCCTCAGTATGTGTGTATTTTCAGCACAAACTGAGAAACAGTCTGTATTGATGAAGGCTGCGCAGCTGTGCTTCTTCAGCCTCATGCTTTTGTTCATGTGTGGATTATGTATCTTTACATGATAGCATCACACTGGGTAGATACTACATCTAGTTGTTTGGTAGTGGCATCAGAATAAAGTATTATGCTCCCAGGTGTGTGAAGCTGAACAGCACTTCCTTTCATGTAATTAACCTTTTTTTTTTTTTACCTTTATGTCAGAAATACATTACAGTTTTGCATTTACTTGATGGATTGCAAGTCTTATTCATACCTTTAGAGTTAAATTTCTACTGAGACAAGGGAATATTTTCTGTGAAAATAACTGCTCAATTATTTTCTTAATACATGTACTGACTTCTGTTGGCATGATTGTTTTCAGTGTGCAGTTTGCATAGTGCATAGTAAAAATCACAACAGTTTTTAGATCATATGATAATTTATTCATCACCTTTTGCTAGTGCATGATTAAGTTCAATAGGATGTGCTAAAATTGTTAATATTTTTCTCTTATGGAAGATTTCATGAAAGACATTTTGAAAAGAACTGGCTTTTTGACTTCAACTTGGCAGTGGCTGAAATTCAGGTACAGAATTCTTCAAGCCTGTTAGAATAATTTAACCACAACTTACTTTAAACCTACAAGAAATAGCAATTTCTACATAATTTAAAATTAGTGGTCTTTATTGTTAAGTGTGTTGAGATTATGATAAAACATTTTTATACAAAGCAATGTTTGAGAAGTATTAACTTGCAGGGGAAAATTGTCTGGCTTTTCTGTGATGTCAGTATTTTAATCTACATACTTGTAGCTTTTATCTTGGTTTTGCATCTAATTCAAAGTTTTTATAACTTTAGCAATTCTTTCCTACACATGCATTTGTTGTGCTTGTAGTTGGTAGTGGTACATCATTCCTCACCAGGAAATTATTTAACGTATTATTTAGCAGATAGAATTCATCTCTAGTATAAAAAATGCACATTTGTAAAAGGCTGCAACTGGCAACACTAAGCAGGTGTTATTTTAAAGAATAAGAGAATATTATAAAAAATTCCTTAATTGGACACATGCATCTTTCATATTCAGGTGCAGATTACTTATTATAACAATTAAAATATAGCTTACATATTATCACACTTAACTGCATAAATCCTGAGACTAAAATTTAAGAAGGGAAGAACAGGACTGTTTTTTTTATTCCTTTAACACCAAAGTCATCAAGTGATCTGGCAAGCAGAAGACTAATTCATATAGAAAATAACCATCAATTTGGCATGTGTCATGGAGAAAAAAGAATAGTAAAAGAGTGGATGAATGCCAATTTTTAAATAGGATGAATAAGTTATGAGCTTCCCCAATTAGGGTCATGACATAAATGGAAAAAGGATTTTAATTTCTTGAGGGACAAAAATGATTATCAGTCCATGCAAGTTAGGCAACATACAACTGTGTCATATTGAGCATTGGTGTCTTGGCAGTAGCATTTCATCTCTGTCTTTTTTCTGCTTTAGGTCTATTCCAGCTGTATCTCCTGAATTTCACTGTATTTTCTGTTTGGTGTTCTGAAAGCAGCTTTGCTTATATTTCTGCCTTGCCTTCTTTGCAGCATTGCAAGGAAAAAAGTGATTGGCCAAAGCTGGGAGCTTTGTATGTTAATGCAAGAACTGGATGTGAACATTTCAGTGATCTTCAGAAGTTGTCTCTATGTATTGCTGAAATATTAACCAGAGATTCTGAGTCAGACAAACCAAGAGTTCCTTTTTGTGATTTTGCTGATGCAGGTAAAATTAAAAAGCAATAAATGCTTTTTGTTCATCCCTATTCGTTGCAGAGTTTTTAAAAAGAGGTAAAAAAGAAAATCTGTATACTGTTTTCTGAATATTGCTTAATTGTATATGTTACAGTGTTCAGAATTTCTTGAGGTGCAAATGCAGTCAATCAAAATGCTCTATTTTCTAGTGGAAGTAAAATCCACAGTGCTTACACTGAAAAGTCAAAGAAAGTTCTGAAAGAAGAACATTTGAGCTTTGTGAAATCAAAAAGAGAAACCAAAATTTGTGGTCTTTTAATAAGAATGTCCTGTTCTCAGGACAAAGGCAAACATGTTAAATATTCCCACGTGAAGTGTCACAACTCTTAATAGGATAAATAAACTTTAGATCTGTAAATACAGCTACATATGTATTTGTATTTCAAAACACATTTAACAGGGTTACATCATGTATAATGTGTACCTTTTTTTTTTTCTTTTAGTTATTTGGATTTTCAGAATTATTCTCTAAAGAACCAACCGTTTCTGTAAGGGCTTGGCATGAAAACACCATCTACTTTTTTTAGTAGTTCTGAAAGGTTTTCTTAGCCCTTTCTTCCCTATGCCCCTTCATTTACATATCTGTATCAGTCTTCCTCATGAGTTTGCAGAAAACAGCTGCTCAGTTTTTCAACCTGTATTAACTACTAAACCATGAGGAATATCTATTCAAGATATGTGACACGACCTTTCTGACCACAGACTTTA
The DNA here is from genome assembly GCA_013400375.1 of Thinocorus orbignyianus. NCBI lineage: Eukaryota > Metazoa > Chordata > Aves > Ciconiiformes > Thinocoridae > Thinocorus > Thinocorus orbignyianus. The sequence goes on from VXBW01005537.1 coordinate 1,687,916, forward strand.
ACATTATAAAACAGCTGTTACAGTTTCTGGTTGTGCAGACAGAAGATTTCCTTGGGGCTTGGAATTTAGTCTGTCTTCCTTAGAGCGGTAATCTCCAAACTTACAAGCATCTCTATCCATATAAAGTATTTGAGCATTCACCCCCAGTTTAGTTAGTTACAAATTACGTTCATGTACTACTGTGCATAAAGTACATTATAAAACATATACAAAAGTAGGAATTAAAAAGATGAGATGAAGATGAAATAAACACTAATTTAAAAAATATTTTATTTATTTTTATTTTTTAATGGTACAAAAAATATTTTCTTCCCACACCTGGAAAAAATTATTGTGCGCACGTCCCACTTTGGAGACCACTGGTCTAGAATACCAGCATGTTTCCAAAGTGGTTGTATAATATGGTTGGGAAAACTTGCAATTACTCAGTTTGGTAATTGCCAGCTTTTCTTCACGGTGCCAGAAAATGCAAAGCTTTTACTTTACAAATAATGATGTTACTAAATTATGCCATTACATGTCCAAGCATCATATGAATGAATTAGACCACAACACTATGAAGTAGTGTCTGAATAAACTGTAGTTATTTACTTCTGATATTAAGACTTAGGAAATTACTGCTTTTACTGGCAAATATTTCAGAAGGTATATTTAATACCTTACAAAGACACTGCTTGTGATGTGTGTAATTTCTTTAAAACTGTACTTCCATGTCAAATATTTAAAAATGTTTTTTTTTTCTTTCCAGTAATGAAAAATTTACAACATAATGAAGAAGACAGAATTTTCATTGGAAGGATTGGGATAAGTGTAATGTATTCTTACCACAAAGTACAGCAGTGGATGAAGGTATACTGGGCTATAGGAATCTGACTAGAAGAAAAATGATGAGTGATTTCTTTCCTATTTGTTAAACTGTGCTTTTCTATTTGAATGGCTGGATGTGCCACCTGCCACCCAACCATCTTGGTACTTCGTAATTGTCCATAGCAGTCATCTGTTGAGCCCATCATAACTTTGTTTTGTAATCTAGAAACTTGATTGTTCAGGTTCAACTTTTGACTTTTCAGAGCTAAGGCTGAATTAGGAGACAGGTCTTACTGAGCTTCTGGGGGAGGTGCTCATGGGATTGTTTCCCAGAAATGTTGCTTTCTTCTGTCTGGCAACACTGCTGTATTCTGAGACCTCCCAACACAAGCAGTATTTTCAGAAGTTTGAGTGGGCTGTTTCCTGCACTGATGCTTCTGAACACGACTTCAAATGGAATGGATAAGGCCAGGAAGACAGAGGAAAAGCATAGCAAGGCTGCTGCTGCATTTGGTAAACTGCTTATTCCCCAGGACATCACTAGAAACGCTTTTATTCCATTGAATCTAGGGTTCTAAGTTCTGTGAACCTTGCAAAGACTCAGACCTCACAAGTAAATGCCCTTTATAATCCTTTCTTTGCTGTCAGATATTACAAAGGGCCAGGATTAAGAGACCGGACCTTTCACTGGATGTTTTACACTTTTTAGGCCCCGTGCAGTATTGATCGTAGGTTCAGTGCAGCAAGATCCATTTCAGTGTTAAATTTGTCTTTTTCTTCCTGGAGGGAAGCAGTGTATACCAAGCTGGATCTCCTATACAATCCAGCATGACCGGTGACAACATAAGAAATAAACACACTCCAAAATCATTGGTGGTTTTAGTCGGTGATCATATTCTGAGCTTAATCTTGTGTCGATGGGGCCACTTCCTCATTGATTCACCCACTAAGTAAGAGCTGAAACATGTCTAGGTCGGAGTTTTGTCTGTGTTGCTTGACCAGCAAGGTGCAGCCAGACACAGGACAAGTGCTGAATCCTGCCTGTTCTTGCCTTGCTGGGGACATTACTTTGACATCCCAACTTGACTCCATCATCATCTTTTTTAGATTGATCAGATCTTAATTATCTTTGAGACTGTTACCTCTCTTCCATCTTTGACTGAGAAGGCCAACCAAAAAGTTGTTAAGAGGAAGCTTCTATAGGAAACCAGTCTAAATATCAGCATGGAATATGCTGATGAAGTTGTTGGTTGTTATAATGTTGGCCAGAGAGGCCTGATTTTTCCAGTTTATCGTCCTGCTGGGTACAGCTGTCAGTGTTTTTCTTTGGAATATGCGGGAGTAATCCAAAGAATTATTTTGGTTCAACAATTACGGCTCTGTTGCAAAGTGAAAATAATATTTTTTTAATTTCATAGATTGTATAGGGCTGAATAGAATCAAGAGTAAAAATATTAATATAATAAATTAAGCAAATACAAATTCATTACAAAGTATATTAAAAATACTGTATAGGAACTATAGAAATAGTGTTATGGGGAATAGTGTGCTGGGAACAGTTCAACGATGGGTTGGTGGGGTTATTTGCCTATGCAGTCAAAAAACCTTACTGTTCATTAGAAATTTTACTATAGGTTTTTTTCCCCAACTCATTTTGAATAACTAAAGTGATGCCTATGCAGCTGTATCACCGACTTAAACCTGCTGTATTTTGTGTAAATATATTCTCTGTTCACTGATATCGCCGCTTTCTCTGACCTTTCCCCTTTCCCTTCTCCCTCTTATGCTAGGGAAGGAAGGTTTTGGATAAATTGCATGAGATGCAGATACATTTTACAGTCTTGAAAGGTCTTATAGGTGCAGAGAGGTTAGCATCAAGATGTCAAATTGTTAATAAAGCTGCAGAAATTTTTCTTAAAACTGGAAGTTTGGATGGAGCAATATGGGTACTGAGAGGTAAGCTTGTAATGTAAAAAAATGGGGGGTTAAATTTGAATACTCTCCTGTGTCAGATTTCAGATAAAAGTTACAAGTTGGTAATACTGCATCATGGTTAGTACTTTTCTTGATATATGTAAGAAACATTATGACTAATACCATTTTTTTTTCCAAAAAGTTTTTGGTAGTCTGTTACCAACACCATTCTACTCAAAAGCCTACCATAGTCAGGGCAGGGTGCAGTTTAGAAAGTGACTGTGCCCCACAGATTTCCTTTGAGCCAGTGTCAAAAAATTGTCAGGCTTGAGTCAATGCATAGTTTCTTTACCCCTCACAGTATCCACATTTAGTAAAATAGCTTTAGCATAGTACCATATTTTGCAGTTCAATAACACTTAATTACTGGGTTTTGGAAGAATTCTGATCTGCTGAAAAGAGAAGAAACTGGGAGGTATAAACAAGAATAGAAGATGTTCTATAAAGTAATATTGAGGATCTAAAATTTGATATTCAGTGTGTACGTGTACATAGATACATGTGTATTTATATATGCCACTGACAGTCCACTTACTACCGTGATATTTCATAAGAGAGGTTATTTACAATATAAAGGTTCAGAGAAGTGTTGGTCATAAGTAACAAGTCATTAATAACTAGAACTGTATTTTCTATGAAATTCTGAAATTTGTTCTCTGCTACAGTTTATAGTATATTCTTAATGGCTGAAAGTCTCAGCATCCAGGAGTTTCAGTTCATAGAAATAACACCGCACTGTTGTTTGCCACAGAGTCAGAGTGGACCACAAATACGCCATTGTGGCCCTGTGATAAAGTGGACATCCTGAGTCGACATAATCTGCTGTGTACACTAGTGGACAAATACCTCGAGATGAGTTTATACAGACAGGCATTTGAAGTTCTGCAGAAGTTACCAGGTTTTCTACATCATTCTGGTAAGTAAAGAAAAAGATACTGCATTAAGAGCTAAAAATTTAACAGATGATTCTGTGCTACTCTTTCTGTTTGTTTTCCAGCTAAAATGTGTTGAAGTAAGATGGTTTTAGACAAGCTCACTTTTTTTTATTTTTCCAAAGAGTGTAGGGTCACTTAAAATATATATTATACTCTGCAGCTGTTGCCGCACATGCACGTACACACATGCACACACTCAGTTCATACACCTGTCGTCTTTTTCCAGTTGGCTGAGTTACACAGGGCAACAGGAAAGACACACTAAATTTTTAAGGATCATACACAGTCTATACAGTAAGATGAAGTAGTGATATCATTGAGGCGATTTGTTTTATCTTCAGTTAATGCATTGGTTTTTTCAATAACTGAGCTAGCTCATTTTGGCTTCTTACCATATTAAGAACTGAATGCTCTTTGGGACTCAGTTTGTCTGAAACATTTTGGATGTGTACGTCAAGAGGCCATGAGTAGTTATTTAGGCTCCGCTGAGGAAACCTCAGCTGATTCCTGTGGTACATTAGGAGAGCTTAGTTGGAAGACCACCTACTTGGAGAATCCTAAAAGAATCTAGTCCTTTGAGACATGAGGTGGATACAACGCTGCACAGCCCTGTCAAGAAATAGACAGTTCAGAGTAAGAGTAGAAGCAGAACTTGAAGCACCAAGGTGACTTTTTATTGGTGCAAATTTTAAATCTGAGACATCAGGTGAGGATTTTATTTATAGGCTTGGGAAACTTGAATGTATTTTTATCTGACCCTGTTAGGTTTGGCAGCAGATTATCACTTGGACCTTAACAGTTCTCTTTCACAACATGAATGAACTAACTGTATGAAAAGGCTTATGATGAATAAAGTATTATTGTAAGTGATCTCAACCTTGTTCCATTTTGCTGTTAGAAGCAAGAGTCCTGATTTAGGTACTGATTGAGAAGTGATTCTTCATATAGATTGGCATTTGACTTAATTCAGCAGTTAATATTCTTTTAATTTCAGATACTGTAGATGTTTCTCAGTACAGCTGCCTTTTTAACAAGCTGATAAACGCCTGTTTTGAGAGCAAGAACCTTGGGGTTTCATCCTCTGCAGTAGACTTCATGCTTTCAAGAAATATAGCAGTTGATATTTTTCTACTTAGAGGATTAATCACAGCTTTGGGAAGAAGTTCTTTGTGGTCTAAAGCAAGGACCTATTACAAAAGTAAGTTGCTGCTTAAACAGTATCACTCCCTTCTGCTTTTTAGAGAATGTATGCTCGTAACAGCTCAGTGTGTTGGGGAGAAATGGGTAAGAATATACTTTGTAAGAAGAAAACAATACTTTTTGTGTCACTGTCAGGAATTTATTAACCAAAGTGTTTATTGGGAAGTAGTGACAGTTGAAAATACGAATCAGTGCGTGCTACCTGGCATGAAACAGATGTAAGAATAACATTAATTTTTTAGGTTTGATTTCAGTATTTCAGAAATGTGAACCCTGAAATGGCTAAAAAGTGCATCATCTTCAGTGTTTTATCTAGGCAAATTAGATTTCTTTGTTTTCAACTCCCCGCTTCTGAGCTAAGATACAACTGGGTGTGCCACTGGTAGCATTCACCTCTCACTCCAGATAGTCACATTATTTACTGTTTGATTCCGTCGTGGTGGTTAGCAAGCCACATAGGGAAACCATCCCAGTAGGGATGGATAGTTGGCTTTGTTAACATTGAAATGATTGTTTTTCCTCATCTTGGGATCACTTGGAAAAGATAAGGGGAGCAAAGGGGGAGATGCTGTTATGCTATTCAAATGTCCTCTCACTGTGCTCATAGTTAATAAAGCTTCTATTTGATATGTCCTAAATTTTACTTGCACTATTACACGCTTGGAGTCCCCAGATTTCTGACAGAGCTTTTTAATTATCACTGATAATATTCACTGATTAAAATAACATTTTACAGCAGTGAATATTATGAGTGAATACTATTTTCTGTGTTCTCAAATCAGGCTATTTCACAGGTGAAATAATAAAATCTGTTAAGAAGTTGGGAGGAGAGGGGGGTGTCCACATTCTTAGCCACATACTGAAGAAAACAGAACTATATTCAGTACTGGTAATCCTAACCCCTTACATTTCTGCATTTACTCTCAGGTGCTTTGTCATTGGGTTGCTACCCACCACTGCAGGGAAATTTATATCACAAAATTTTGACGATTCCATCTTCCCTGTCTGAGGTTGAGATGCTGTTGGCCATTGAAATATTTCTTGTTTCAAATGCCAGTGATATTCAAAGTCCGATGGCTATTAGTCAGACTCTTCAAATAATACTGAAAAGGTTTGTTTTCAGTTATGTACCATTTTCATTGTATTTGTCCGTGTGATCATGTAATTAATGAGAGATCTTACATTCCACTGGCTGGGAAAGAGAATGCATAGTTTTAAACTTGTTTTTAATCCTTGTTTCTAAACTGGTTATAGAACAGTAAATGTTGGAGGGGGGTGGGGAATACTGTTATCATCATCATCATCATCATTATTATCATTATTATTTTTACACATTTGTAGCAGTAAAGTAATTGCTCTGGAGTGATATTGGCCTGTGTTCTCTAACTGGATGTGTTAACCACACTTCAGTGTACTTTATTTTCACAAACAGGATGGCTTGATACCTTGGTGTATGGAAACTTGTGTTATGGTTAAGCAGTGGAGCAGAAGGGCACAGCCAAAACGTTACTCCTTTCAAAAAGGCAACTCTAAAGTTTCTTGGAAAGTGCACAAAGGCATTTTACTTTACTTACTTTATAGGGGATTATCTCAATATTAAATTTGCTAGATATTTTCCCCCTTTCTGTGAGACTTAATACCTTCAGATAAAAATGTAGGGGTTTGCTTTTTCCTTTTGTCCATAAACCACCAACCACTGTCACTAAATGACACCTATAATTTGTTTTTCAAAACTCCATGTTCTCTGAGATTGACTTGCTCAGCATCAGAATGCAAAACTGCATAGAAAAGCTACGTTTGTTAAGAAGGATGAACAGAGGCATCTCAAACTAGAGCACTCTGTCTTCCTTCCTCTCTGCCCTTTCCAAGAAATACTTGTCTTAATTTTGTTCTTTTGATAAATGAGAAGGTTTTTATCTCTTGTATATGCCATTGTACTTCTGCTTGTTTGCTTAAAAAGTAGATTCTGCTCTTGCAGAAACTTCATTGAGACCCATCCTTACTCCAGAAGTATAATCCTTTTGGATTGACTAATCCTTTTGGATTCAAGAGTGTACGTGAATTCTTGCTATACCCAGTTCATAAAATGGTTTACATTCCTTTATTGAATTTTCCAGACTGGAGTTGAATGTTTCTTCATGCTTTGAATATTGCAGACTTACTTTGCACTGGTATTAAATCCTATTACTTTTCATTACTGTAAAATATATTAAAAATACGCATTTTCTAACTTTATCTAACTCTTAAGAATAATCAGCTAAAATTTGCCTAGAATAATCTATTATAAGCGAAGTGAACTCAAGTTTTTATAATCTTGTTGCCCATATGAAGAGTCGGGCAAGCGATGCAGGGCCTGTGTGGTACCTAATTTTGCATTTGTGAAAATTCATTTGCAGATGCGAAGACCAGACAGTTCAGAGTAACATTGACTATCAAGCAGCAGTGGAGAGACTGATCCTGGCTACTCGTGTATCAGATCCCAAGCTTTTTCTTAAGCATATGACAATGAATGTTAATATGGAAGAGGTTTACATCTTGGAGCTTGCATCTGCTCTGAAGTGGCTTCAGGAGAATATGAAATGGGCTGGGAAGGTCTGGCTGTTTCAGTAGTCCTGTTTCCTATTTAATGTAGGAAAGACTTCTGGTTTGTAATGGTTAAAGCAATCATTGTTGAAAATAATACAAATTAATAAAGACAGTTCCCACTGGGTTCAGGCTGTGCCTTACTGATTTACAGCAAGGCTTCAAACTCAAGTTGTGTTTTTAGATACTTACTTTGATGATAATGCAGATAGTAGCACAGAGAATTTTTTTTTCCACTAACTATATAGGTTGTCACACTGACTTACACAGATGTTTTGTAATGGCACGATTACAAAATGAGGAAGCTGCAGCCTCAGAACCTACAATCTTTTTTACAGAGTTTAGCACTAATTGTACTCCTCTGCCAGCAGGTGATAGTATATCAGTGCATTGTTTGAGTGTATCTACTATTCTTGAGTGAGACTTTTTCCACATTGCTTCAGTCTTTAGATATGTCTTCCTCACAGTATCTTGTGAAGATATTGTCCCATCCATGTACCTGTTAGATCTTAATTTCCTGACTCCAAAAACTCAATAAGAGGTATTGAGAATAAACCAGCTTCAGAATGACTTGAGGCGTGCCTGACTTAGGATACCTTCCTTCACAGAGCTGAGGTAGTTTACACAAATTGCTCACAGCTGAAGGTTTAGTTCTGTCTTGATAATAACTTGTACATGGCCTCACGTTTGTACATAAGCATACTTCCACTGAAAGGGAAAACTTGCTTTCTTCCTTGATTGTGCTCTTAGAGGGAAGTGATTTTCTCCATTTTTTTAGTTTCTGCCAAGTGCGAGATGAGATGGAGGCTTCTAGCAAGCTGTTTCTAGCATTCCTGCTTCTTCAGGAATTCTTTTTTCCACCTGTAAATCCTGAATCAGATTCAGAGCATGAATCACTTAAGTCACACTTCATCCACTGATCTGCAGCCTGAGTAAGCAGGACCAAACATTTCATACTGAAAAACTCTTGTGGCAAATCAGCAGGACCTCTGTCTATGTTGATACTGAGCCTGAACTCCCCACCTTCACAAACACACCAGTGATACAGCTCCTTCGGTCCTGCTTTCCATCCCCTTTAGAGCTTTTTGTGCTGACAGTTTCTGCCCTGGGTATAGAAGTTCATGGGGTTTTTTAAGGCTGTTCTGTCATAAGTGAGATCAAGTTGGAGACGTAAACCCTCAATGTTTGAAAAATCTTTCCCTCTTTTGGGGCAGCATGAGTCTCTTCCCCATTGCAACAGCATTCTGCAGGTGTCCTTTGTGCCTCCGAATGATGAAAGCCATCATGATCTTAGCAATGGATGGTTGTGGAGGGTTTTTGGAGGGGTGTCAGTGTCTTTTGGTTTGGGGGAGTTGCCATGCTAGACTTGAGCTCCATGCCATTAATCAGATTGATTAATTTGTTAGATTTCTGACCCTCTACACAGTCAGGTCCTGATGTTTTTCAGTACCACTGCTCATCCGCTCTCTCTGGGAGTTGCTGCTGGAAGAGAGAGGATTTAATCTTATGACCACCAGGCTCACTGCCTTCCACCTGTGCTACCTGCATGGAAAAATGCAAGGACAGAGGCTCTTGTGCTTGTGCAGGGGTATCATTCTTCTGTAGGGATGGTACATTCAGAACTAGCAATCAGATGGCATTTCTTTAAAAGCCTCTTGCCTCAAAATTTATCTCGAAGAAGAGTTGGCAATAACTCAGTCTTTGATTTCCACCACTTGGTATTCACTAAGATGGCTGTGCCATTTGTAAGGTTATCCACCTGGTTCAATCCAGTAGGATTCTTCTGCTTTTGTTTCCTACTAGCTGAAAGACTGGATAAGAAGTGGTCAGGTTTCAGAAGAGGGATCTAAACTGATATTCTTCCAGCTACTCCAGCATTAGTGGCAAGAGCAATTTTGGAAGGTTTCAACAAACTAAAACTGGCAGTGAGAAACTTGGTCATTTTTGCTAATTACTTTTTGTAAGATCCTTTGTAGTTTAATCTTCCTTGGAATTAGATAGAGGCTGTCTGAATGTTGGCTAAATCCCGCATTTTTGTAAGCGGTACCAGATGTGGCTAATGCTGTGTTTGAGAGACACAGAAGGACAAAATTCTCTTGGTAATCTGTAGAGCTGCAAAGCTTGGGATGTTTTAGTGACAGCATTATTTTTTCCATTATAAGCAACCTTCAATTTTCACTTAGATCATCCCCAGAAAAAAAAAAAATCCAAACGTTGCTTTATTTTTCAGGCAGAGGTTAATCATTGACCTTCTAGCTTAACTTGGAACTGTGTAAGATTTGTGCAATGTTTTGGCTCCATCTCCTGAGTATCATCTTCAGCTGATAGGATACAATCTCAGTCATGTTTTATATTAACAAGCAAAGCAAGCTCCCCACACCATTGCTCAGAGTTTTGTTAAAGCTAGTGCATCTGCTGTTTCTGGCAATAGGGTTTCTCCCTGTGACCATGATAAACCAGTAGATACTTTAAACAAATTTACTGTTAGAGTCCTGTATTCCACATTTTTGTACTGTCTGGGTTCACTTGAAATACCAAAGCAAGCTGATCATTTTTATGTTTATCAAAACACCAGGAAGGTTTCTTGAGCAATATTCTCATTATCGTTTTGGTGACAGAAATTCCATGTGCTAAAACAGACAAAACTCCCGATGTGGAATGGAAACAAGCCTGGAATGATGATAAAATGTACTAAAAAATAAAGTTAAGTACAACAGAGACAATGCAGTTTTGCAGAACCAGCCCCTTGATAGGTAATACCCATATTTTTTTCTTTTCCCCAGGAATGTTACTGTTTCTTAGTAGCTGAATGGACTTCTGTGTTTGAGACTATGCAACTCGTTTGATGTATTTAATTTTTCCTATGTGAAATAAAATATGCATTTACCTGTTTGCAGAGAGAGAGGCAGAAGAATGTGCAAAAAACCTTTCTTGCACTGTGCTCAGTAGCTAGGTCTGGACAATGCTGTGCTCCTTCAGTGTGTTGTTAGAAACATGAGAAATTCCCGTTGTGAAAATGTTTCTCCAGTTTTTTCTGATTACAGGGTCTGCTCTTGGAAAGATTACTTTTGTTGGGTATGGACAGTTTCTTGTAACTATAGCAGAAAAATGCTGTTTGGAAGACTTAACCACCATTTTATTTCAAAGCATTCATAGTTTTGCAAGTTTAACACACATTGGAGATGGAGGTGAGAAGCTGGAAATAGAAGCTTGGTAGTTTCACGATGTTTTATAAAGAGCAATTGAAGGGATCATTTTGGAGGAGTTGTTAAGACGTTAATAAAGGTTTTTTATTCTTTATATCAAATATCCAAAATACCTGTGTGTCAGTATTGTCATTAAACTATTTAATTCTGTTCAGATCCCTCCAGTTAATATTCTTAGGTATGCATGAGGACAGGCAAATGGCAAAGTAGCCATCGAGAGTTTAGTATCTCGTAACCACTACAAGAACATAGAGTATGATACGCCGCGGGAGGAGGTTAAAAATGTGTGAAATCAGTCAGACTACGGAGTTTTTCAGCAGGCCATAGCACGTAATGTAGCAAATGCTCATGAATAAATTGGGCTGAAGCTCCCAGCTGTGGTCATGGCCAGCTTCCAGTTTGAACGACAGACTCACTGGGACGCTACAGCGAGGCCAATGGGCTGTGCCTAGTTCACTGAAGAATTCCAATGGATGTTAGTGAGAGCTTCACATGAGGAGAAATAGTAAAATTAAAGGTCCCTGGTGTAGTAATCAAACTTCTAATTACCAAAATCTTAATGCCTTACTCCTCAGCTTAGTAAAATGTGGCCACATTAAGAGCAATTACTAGTTCACATTTTTGTCTTTTCACATCCTCCAGATGCATCTTTGCAGGGAGGGGGGTGGGAAATCCCAGGTATACATTTTTCAGTCTTAACCCTTCTTCATAACTCTTTTCTAAAATGACTACTATGATATGTGGTAGCAAAAATTACCAGCCTCAGAACTTCTGTGCCATTGTGTGTGACAGGACTGGAGAAAACGATGCCACTTTTTGACCACCTGCAGCCCAAGGACCAGAACAGAAACAAAGAGGTGAGAACACGGCTCAGTTGCTGCTTGTAGCAACTTTATTGCGATGCTTAAAATTCTTCTGGTAGGGGGGCAAGAGCTAGTCAAAATACAGACTTCTTCAAAAGTTAGTGTTATCTGGTATAGAACAAGCTTTCCATTCCAAACCTGTGCCGCTCTTTCTGAGCCAGTGGGATGTATCCTGGGAACTGATAGGGAATAACGAGACCAGATAAAGCCACAGCGCTGCTCCCATGAAACATCGTGGCGGTACTAAGCAGCAGTGAGTGTTGAGACCTTTAGCAAAAAAAGTGGGAATTAATTTGTGTGCTCGGGGCGGATTCCTCCAGCTCTGTTTGAAAATGGGTGCCCTACACAGTGGAGCCGGTATCTGGCAGTGCCACCCGCTGATTACCTCTCCCAATTTATTTTATTCCTCCCTGAGTTAAAGGAAATCCCGGGTGAAATGAACAGCACACTTTTCTGTTGAATCAATTGAATTTATTCTCCCATCTGCATAATTATGCAACCAATTTGCTTACATAACTGATGGCTTCTATCAGGAGGCAAAAAACATGCTGCACATTATGGAAATTATGCAAATCCCCCACGGGTTGTGAGAGTGTTAACTTGATTTAAAGCGTCACTGAACTACAGATAGTTCCTAAACCTTGTCAGTCCTCTTTTTAACCTTTTCTGCCTGGAAATGCAATAGATTGTATGCAAATAACTCCAATCCCTAGCAGTTAATCTCCCTTTGTTCTGAAACTCGTGAGCAGGAGATGTCTTTGCTTGGAGGTTGCGTGTGTCTGCATCAGCTGTGTCTTGACACCAACTACCTTTGACGCAAAATAGAACAAACATTATAAATTGCAGGAAAATAGCTTTTACCTTTCCCCGAGGGACTGCAGAGCTCTTGGTGGGCTCTTAGCCAGTTTGGCATTCTCATTCTGCAGAGCAAAGGAAATGCGAAACACATGCAAGTACCTGGACAACCCCCTTCCTCTCCTAAGTGAATAGTGACAGGAGCAGAGGAAATGATCTGAAGTTGCAGCAGGGGAGGTTTAGATTAGATAGTAGGAAGAATTACTTCACTGAAAGAGTGGTCAGGCACTGGAACAGCCTGTTCAGGGAGGTGGTTGAGTCACCATCCCTGAAGGTATTTAAGAAATGTGTAGATGTGGCACTTCAGGACATGCTCTAGTGGCTGAGATTATAGGGGCTTTTGTGTGTGTAGGGTTGAACTCTATGATCTTAAAGGTCCTTTCCAACCATGAAGATTCTGTGAATCATAGAATTCTCTAGGTTGGAAGGGACCTTTGAGATCATCGAGTCCAACCATTAACCCAACAGTGCCAAAACCACCCCTAAACCGTGTCCCTCAGCACCACATCTACCTGTCTTTTAAATACCTTCGAGGGTGCTGATTCCACCACTTCCCTGGGCAGCCTTTTCCAATGTTTGATAACCCTTTTGGTGAAGAATTTTTTTCCTAATATCCATCCTGAACCTCCCCTGGCACAACTTGAGGCTATTTCCTGCTCTCCTGTCACTTGTTACATGGGAGGAGAAACTGATCCCTACCTCACTACCACCTCCTCTCAGGTAGCTGTAGAGAGCAGTAAGGTCTCCCTGAGCCTGTTTCTCCAGACTAAACCGCCCCAGCTCCCTCAGCCACCCCTCAGAGTGCTTGCACTCTAGACCTCTCATCAGCTTTGTTGCCCTTCTCTAAACATGCTCCAGCACCTCAATGTCTTTCTTGTAGTGGAGGGCACAAAACTGGACAACCTGCTCTAGTTGGGGGTGTGCCTGCGACTGCAGGGAGGTGGGACTAGAGGACCTTTGGAGGTCCCTTCTGGCCTGGGCGATTCTATGATTCTACTCAAGGTGGGCCCCCACCAGTGCCAAGTACAGGGGGGACAGTCGCTTCCCTTTCCCTGCTGGTACAGGTCAGGATGCTGTTGTCCTTCATGGCCAAGTGGGCACACTGCTGCCTCACCTTCAACCGGCTGTTTGACCAACACCCCTAGGTCCTTTTCTGTGGGGCAGCTCTCCAGCCGGGCTTCCCCCAGCCTGTAACGCTGCAGAGGGTTATTGTGACCCAAGTGCAGGCCCCGGCGCTTGGCCTTGTTGAACCTCGCACCACCGGTCTCAGCCCATCGATCCAGGCCTGTCCGAGTGCCCCTGCACCCTCCTTCTCCGACCCCGAAGGATCCACCTCACCCACCACCGCCATTTTCGCCCCCGCCTCAGGGACGGGCACGCGCCTGCGCGGGGCAGCGCGTTACGCCCCGCCCCCTCCGCGCGGGAATCCCCCCTCGCGCGCCGCGGCCTCGCCCCGCCTCACGCTCCCCTCAGGCCGCCTGCGGGACCGTGGGTTAAGCCGGGCGATGGGCGGCCGGCACCCGGCGGGCG
>VXBW01005537.1:1701932-1725500 GCA_013400375.1 Thinocorus orbignyianus
GGGGGATAAGGGGGCTGCGCTGAAACCGGTCCGAGCGGTGTCGTTGGCCGCCTCGCTCGGCCTCTCCTGGAGCGGAGCGGCCGTGCGGCGCCTAGGGAAGGCGGGGCGGCAGGTCTCCGGGGACCCGGCCCTGAGGCACCTGCCCTGTGGCCGCGGCGGGCCCGGGGCTGCGCCGTTATTCTCGGCCTTCTCAACTTGGCAGAGGGGGTCGGGTAGGGAGGGTTGAACGGCCGCGGCGCGCATCCCTGGCGGCGGCAAGGCCGCGCTTCTGGGCTGGATTCCCTCGGGGTTCTCTGCTGTAAACAGCTCCCGCTGCCAGCCGCTGGCGCTCGGTGCCTCTGCCGCTGTCACCCACCTGTGTTTTCACCCCGGCAGCCTGTTCATTCGCCTTTTCCTCTCGCTGCCCCCGGGGGCGGGTCTGGGGTCAGCGCTGGAAGCCCCGCTCCGCGCCGCCGGGCCATTGATCTTTGTTCAGCGCCGGCCGGGCGCTGTGAAGTGGACCGGACCGGGGCAGGGTGGGCTGGAAAACTTATTCAAACCCAGGAGATTTTATAACTTAAGGCACGTAGCGGTTCCGGAGCGATTAGTAGAGCGTTTAAAACAAGAAACGGTGGTGCTTTTGTCTGGTTATATAAAGTGTCACCGCCGATTAGTGAGATTCTTGGGTTTTTTCCACCCTCTGTCTAAACCCCTGAAGCTAAAATTACAGAGAGAGGAGCACTGTTTTATTGCCAGAGAGCTTGTTGACGTGCTTAAGGCAGTTTATGACTAGGACCGTTGTTAGGGATGCTCAAAATTAAATAATTGTTGTCATGCCTAGGTGAATATCAGAAGACAAAAATTATAAACTATTTTTGGGATATTTTGACTCAACTGTCTTTTTTTCTTCTTTTTTTTTCCTCATCTCTGTTTACCTCTAGTAAAATATTTGGTAAACAATTTAGATACTTAAGTATTAGTAAGGTGCACTTCTAAAACTTCAGGTATTTTGCAGAATAGTCAGAATAGTCACAGGAGCTATCATGCTGTGTTGGAACAGGAATGGTATTTCTCTGATAGCTGTTTGTCCCAGGTGCTTTAAAATGGGATGCTTACTGGGAGTACGTTGGTTTGAAACATATAAGGAAAAGTGTATTTGGTTTGTTGTCTTTTTAAAAAGAGTATATGAAAACATAGGAGAAATCATTACCAGTAGGAGCTTCCCTTGTAATCCCCTAATAATTAGGTGCATGTTTGCACTCTGAGACACTAAGTGGTTTATCTCCTGTTGGAGAACCCTCAATTAGAGTAACACAGTGCAGAAGTTGCTGGTAAAAATTGCTAATTCACTTCTATGAACGCCAGCAAACTTTTGATAAAGATTCTCAAGCATTGTTGTGTAACAGTCTCTTTCCCTTTGGTTTTATATTGTATCCCCATAAAATCGCTGATGTATAAATTTCAAAGTACTGTCATTTGTTTGAAAGTTTTGGACTTAGCAGATTGAAAACTTACATGGAATTCCATGAGCTGGTATGTGGTAGTGCTTAAAGAAAGATTCAGTTTTTGTTTCTGTACTACAAAACAAAAACTGAACATCAAGAAGGGCAGGGAAGCATTTTCAATAAATAATTTTTTAGGGCTTTTTTTCTAGACTGGAACATCTGTATATATTTATCTTCAAACAGAAACCTGGTAATGACTCTTAATGTTTGTAGATGCATTGTTAGTAGAGGAAACTGAAAACATTCTTATGCAAAGCCTTTATGTGTGACTTTCTTGATTTTGTATTAGTGTTATGACTTTAGAAGTTATTGCCTAGGATTTAGAGAATGCACTGGTAAGTAATGAGTGGAAATACTCATGTCCGTTTCTAAACAGCATTTTCTGTTTCTTTTTTCAAGTGAATTAGTGGATGGCTGAAAGCTGGCTTGACCACTGAGTTGCTGAAATGTTCTGTTGCTTGAGAGCCGTGAGAAGGTATGGCGCGTTGCTGGTTTAATTTATCTTTGACATATGTTTAACTGTTTGCTTATGATTTGCATATATGTAGAACTGGTTTTGTGGTTTGTTTAATGCTTATTTCTTTGGCTTTCTCAGTTTTACAGCTCAAAGCTTTCAACAGAGCATCCACAGTTGAAAATCCCCTAAAGCCATATGTCTGTCATCAAGTGAGATGTTAAAAAGGCTCTTGATAAAACAAGGGGTTTAAAATAGCTTAATTATGAGAAAGTGGTAGGCTGAGTCTGAATATGATATCCAATATATTACTGCATTATTGAGTTATTAAAGCTCAGTGTTTCAAAATGAGTGAACATAATAATGTAATAGTGATCTTAAGTTTAACAAAGCTTTTCAGTGCCAGTGCTATAAGCCAAAAAGTTAAACTTCAGAGATGTGTGAAGAAAAAGTAAAAAGAAATCTGAAGGGAATTATTTAATAAATTAAACCACTTCTAGAATATGATTGCATAGTGTCCTCTTGTAGAGATTGTGTTTCATATCTTTCATGAAGTGGAGACGGCTGTCTTCAAAGTTATGACCTTGGTTTTAACACGAAACCTTTCTTTGCTCTTCAGATCTGAATGAGGTTCTTGAACAGTCCTTGCTCCTTGTGAGCTCATATATCTTGCTTTTTCTCTCTCTAAATTCATTTTAGTTCATTTATTTTGTCACTTCACTTGAAGGATGCCTCAGAGTTCTGTCTTTCACCTTCAGTGAATGAATTCTCCCTTCTGTCACACAGACTAATTTTGGCCCTTGAGCGTTTCTCTTTTAAGCCAGTTCAAAATAGACTTTTGGCTGGAATCCTGAGCCTTCCTACTAGCATGACAGAGTTGTTTAGATACAAAACAAGGGAACTAAAGTTAACCATACTTGGCTATTTTTCTGGTAAAATACCAGATGGAAGTTTATAATTAATAAGCTTAGAAGTATGATTAGTAGTTTCCAGGTATGTTGGAACTTTTTTTCCGAGGTATTGGAAGCAGCTTGTCACGTAGCTTGAGCGTGGATGGTGGAAATGGTGTACAAATAAGGTGAAGAGAGAACTGAGCTCCTTCCTTCCTCCTAGCAGCTGGATCTAGACGTGGGTTTCTTGCATGGCTCGTAGTCAAAACTGCCATCAGATAGGTAGCTGGTTAATTTGCCTTTTTATTTTTCTTTTGTTGGAAAGATTTTTTTCCTTTACCATTTTGTATCTGCTTGCTGGGGGGAAAAAAAAACAAAAAACAAAACCCACCAACATTTCTGCTTGCCTTTTTTTTTTTTTCTCAACAAGACAATTATTTCAGTGTTTCCTGGATCCAAAACAGTAAAGCATATGACCGAGGGGACTTTTATCTAGTATGCATGGCTTCCTTTCTTGCCAGGTCAGGTAAAGGGTTTTTTCCCTGCATCACTGAGCAGCTCTGGCATGTTCTTGTCATTGAGAGCTTTTGCTCTCCATAAAAGTGTGATATTGGTGTGGCACCTCACCATCTCCTGCTGTTTTGAGTAGGATCATGGGCTATAGTGATGACTGCTCTTAGACCCTTTCTGCGATACAGCCAACAGGGAGGTAGAAGTGTTTGCCAGTAATTACAGTACTTAATTTTGTATATTTTTTTTTTCAATCTTCCATTTAATCCATGCACATGAAAGTTGCTTTCAGTCATAATGGTTTGAAATTTCATCAGTCATCTTACATTACAGGTTTTCTATGCCACTTTTCTACAAAAATTTCTCCTGCTTTTAGCGTGCTGACTTTTAAGATCTACTAATTGAATATTTGCCTACCTCTTAGGCAGAAAACATTAGCTTTAACTGATTTTATGATTCTAATTGAAAAGCTGGAAATGTTGACAGAAAAAAGGTAAAGTTAGGGGTCATTGCATCTGCTTGACAACTCAGCTGTTGTCATTTACTCCACCATTTGCCGAAATGAAAAATACTGCTTATTGTCTAAGCACAAATGTGGGTGGTTTTTTGTTGTTTTTTCTAATTAATGAAAGCAGTCAGGATACGTTTCTGTGCCCGTGATGATTATTTGGTCTAGGATGCTGAACAAATAGCTCTTTGTGGAACAGTCTTGCTTAGTATTATTAATAAAGTTAATAGTTTTATGTGAATTGAGCAGAGCAGAATCTCTACCCTTCCTGAGTTGCAAACAAAAATGAACATTAATCATGGAGAAAATGGTTGGCCCTGTGTAATCAGCTGAAGGAGAAATCTGTTATTAAATACTTAACAATTCACTTTTTTTGCTGCTTTTATATATGCTGTCTCTTGGGAATTAGTTTGCGAACCTGATTATCAACTTTGAGCTGTGGCAGGAGCTTTTGGTGGTCTTTAATTCAGAACTTCTCTTTCCTTCCATTTCAGTCTTCTGTTACACAAGTGTGCTTGTTGCAGAACTGTTGTCTGATTTATGCATAAATGGAGGTATTCAATCTTTCGTACTTTCTGAACTTCTTTCTGAACTCTCTAGAACTTCTTCAGCTTAATTTTTGCTTCTGTTCTTAGGTGAAACAATCTTCCTTTCTTACCACTGAAATTTTTAGTCCTTATTTTCTTCTATTACAGTTAAGATCAAAGGGCAGCAAAGTACTGCCTTTTTACTTCATGCCTTTTATAAAGGAGTGTGTTTGGGAAAGTAGATTAATATTTTATTTTTTTTCATAGACACAAGTATGTGGACCTCAAACTAATGCAGAATTTCTTCTGATTGAATTGTGATTATTGTTCCTGGGTAAAATGTAATATTCTTTTGGCACTGCTTGAAAAATATTGGGTTTTGCTTTTTAGCTTGGAGTTTCAAAAGTATGGAAGGGTTGGCTTTTAAGAGCAGCTTCAGCAATAGCTACAAAAATACCCCTAAAGCCAGTCTTCATCATTCAAACTGCTTGACTGGGGAATTTTTATTTGAGCCTGCTTGAGAAAGTAGGGGGAAAAGTTATTGTATTTATTTACATGTCTTTAATCAGCCGTTGGCATCCACCATCTCTCAAACCTGTTGGATTTGTTTTGTATATATACAGCTTTGCGAGTCCCAAAGGGAAGAATTCAGACTTCTAATACCAATTCAAAAATATTATACTGGCAACTGTGAATGTTTAGTCCATTTTGTCACATTCTAATTTGTATCATTTTGTCACTTTGTTGGTTACATCATACATAAACATTTTATTACTTAATTAGGTTATGCCTGGAGAAGATACTGCTACAGTGCATTCTTCAGTCAAGAACTTTGTCAGGAGCTGATGCCATCAATGCTCTCAGACCTTTCTATTTTGCTGTGCATCCGGACTTCTTTGGCCAGCATCCCAAGGAGAGGGTAGAAATCTTCTAAATATGCTCTCTTTGTAAATCTGTCATGTATCAAGGATAGAAATTTTCTAGTTTTCCTGCTGTCAAGGAAACAAAAGTAGTATTAGAATTTAATATCATTGTTACCAGAGAACAGAGGGAAGACACCCTTTCTTTTTTATCCTTTAACAAGGATGGATCCCTGCAACACCTGTTATTTATTAGTCATATTTTCTGTTTAACTGTTATAATGACAATACCAAATTCTTCCTGTCTAATTTATTATACTTATTACTTTGCCAGCATTTCAAAGTGGTAAAGCATTATATTCGAATCAACGGATAGAAAGCCTTAAAAGTGACATTTTGGAATGTTCAAGTGTGTACATCATACAGTTTATTCATGCAAGATAATTATTCATTTAGGCTGAGAATATGAACCATATCACTGCTTGAGAGCAGCTGACAGCTTGTAAAAATTAATTCTGCTTGTAAGATTAAAAAGGTTTAGACAAAAAGTGGCCAAATTATTCATATACAATAATGGTGGTTCTGTTCTTTTTTTTTTTTTAAACAGGAAGTAAATGAAAACTCTCTGAAGAGATTAAATGGTTACTTGGAGAATCTGCAGAAACCTGGATTTCGCTCCTTTAAGCCAACTCAGCTTACTTTTTACGTTAGAGAAAGAGAACCAAACTCTTCTAATGTTCAAGAATCCTTCAGTGCTTCAGGTGCTTTTATATCATGCAGAATGTATCTTCCTGTATTTAAATTCTTTCAGCCTGTTACTTAACCTTGGGCAGTTGACTTTTCAGCTGAATAAAATCCTGTCAAACGATGAAAATACGTATTAAATCAGACAGCTAAGACCATCCCAAGTAACTAAACATCTTCAGCTTTAAAAAGCATTGAAAGAATGAGAAATGACAAAGCTGAGGTCATGTTACAGCATGAGGAAGTAAGAAAACCTAGGTTGATGTAAATGACGCTTTTTTTTTTCTCTGCTTCTGATACCATTGTCATGTTTAACTGGAGCGATTGGGTCCTTGTTTTCATTGCAGATACTGTGTAGTACACAGTGTCAGGTTGCTTGTAGGATCAGTAGGAACCTACTCTTTAAGTTGTAGAATATCTGAAGCTTTGATTTACCACATGGTCTCTTAGTTTGGAGACTAAGAAAATATTACCAAGTTTGAAATAATGATTTTAATTTTATTCTATGTATGTCTCTGATGTACCAATATGCCTTATCTAACAGATGAGTCTTGTGTTCTATATCCTGTTAAACAAAATAAACAAAATCATCCTGTTTTTCAAGAAAATAGTGGTATGTCTGGTCTACCTGAAATTCAGCATAGCAGTTGAACTGGTAGCTGTGTTCTGCTCTTGAGTATAATACTTTCTTTCTTTCTGATGGGGCAGTTAGGCCCAATAGCTAAGTGATGGGGCTTAATTTTAGCCAGTGTGCAAGAGTAGTATTTTGTTCTGAAGCTTCAGTTCATAACCTGTGGAGTGTAGTTGTAGTGCTGCTCTTCTACAGTAAACTATATCCAGAGAGGTGATCAGTAATGACGTGAATTGTGTAGAATTGTTGAGCAAAACTGCTACTGCTAAAGCAAAACCATCCTTTTTTGGGTTATACTGAATGTGTAGCTAGGTTTTTAATTTATGCGATGATTCAGACAGTTAAAACAGCTCTATGTTTTTGGACACACAACAGGTTATGTGCTAAACTGCTGGTTAAGGTTAAACTGCACATGAATTTTGCAGTGAATATTGAAATAAAAATAAATTTTATAACTACATATGCACATTTGGGTTCTTGTTAGAGATAAATATGAATGCATTTTAAATAATGTTATTTAAATAATACTAATTTTGAGGGATTGTATTTTACAGGGTTTCGAGCAGTCAGTTTCACATTACATACTAGGGATCTCCTGAGCACAGTATTAGATATTCTCAACTCCTGCAGTTTATCTACGGAGCATATTCAAAGTCTGAATGTGAATGCTCAGCCCCACAAGGAGGCAAAAACCACGCTGAACAGACCTATCAAATGGGATAAGACTTATTATTCATTTACTGGATTCAAGGATCCTGAGGAGGAGCTAGAACAAGCCCAGAGAGTGGAAACAACTTTGATGTGCGTAAGGCTTTTGTTTAACTGATGCTTTGTAACCTAAATTGGTCTTATTCTAATGTTGAGGTGTTTTAAAGGCAATTGAAAAACATTGCGAACAACACAAAACTTCATTATCCATCAGATAATCCTGTCATGCTTAGAATTCAGGAGAGTTCAAAAGAGCTCCTGGGATAACTGTAGTGCCAGCTAAGCCAAGGCATTCTTGTCTCTTTGCCCAGCATTCATATTTGGCCAATCTACTTTTGGTTAATCTGGTTTTTCATTTTTGTCAAATATTGGTGGCAGTTCAGGAGGAGGCAGAGGTTCTGCTTGCTCTGAAAAGCTCCTTGCCTCTTACAGGATTTCTGTAACGCAAAACTGTAAGACTATTAACTTTATTGTTAGCATTTCATTAACACATTCTGTTGGGGGTGGGGAGATAATACATAAACTCTAAGGTTACAGTGTTTAAATTTGCCACATACCTTGGTGGTGTGCTTCTGATCTGTTCAGCATACCAACCTTAATACTTAAATTGAACTAATTATAAACAGTGAACTTGCTTTAAATGCAGTGTGTTGTGTATTGAAAGTTGGTTGTTGGTAAATTTTGTATGTGCTCGTTTTGGTGAAATATGAAAAATACTGCCTTGGAAAACTTTTTGTAACAAGGATACTTGGGTGCCATTTGAAATTAATGTAGAACTGTGGGGGTGGTATCTTCAGAGCAGAAGAATACCCCGTATCCTGCCTAGCACCTCACAAATAAAGCTACTACTGTAGAATACTTAACTGAGATTTAACACACTGGAGAATATTTTTACTGATTTATACACATTTGCAAGAAATGCTACAAACAGTTATATATTAACAGTGGTTTTAATAGCTAGCCCTTTGGCATTGGACTTTTTTTTTATTTTTTTTTTTGCTTCTGAGTTTGAATTTTTTCACTTAGTGTGAGAATAGAAGTATTTGCAAAGCTAAGAGTGTCAAAATAAGCTTGTGCTATGAAAAAAGGCTAAATCTGAGTAGCTTTTTCCTAGAAACAGAACGATTTATTTATTCAAAGTTTTAGGTGTACCTTATGAGTCATGTTTGCCTGGTTGTGGTTATTGACAAAAGAACTGTAAAACCTTGAACTCTTTAATCTGTGTTCATCCCAGCTCTGTAAGAGTTACCTAACTTGATGCTTTAGTTAGACCTCTCTTATTTGATAGTCTGTTATGATACTTTTTTCATCCTCCTCTTTCAGTTCCTGGCTAGATGATAATGAAGCAAGTGCAGTAAAAAAGCTTAAAAAGAGTTTGCCACTTAGAAAAGAACTAGAACGTTTAAAAGTTGAACTCTCCGATCAACTCCAGCTCTCAGATATCAGGTAACAAATTAGATAAGTTTGACTCTCATTAAGACTGTCAAAGCAGAGAAGTGTTGTGCAATATTATGCCATGAACTTTGAGGGATTATTGCAAACCATCTCTATTTCATACATGTAAAAGTGTTATTGCACTGAATAAGATTTGTCTGGAAGAATTCTACTGGCACAAAAGTGCCTTGTCAGAATCTGATCAAAAAGCCAGAGTATTTGTAACTAACAGCGTAGGCTCCAGTTAAGGCGAGCATGTAAGCACTAGAAATAGGGCCTGTGCTTATGCATTAGTTTAGTTTTATCCAGCAAAACACTCAGTCTTCCCAAATTCAAGTGAATATGTACAAATGTGATTAGACTGGCAGCGAAATGCAACTTTGCACATGGTACATACTGACATCCTTTGAAGGCTTAATAAAGATGTTGTTCTTTCTAGCGTCTTGGTTCCCACGCTGTAGAGGATATTTGTTTGCTTGAAAGGGCTGAGTACAGTTGGTGACCTTGGTTCTTCAGGATGTTTTTCAGAAAATAATGTGTGTTCTTTTTTTAAGTTTTGTCCCTTCAAAATGAGGACGTTCAGAATGGGAAAGTGGCAGTGAGGGTATTCAACAAGGGGAAAATAAATTTTGGAGAATTATTTCAGGGGCTAGTCTGTTCAATTCTCCTTTTAACTATGAAAGAAAGAGCTGGAGCTTCTGATACCTTGCTTTTGTTCCTTTTCCCCTGTAAAAGACCTTGTTTTCCTTTAAGATAGTTCTTGTGAACACAATTTCTAATCCTCTGCAACTGTGCTGTGGTGAGGTTTTTATTTAAGTTTCTGAAACAGTCTTCAGTATTAAATGCATAGGTTTGTGTTTTTTCATGGCTTATATTTAATTCTCTTATAGTTTGTGCTATTAAAATGCACCAAAACTGTTGTGTTCTTTGAAGAGTTATTAACTGTCCAAGAATTGTCTTACTGTAATTCAGAAAAGAAGTAGTCAGGAATGTGACGGTCTCAATAGGACACTACTACTGGAGATCCGGCAGCCTAATGCTAGTGCTCAGAGGCTTGCAAAATAGTGGGATCATTTGCTTTGTTCCATGTATACGTTCAGGACAACTGAAGAGAAGGTAGGATCTGTGTGACACCTTTTTACAGTCCTGCCTGGTGCTATTGAAAGCAAAGTGATATTGCTAGGTAACAGTAAATAGTTATTAGAACTACTTGCATTAGAGTAGATTGAATTGCCTCGTAAGTGCTGTAGCACAGTTCCGTTACCTGCTTCCCAGGGTGGTTTCCTGCCAGCTAGGTTTCCCTAAATGAGATGACGAGGATTGGCCCCAGCTAGCAGCTAAGCTAAGCACCCACACAGCTGCTTGCTTATATACCCCCAGTGGGGTGGAACGAAGAGAATGTGGAAAGGAAAAGCAAGAAAACTTGTTTATCAAAGTAGAAGTTTAATAGATGAAGTCAAGCTGTGTGTTCAAGCAAAGCAAAGGGGAAATGCACTCATTACTCCCTGTCAGCAGGCAGATATTTAGCTGTTTCTGGAAAGCAGAACCTCAGCATGCATAACAGTTGCTTGGGAAGACAAATACCATAATGGTTAAGGTCCCCTCCTATTCCTCATGCTCTCCCTTAGCATTTATTGAAGGGCAATGTCACGTGGTCTGGAATATTCCTTTGGTCAGTTGTAGTCACCTGTCCTGGCTGTGTCCCATCCCAGCTTCTTGCCTGCCCAGCCTACTCGCTGGTGAGGGTAGAGCGGGGGGTAAAAGAGAAGACCTGGACACTGTGCCAGCACTGCACAATAGCCAATGGATTGATGTGTTAACACCATTTTACTAAAAAATCCAAAACACAAGGATGCTATGAAGAAATTTAACTCCATCCCAGCCAGACCAGTACAATAAGGCAATGGTAATTTTCCATTATGAGGCAATCTTATATCAGCCAGAAGTTTGTAAAAGAATGTGATTTTTCAATACAATGGGACAACTTTACAATTTAAATGCTTTTCGGAATTTAATTAATAGCTTGCCTGATTGCTCTGTGATGAGAGATGTCAAATCTATGTAAATTAAAGTCACCACTGTAATACCTGCTTCCTGTATGTTTTAACATATAGTAATATAGGTACAGAAATCATTCCACTGTGAAATAGGAGCATGTATCTATGGCGTTTGCTCCTCTA
Source organism: Thinocorus orbignyianus (assembly GCA_013400375.1). NCBI lineage: Eukaryota > Metazoa > Chordata > Aves > Ciconiiformes > Thinocoridae > Thinocorus > Thinocorus orbignyianus. The sequence continues at coordinate 1,712,863 of VXBW01005537.1, forward strand.
GACAAATATACAGTGTACAAACAGAAACTGCATGCTGCATGACAACCAAATGCTGGGTTGTCTGTTGCTATATACTTGTTAATCTCCTTATTGGGGGAGAGGTTTGCAAGTTCTGCTCTGTCTACCAGGTTTTGTGTTTATTTTTCCTATATCTGGTTTTATTCCTTTTGGTTTTGGCTGTTGCTTTAACAGAAATGATGAAATTTTATTTAGGCATTTGTGTTAAAGTAGCATATGACACAGAGATTTTCAGTAGCTCTTTGCTTTTATTACTGATGACGAAGTGTTATTTTGAGTTGTTTGGGGTTCTCTTTTTTAATAATGTTGAGAATGAAATGCTTTTAATTGTATTTTTATTTAGGTGGCAGAGAAGCTGGGGTATTGCTCACCGCTGTAGCCAGCTACACAGTCTAGGTCGCTTAGTCCAACAGAGACCTGAAGTACTGAAGAATGTTAAAGGTATTTCTGTTGCTTGTTTCGTGTATCCTGATACAGTATTGATTCAAAGATGAGTCTTCTGAGACAAGGGACTTCTAGTGCTTCTCAAGAATCCTTTTGATACGGCAAGAAAACCTGTCAGGCTTATTGAAAAGCTGGTGAGAGCTTATATTTTAAGCTACTGAGTATTTTTTACAGTGACCTCTCCTTACAGTGTATTCACTACACTCAGCTTCTATTTTACTTCTTAAAAAATGCAAACTGAGTGAGCTGAAGGCACTAGACTTAGTACTAATAATGAAATTATTCAGAGATTCAGTCTGGATTTTTTTAAAGGATGGAGGTAGCAATACGTTGTTACCTATGGTAGATCCAAGACAAAAATGCTGGTAGCTCTCTAAAGAACTGCTATAAGGAGGATTTAGAAGAATGCCTTTAGAATCGTATTGTCTTATCATTCATGTGCCATAAAATACCTATATTGAAATCTGTGTCTTCTTAGGAAAAACTAAAATATTCTGTAAACCTGACCTGGTGTTCTTTTTGTACAATTGTTTGACCTGTGGCAGTAGGTGTTTGCTCTAGTCCTAACTCCACATTTTATGCCTGTCTGCAGAGTGGCTTTCATTTGAGGGTTCACCTAATCCTTTGTCAAAAGACAGAGTGGGTAGGACAATAAGCGGTGGTTTTAAATTGTATCAAGTTTCAAATTAGTTTCTTTACCTAAGTATGCTAAGGATTTAAAGTACTAGAGAAGTCTGTCTTGTGAACTTGTTGTAGTCTCTATCTTTGAAAATCTTTAATAATATACTGGACAAACACCTGTCAGTAATTATACAGGTATAGTTGATCTTGCCTTGGGGTACAAGGATGGACTAGATGCCTAAAGTCAGTGTTGCTCTTTAAGAATTGTGGGAAACTGATTTCTGAGAGCAGGAGTGTCTATTCAGACCTTGTCTTTTAGATTAATAGATGCCCCTGAAGACTTTCATGGAAGCTTATTTTGACAAATAATTGTGCTCTTACTCTGAAGAATTCTTGAGAATCTTTGTAAATCAGATAAAAAAAAAACAAACTCACACTCAAACTAAAAACTTCTTTGTCCTCCCAGAAAATAAGCCTAGTATTATAATTTTACGTTGTCTCTATTCTTTTTTTAAAAGAAAGAAAAAGTGGAAGTGCTTCTCACAGCTTGCATATTGTACAGTTCTGTGGGAGTTGCATTGAATGACTGTGCTAACAGTGCTTTGACCATCCCTTACCTCCTTCATCTATACTTTAAGCACATAGTATATATTTCCTACTTTATATACATGATTTGTACAGATTCTTTGAATATGCTGTCTGCTGAGATTCTTTTGTTTTTTTAAAAGTAACCTTTGTAAGGAAAAAGTCCAGTTAACTAAAATATATTGAGTTTAAACATGGAAAAGACAAATGCTAAGCGAGGTTTGTATAAAAAAAAAAAATTCTTGAACTGGACTTTTTGAGAATTGCTCTTTGAAGTTTTGAGAATAACAAAGGCACCTGCTTGTGTATGTCTGTGTTGCAGGAAATTGTGACACATAGTAGTACATTTAAGCCTTGAATAATTGTGGGAGTAGTAGCAGTAACCCAAATTAGTAAAGAGCTTTGTTCGATCCTCAGGACGCACGGTGGTGTTTACAGACCGGTCAGGTATGAGCGCGGCAGGCCACATAATGCTGGGGACCATGGATGTTCACCATCACTGGACCAAAGTAAGAAGATTTCAAAGTAAATGATAATGTCTCTTGTTAGGACATCTGATTTTGAACTATGTTATATATAAAAATCCAAAATATTAATTAGTGTAGATAACTGATGAGTAGTTTAAAGCAAACACATAGCTACTATGTTTAGCATAGCTGTATATATTGTGTTCTAAATTTAGTCCTGTGGTATACTAACAGCAATCTTTGTCAGATCTTTATTGCTGCTTTCACTAACAAATCAGTCCTACCCCTGATTAGATGTAAAGGAAACAAATTTATTATACAGTGTTCTAGTCTATGTGATGAGCACTGGGACAACATGTCATTATCCATAAAGAGCTTGTTCCCAAGAAGAATTTAGGAATTTTAGTTAGACTTTTTTGTAAAAATGAGACTAACCAACCGCATCGCTCCATTTAGGCAGATAATGTGGATGTTGCAGAAATGTATTTTTAGTGACTGTGCAAATTCTGCTGCTGCTTGTGTAAAGTACAGAGCTGACAAGCTTTCTGACATTTTAAATGATGAATGTATTATATGCAAAGCCACAAATAAAATTTGTAGGAAATCAGCATGACACTTAAGGAAATTTTCTTTAGTCTTGGTTACTGGAATATTATTGATAGCTCTATCAAAAATATTTCTTTTTAAATCAGATAATTGGTGGAATTTCATAGCTGGGAATTTCACCCCACTAGAATATCAGAATATTTCTGTATTCCAGTCAATGAATAATATGAAAATTTGGCATTTAGTCCAAAGCTTTCTTTAGTGGTGGTTTAAATTTTTACGCAGAACCTGGTTTGTTAGTGTGAGTGATTTACAAAGAACTTTGACTGAGAAACTAGAACTTAATGCAAAACTTCCTACTCTGGGCTTTGCAAGTGTTGGTAGTCGTTGGAATACAAGCATTCTTCTGATTAACACTAGAAAACCCACTCTCTTCCATGAAAAGATTGATGCTTCCTCACTCTGACTTTTGCTGAGGGGTTTTCTGAAGGGGTCGTGTATCCACACAAAGTACTGTGCAGGTGGGACAAAGTGTAGGGTTGCTTGTGTGTGTTTGCTTTGGAAGAACGAGGAAAGGTACGTATTTGAACCTAAAATCAAGGGCTTTTTATATTAAAATGCACTGAAGATCATGTTAAGTGATATACAGCAAAGTCAGGTTAGTTTTTAGAGCACAGAACGTTTTTTTGTCCAGTTCTAAACCATTTTAGAAAGCAGTCGTAACTGCCAGTACTTTTGTTACTAATTGTTAGAAAAAGGAAGCCAGTTCAGCCTGTGGAATGCCTGGTCAGAGGTACAGTATTTAGAGGATTTTTGCAGTTTTTGTCTATAACAAATGGAGATCCCGAGGCAATAGATTTTATTGTGGCAAAAGCTGCTCTGATTCTACTACTGTCTTGGATTTCTAGAGATTATTTGGAAATTACTTGTCCCAGCAGCAGTATGAGTTTTTGTATGGAGCACTGTGTTCTAGTAATAACTGGGTAGATGGTAAGTAGTGACTAGTACTACAGATTTTTCACTTGTTGACCTGTTTCAGCCTTCTCCCTATTACACCGTCTGTGTCTCAGCTTACAACTCTGACTTCTTAACTTTTTCTGATATTGTTTTTGTAAGTTTAGAGGTCTAGTCCTGTCCTCTTTTCTCCTCTCACTTCAGATTCAAGAAGAGCTTGGTTATCACCCAAATCCTTGGGGAAAAAAAAGTTCCAGTGTGACAGCTTTTTTCTTTTTTGAGAATTGGTATAAATTAGGCTGGCAAAATCACTTCTGATTCTATGTGGCATAGCTCTACCACTGTAACTGTGGTGATAAACATTTTATTTAGGCCTTGGATTTTTTTATTTTTTTTATCTGGGACTCTTAATTTCTGTATATAGAGATAAAGCACATCTGCCAATCCTGTTACGACCTTTCGATGCCTTTTTACCATAAACAGTGAAAATAGTTATGATCTTATTTCATTGTCATTTTGGGGCAAGATATATATACACTCAATATTTCTAATTTTGTGCATTCTTTGATTATTTTTCCGCTTGGGTTTCATATTTGCATTGTGTCTCTTAGAGTTTCTTCTTATTTTTTTCTGTTCTTAAAATAAATGTATATGCTTTATAACATATGTTTGTGTGTGTACAGATTTTTGAGAGATTGCCAAATTATTATAAACTTCAAAAAAGGCTGCTGCTGTTGGAAGATCGCATAAGCCAGCTTCTGGGAGGCATACAAGTGATATATATTGAAGAACTGCAACCCCTGTTGACTCTAGAAGAGTACTACGAGACTCTGGACTCTTTCTATAATAAATTACGTGACAGTAGACTACCTTTCCATCCTCGCAGTCTGCGAGGCTTACAAATGATTCTGGAAAGGTAGGTATTTGCAGGAAAGGCTTCTTTTTTTTTTTTTTTTTTTTTTTTTNTCCTTTCTATGTTGAGGACTTCAGAACTGAATACAGGGCTCCAGGTGGGGTCTCACAAGCACAGAGTAGAGGGGGAGAATCACCTCCCTGGCCCTGCTGCTCACACTTCTTTTGATGCAACCCAGGATACGGTTGGCTTTCTGGGCTGCCAGCGCGCACTGCCGGCTCATGTTGAGCTTCTCATCCATGAGCACTCCCAAGTCCTTCTCCTCAGGGCTGCTCTCCAGCCATTCTCTGCCTAACCTGTATTTGTGCCTGGGATTGAAAGCTAATATAATCTCGAATTTTCATTATGTCAAAGTCTTTCTGAAGGTTTTAAGTGCTTTTGTGGGTTTAGGAGGAGTCAGAAGAAAAATCTGCATATTTCATTCAAGTTAGAATCAAAGTTTTGTCTGTCAGGGTTATGTGTGGTTAAATCAAAGGTTTTATACTCTTAGGTCAACACTCAGCTGTGTATGATGGTGCTGCTGTTCATATTCCTTGAGTGTTGTCAACACTTTGTTTTGAATGTAATTTAAAAAAAAATTATGCTTCTGTTTTCTTGTGAAGCACACTTGGTTAATTTTTTACTAATTATTCTGATTGTGTTTAATTTACAGTCTTTTATCTCCATTCTGAAAGTAATTAATGTAAATACTTGTGTAAAAACAAAAAGTATAATGATACCTTGTTTTTTTTAATTCCATCATGTTTCATTAGTGACAGATACGCACCAAGCTTACATGAATTTGGGCACTTTACAATCCCAACAGTCTGTGATCCAGCAACCCTTCAATGGTTTATTTTTGCCAAAGCACAGGAAGCAAGAGAAAATCTGAAAAGAAAGGAAGAGTAAGTGTTTACGTGACTAAATGCATTTAGTTTGTGAAAATCTTGGCATGTTGTATGTTTTATTTGGAGGAGAACTTTGGAGAATGTATTCATGCTCTTCTGGTGGAAAAAACTTCTGTTTATAAAACAGAACTTTAGCTATTTTACTAAGTTAAAAAATTCATCCCCCAGTGAACACAAACAGTTGTACTTTATTCAGAAATGAAAGGGGTTTGCTTACAAGATAAAATTATTTAATTTTTTTTTTTTTTTTACAATTACTTCCCCAAAGGTGGGGGTTTTTAAGGAAGATACCTTTATATTGAATAAGAAAAGCAACAAACTTCTGTTAATGTTACTAACATCAGCACAAGAAAACAGTAAAATCTAAACTAGAAATAACTGAGACTGACTAGAAAATGATTATTTCCAGTTGTTTGTCAGTTAGGTGAGGAAAAGATTAGTTAGGACCTAGCAAGGGGAAGAAGAAACACGGGGGTAGGATGATGAGAGAAGTCAGTCCTTGGCACACTTTCACAGATGTGATATGAGAGTTGACCATAGTGAGTCATAGTTCCATACTTAATTTTAAGCCTGTGTCTTGTAATATCAATCAGAACTGTCAGTTTTGTTCTTGACACCTTGTATGGGTCTTTGAGGATTAAGAGCATGAAGTAGAGATACTAGTTTTATTTTGAAAAAAATACTGTGGTGGGTAACTGGGTATTACTGCTCTTTTAGACGACGTTACTGCAAGTCTGTTTTTCTGCTTTGGAAAGTTTTTAATAAATTCTTGAAACATCACACTGTCGTGAGTGTATGCATGGTGTATAGATCCAGATGGGTTTTTTGTGAAAATTATTTTAGGCTTGAGTCTCACTGAAGACTTTATGGTTTTAGCTCTCTTAAGATCTGATTATTTGGGAGGATGTATTTTAGAGATGGATTTCTGTAAAACATGGAGGTTTGTTGGAATTTTTCCATAACTTCAGAGCTGGACTAGGGTTAAGTTACTTTTGTCCTATAGTAACTGCTGAATAGCCCTCTATGTAGTTGTCCATACATGACAGCTGGGGAGAGTATTGTCTGTAGACAAAAAATGTCATCTTTAGGCTATCACTCAAACAATTGTGGGACTCCCTTCAGCATACAAGCAGCTGTGTTGTAAGAGTGTAAGACCCAACCTAAATATCTCAGCTTTTCTGCTGTGTGTTGGATGATTGCTGGTTTGTATAAAATAGTCAAGAACAGCAATACGGGGTCATATTGAAGGTCTGTCCATATCATCTGTTAGCTTGCAGAAAGACTCTCTGAATGGGGCAAAAAAATGCAGTGGGTTTTTTGTTGGGTTTTTTTGTTTGGTTGGTTTTTTTAACTCTGTACTCCTTCAGTTTCTGATAGCACTTGAGAAAATGCTTGAAGCTGGAAACACTCTCTCATGTTAACATAGTTCGATAGATCTTCTTTTTTCTCCTCTTAATTGTCTAATTTTGAACCAATTTGCCCTTTATGGCTCTAGAATATCCCATGGCAGCAAATTGCACAGTTGAATTACAGCATGTGTACATGAAGGAGGGAAGAGGTGTTCTTTGTTTTATAGACTCACAACCTGATGGTTTCATTTGGTGTTGTCTTGTGTTGTAGGAAATACAAAAGATTCATTCTATATTTATCACCTTTATGTTTTGGGGGTTTTTTTGTGGATATGTCATATTTCCCCTTAGTTGTCTTTTCTTGAAGCTGAAAACCCTTTTTTTACTTAATGCTTCCTTGAACAGAACCCTTTCTGTATTTATGATTTTCCTTAGCCTCCTGTGGTTGTCAGAGGAGCCCCTGAGATAAAGGAAAATATTTTGAAAAATACTGCATTTATTTTGTGCAAGCAGATGAATGTTTTACATGCAATAAATAGCATAGTGTAGCTGGAATTCTGTATGACCTGATGCCCTGGACAGTTCAAATGTTGCTGCTCCAGAAAATGGTTTTATCTGTATGGATAATGTCAGTATTCCACTAATGGATGATTTAGTATGAATCTAGTTCTCCTTCCCTTGCTTTTGTCAGGTGTCGGGTTTGTATTGTGCTAGAGATGTAAACCCTGTGGAAGTGACTAAAAAGAAGCCTGGAGTTCTGACTGTGTGCAGCTATCTTTGTATCCTTCAGGGGAGCCTGAGACTTCACAGAACAGGAAAGCTTGGTGTTTGGGTGTTGGAGATGGTGTGCGGGAGGGTGGCATGGATATGGTCAGTAGAGAGCACAGGCCTACACCAGAGTAACTCACTGGTTCAGATCAAGCTGGGCTCTTGTAGAGCAGTCCAAGCGCCCCGGCAGAGTTTAGTGCCATGCAAGTACAAGCAGATCCCAAACCCAGCTCTGGAGAGTCGTGTTGGATATTCAGTGGAGTGGAGGTTGATCTTCAGTAGTGATTTCCCACGAGTCAAATAGTATCAGTAGCTGTGTCCATGCCTGCCCTGGGCCGACTCACATCCCAGTGACTCTGCAGATGTGCTGCTGCTTTGTAGCTCGTCTCACCAATTCGGGTTGGAGTTGTGGAGCTTCTTAGCCCAGGGGTCTGTGTCCTAGGGCAGTGGTGGTCCTGTTCCTTTAACAGCTGTATACTTCTTACAGAGGCAGCTTGGTTAATGTGTCACAGTACCTGAGCTGGTAAGTCTTGCTGAACGTGAACTGTCTTTGCATCAGGTGGTCCACAGTTCTGGTGACTCTTAATTAATTCTGCACATTAACTGTATTTTTGAGTAGCTTGAATCTGCCGTGTGGTGTCTTACCATTCTGTGACTGAGGTGAATGGAAAAAATCACCTACGAGTTATGAATTCAATATTCCACATGCTTTCTGCAGGTGATAAGTTGTTAACACATTCAGTATGCATCAGATGGCTGTACCTGTCATCAGTTGAGTTTGATGACATGCAGAGTTAGTGGTCTTTAGTTAAGAAGGCTGAGTAGCTGCTAACATTGATTTTATTCTTAAAGCTTACACTTTTAAGGTTATTTAAGTACTTCCATCCCTTACGTTAAAAGCAGAGCCTCATGGGATTTTTATTTTGGTGTTTTTCCCTGTTACCTGGTAAACAAAAAAAAGGTCATGGTGCAGGCTTTCAGATGTGACTCTGTAGGTATGATGTTGCCCGTAGTCATGGAGCCATCTTCAGTCTTGCCTCTGACTTAGAGGCAGGTATCAACCTGCATGAAAATCTCAGCTGTACATGAAGCGACACCTTTGTTTACATACATAAAACCTACAAATATACTTATTTCCAGGGTTTTTTTTTAAGAGATTAAGTTCTAATTTTGTCACTATGTGTTGTCTTCGTTTGCTAGGATGATGATCACAGAAAAAGAGCTAATTGATACTTCCACTGAAAGATTTTCTTTGGATCGACTGTATAAGGAGCCCAGTGTTTCCAGTGCACAGATGATAGATTGTTGTAAGCGACTGTTGGAAGAATCATTGCCGTACCTGCAAGGCATGCACCTTTGCATTTCACACTTCTACTCTGTGCTGCAGGACGGAGACCTGTGTATACCTTGGAACTGGAAAAACTGAGGACATAACTGAATGAGATGAATTGTTTATTTTCTGTAAGAGGCTATAAATATGAATGTTTTTAAGAGTAAATTATTTAAATCTGTATTTTGATATCAATATTCAACCCACAGATTTTCTTCTAACTGCTGCTCAAAAAGGATTTGGAGTCCTAGAAGATTTGCACAGTGCGCAGTATTGCCGGTTCTGCGAGAGGCACCTGTACATTCTCCATACTACTGTAGGAGTCCCAGTGTATGGTAGCAGTTGTGAAACCGCATTTTTGTAGTGAGTTATGAAAATACATTAAATTACAAGTCTGCAAAAATGTGCATGTGTATTTTTAATATACATGAATATTGCCAGGTAGGTTGTCTTAATTAGTGTACTACTGAAAACACACTATATGTTATCTTAAGGGGTTTACTGAATGCAGAATTTCTCTGGTTGCAATATTGGCATTTCATACTCTTATCTGTTACTTAATTAAAAGAGGAAAAAAAGACATGAAAAAAACATCAGAGTATTTCTACTTTGCAGAAGAAAGCAGTACATTAACTCGGTCTCTACAGTAGACTTTCATATGCTGGTACTAATGTTATTGCCTTAGAATTTCAAAATACGCCACTTGTACTGCCTGCAGGTACTTTAAAGAGAAGTCATTCTCTTGGTTTTCTGGCATTTGCTCCATAAATACAGACAATCCTCTTTACTTGCTCCATAGCAGGTTGCAAATCCCACTCGCAACACTTAAAACCCGAGTAGTTTCATGTGACGTCTAAGGAAAGGAAGTGTTGATTCATGTGGGGTTGTCTGCAAGACTAAGCAAAGTGAAAGTAAAGACTTTGCAGTAAGGCAAACACATGGATCTTTACTGGTACTTTATTCCTTTAAAAAAAGAAAAAAATAGAAGTGTGAATGTGTGTGAGCACTTTTTCATTGTCATACGTGCCAAGATGCATTTTGTATTTGGGTTACTACTTAGCAAAATAGCCTTTAAGAAGCAACTGCTTCATGTTTCTGGACTTGAATTCACCTGTAACAACTGGCAAAAAAAAAAAAGGTAAATACTTACTGGCTTTGTATTTATATTTGTATTGAGAAGAGAGATCGTGGTGGTCTCTGTTGAAAGACTAGGTGGTGTTTAGTACACTGACAAACTTAAAAACCCTCACTGTGATCTCAAACATGTCCCTTTTGAAACACTGATACAGGAGCTGTGACTTTCTCAGACCTTTAATTCAGCTGAATCATTAGTAATTCCTGTATAGGTGCTGAAGATCAGTTGATAGTTTCTTCTAAGCAGTTAACTTCTGTGGCACGTGACTTCCCCTCGCTCCGTCTGGCACTGACCACACTGTCCATGTCCCACTTGTGCTAAGCAAATACCACAAATACTCCCTGTGCCTTTGAAAATAAGGTGTCTTCAGGAAGAGAAGGTGAGTGTCATAACTTCTTTTTTTCTTATTTGAATTGAATGACCCCTTGCAGGTCATCAGGCCAAGAAGCATCTCTCCAGTTTGACTATCAAGGAGATGGAGCCTAATCACGTTTCCTAAGACTTTTTATCAAGAACCTGATGTGATTGCAAGGACTGAGACTAATGTCACAGAAAGCAGTGACTAGACTTAGGGACCTTCTCTTTGCAGCACAAGGAAGACAAGAACTGGCTGAAGGAGGAGAGGTAAACTGCAAAGGACCTTTATGAAGTAGAGTGGAATGTTTCCCCAAGTGAAAAGGGGCAGTGGGGACCCTGACCTGGAATGGGAATGGGAGTAGGCAAGGGCAGGCAAGAGGGAACAGGACTGATTTAGATGCGGGAGCAGTAGAAATAGTTACTGTTAGGCACTTCCAGTCTGTGATAGATCTGAAGAGACTCCCCTTTCCTTCTAATGGGGGTGTGGCCAAAATCCTCTGGCAATGTGTCAGCCCTCAAAGGGTTTACAAAAATACTGGCCTCCCAGCAGTTTTAGCATATTCAGAAAAGCAGTGGAAAAAACAAATGGATAAACTTAATGCATGTGTTACAGGTTTTTATTTTGACAAGTCTTATTTTGAACAGTCCTGAAAGAAGAGAATTGACCATTGAGTAGCTGTGGATGGGTTAAATCTGTCAGAATTATATTTTGCTTTTCAACGTTTTAATGAGATGGGCAGAAAAAAGGTTTAGAACTCTGAAAGCCTTTTATCACAATAGTGGGGTGGAAACAGAAGAATTCCAAAATGTTGTCTGTTTTTAAACTGGACAAAACACCTCAAATTCTCTTCAACAGACTGTGCTACCAGCTCGTTATGAGATTAGGTTTAAATTAATATGAACACCCAGTGTAGGTTTTATTCAGTATGGAATCCCTGCTTGCTCTGCAGCCAACAACCGAAAACATGCTCAGTATGAAGTTTCAAACAGTGTTCTCTTTAAAAACACATCCTGATATTAAAATAGGTGGAGTTGATGTCTTGCTGTTTTAATCATTCTTGTTTAGCTTAGATTTGAGTTCAGAATTTTGAAATAAATGTTTGAAAGATAAGTAAGAATCTCTACCAGTGATCAAAGGCTTGAAATTTGTGCTGGTCATCCATCATGAGCCAATAAACTGTGATGCTGAGGTCGTGTCATTCAACCTCAGAATGGTTTAGTATTTTAGTGCAGCTGCCAGAAAGAAATTCAATGCTAGATTCAATGCTAGAATAAAAGAGATGGGGACTTAAGACAAAGTTTATTGCTTTAGCCGTCCAGTATCTGAAGGGAGCTACAGGAGAGCTGGGGAGGGACTGTTTGTCAGGAAGTCTAGTGACAGGACGAGGGGTAATGGTTTTAAATTGGAAGAGGGGAGATTTAGATTAGATATTAGGAAGAAGTTCTTTACTGTGAGGGTGGTGAGGCACTGGAACAGGTTGCCCAGGGAAGTTGTTGATGCCCCATCCCTGGAAGTGTTTAAGGCCAGGCTGGATGGGGCTTGGAGCAACCTGCTCTAGGGAGAGGTGTCCCTGCCCATGGCAGGGGGGTTGGAACTTGATGATCTTTAAGGTCCCTTCCAACTCTAACCATTCTATGATTCTATGATTTTGGTGCTGTTTTAATACTGTGGCCTTGAGATGTGCACATTGGCAAACATCGATTACCATTTTGTCAGGTGTTGGCATACCATTTTTACAGTATTTACATTTAATTCTGTATGAATTATAACAGCTTGATACGTGATTTTTCTTTGTAGAGCTGTACAGGAAAACTGTATGAAATCGTGTGAAAAGGTGCTGGTTTTGTCACTTCTTTTGGCTGCTAACTGCTGTGATGGTTTCAGGGACGAAGAGGCCTGCATTCATGTTTTGTAAGACGTTAGAAAAATTGATAATGAATCTTGAGAGAGACTTAAAAGAAAATCTTCCAGAAGATTAGAGTTGATGTATCAAAACATACCCAAAATTCATCAGAACTTTTCTTGTAGAACGTAATTCTCATCTAGTTTGTATACATTACAGCAAAAAACCCAATCTTTGAGGATATTGACGTTTTAAAGCTTATTCATTTAAATTTGTAATTCTGAGATTAATAGTATTTGCCTGAACAGGGTTATTTCTGTGATTCCTTGGACATATGCATGTACTATATATGTCTAGTTTATGTATCCAAAAATTATAGAATCATAGAATGGTTAGAGTTGGAAGGGACCTTAAAGATCA
>VXBW01005537.1:1725655-1761459 GCA_013400375.1 Thinocorus orbignyianus
CAACCTGTATTTGTGCCTGGGGTTGCCACGTCCCAGATGTAGGACTCTGCACTTGGCTTGGTTGAACTTCATGCCATTTGCATTAGCCCACCTCTCAAGCCTGTCCAGGTCCCTCTGGATGGCATCCCTTCCCTCCTAGGAATGAGACATTCCTAGTATTTCTTCATAAGATTAGCAGTCTATGGGTTTGTAACAGAGCAGGGCAACTTCTTAAAAATAAAAATAAAAAAGCGCCGTAGCTGAGAGAGCAAGCATAGGTGTAAATAGGATAAAAAAAGGATATTTTTAAAATGAACTTTTTAAACTGTGATTAAAAGCATGGCAAAAATGTTTAGCTATCTCCCCAGAAGGCCCTGTTAAAACTACAGTATATACTGAAGAAGCAAGAAGCAAAAAGAAAAAAAAAATCTTGTTTTGCAGTTTGTCCTCTGCAGCTATGTATTTCTTACACAATTGCTTTAAATGCTGAATAATTTAGTACTTTGTTTTTGATAAATTCTCTGATGGGGCGTTGTATGTCTAAGTAGCCAGACTGATTGATTGTGATCTCAGTGACATCTTTAAAAAAAAAAAAAAGGCAAGTTTTTGAAGATATTTTATTTAGTAGAGCTGAAATTTTATTATTTTCTTGCCAGCTTTTGCATTCTGAGTGTCTTTTTTTGTGCATATTTCAGCAAAATTAAATATTTTTTGACCCTTTTGCTTTTCCAAACAACATGTTTACCAAAAGAGCACAGGTTTAAATTGGCCCCACCTATGTTGTGGACTGTGCTAACTACAGGCCTCCAAACATGCCTGAAACTTGAGCTGCCAGCCCCCTTGTAAACTCCTCTTGGATTTTAACAGGCAGTAAGATTTCAGAAAAGTGAGAGTGGCAAAGTTTGTCCAAAGGCAATGGCTGCGATGACAGCATGAGATGATGTTTAACACTGAGACTAGATAATAAGAACAGGGTTGTAATTTTCTTCTTAATTTACTTTCAGCATCCCTACCTTGCCTCAAAGAGGACGAAAGGTAATTTGATGTAACTTAAGATAACAGCCAGCTTTAATTTCTTTTTTAATTATTATTATTTCTCTTTAGACATCTGCTTTGGCACTTGATTTTTATGTGTTGTAGGGGCATAGTTGAGCAGTCAGCTAATGCCTGTGGTAGCTGTGTGCACCCTCTGCCTGTAATAGGATATTCTGGGACCATTTACTAAAAAGCAGCAATCGGATGAGAACCTGATGTCCTCCTTCAAGACCGCCCTGTGATCTGGCAGCCACAGTTCAAGATCAAGGCGTTTCCTTGATAGTGCTTTGCCCAACCCACACATTATTTTACCCATCAATTTGCCATGCTCCTGGGAACCTCTTGTTCTGGCTTGGTTTTCGTAATGGGGATGTTTCAGGTTCATTAAGTCAGTGGGCCTCGGTCACATGCTGAGGTTTTGAATCCTGCTTGTGTTAGAATCCAAGGGCCTGGGTAAGTTCAATTTTCAGTTTGCGTTGATTTCAGGTGGTCCATTGCGCTACGGCTGTGACATCTACTCAGTCACACGATGCTCAAAAGAAAGATAATTTTAGAGTAAATGCAAATATCTCAATTTCACACTTAAAGCTACTAGAAAGTACTTAAGAAGGAGTACTACAGCTAGCTTTAATTAGATTTCTCTCATCAATCTGCATCGTACAGAGTCCACGTGATGTGGGGCTCACGCCACCAGCAGGGATCTGCAAAGATGATGTTGACTTGAAGCAGAGCTGCCAAGGATGAGTTAATGCCATCTTCATCAGAACTGCCTGTGTGGCCCCAGGGGAAGGCAACCTGTCTGGAAGGCTTGGTCTGAAGAGCCCTGTTCATTTTAAAAAAAAAAAAAGAAAACAGAAAAAAAAACTAAAAAACAAACAAACAAAACCCTACAAGAGTGAGGATTGCCCTTTCTGGAATTGCTGCCTGGTTTTGTAGTGGCATTGAGAGCGTAACTGCTCGTGGTAGTGTGAGCCAATTCTTTGGTGTGGTTTTTCACATTTCAAATAATCAGAGATTCCTGGGGGGTGATGCTGCTCTCTTCAAAATGGGCAATCCCTCTAGCCAAGTGATATTTAAACACAGGGCCATTGGTGTATTGCATGATCAGATGCATCTTCCTCTCTGTTTAATATTAAAGCTTGGGAGACCTTTCTTCAGAGGTCACAAAGCATTAATCTAAATGTGACTAACCAGTTCAAAAGGTTTTGGCAACAGGAAATCTCGTCTTGGTCAGTGTTTATGTGATGCCTGGAGTAGCTGGGTCTCTGGCACGCTGTGTTGCCACCAAAAAAAAAATCAAATTTAAAAATAATCAGAATTTAAAAGCCTGTATAGTTGCAAAGGTTTTTTCACTGCTCAAATCTTTGCTGTCCTGATATGACAGACTTTGGAGGAAAAACAAGTGGTGCTGTAAATTGGGTGATGTACATGCATTCTGGTTGTAGCTAGAAATCTGAAACCCCAGATTCCCCATCTCAATTTTAAGATGGTGAAAAGTGGGTGGGACAAAAGGCCCTGCAGGTCTGAATCCCTCCTGGCCAAGATCAGGACTTTCAGTATAAATATATTTATATATATACATATATTGCTGTTGTATGGTTTGTTCCATCATCACTGGGTATGGAAACCATGACTGTAATCTTCTGGCAAGAACCATGTTTAATCTACAATTTATGCTCTGGTCTGAAAGTAAGGAAAAGGAACAGCAAGGTTTAGGATTGCTGCTGCTTGGCACTTACAATTTTAGTAGCATATCACTACCTGGTTGGCAGCCCTTTGAAAGACCTCACTGCCCTTCCAGGTACCTTTAGTTATCTTCAACAAGTCCTAACAGACTATGTCAGCTCACAGATCTCTTGTAGAAGCCTCAAAACTTAATTATGTCTTTATTTAAAAAATAATTTGTGAAAAAGTACTCTTATCTAAGTAAAGCTGTACAGTGAGCGTAGTATATCCATGTAACTGGTTGGCACTGGAAGTTTCTTTCAGAGAAAAGGACTCCTGTTCTCTGAACCTCTCTTTCATCAACTTAATCTTGGTAGGCACAAGTGATAGACCAGTCCATTCTAAATGTCTGTGTTCAAAAGTGGTTAAGAAGAATATGAAGGGTGTTGAGGGTACCTCTCTCTTCTTCCTCCTCCTTCTCTCCATTTGTTGTCTCAAGCAGCAGAGCCATTAGGTAAAGGCTTCTTCAGTGAACATGGACCATGGGCTGTGATGGTGACAATGAGTTTGTCAAGAAACTACAAACCAGCATTTCCAAAACTGCTTTCTGCTTTTGGTGAAACAAAAGCTTCCCTGGGTACAGGCTGTCACTCCATGTCTTCAGCCCTTATGTGCTGTCATACCATTACTAAATGTACTCAACTCTGCCTGCATTTAAATACGTGCCAGCAACGCTGCTCATCCTGCATAGAAATGCAGTTATTCATGGCATGGGATGTTTGATAAATGTTTTGTTCTCTTTTTTTTGCTTGTTTTTTTTGTTTAAAGTTTGTGCTGGCTTGTCATTCTCCACTGTTACCTTGCTTTGTTATGTTTGTCTATTCCAAAGATAAACCAGCCTTTCTTGGGGCCAACACTATTAAGCAGCAATTAATGGAAGCCTAGGTGCAGTTAGCAATTGCTGAAAATAGGCTGGATTTCCTAGCAATTACTTTCCATATAAATTTATTGTGCAGGCAACTTAGTATACTGAATTCTTCTTGGATAATGCATTTGTGACATGTTTTCAGCATCACCCTGAGGCACTAGGAGAAATTGCCTCCTCAGTGACCACGTGTGACAAATAACTAAAATGGATAGGATGTTTCCCATATCCTGTGAGCTTGAAAGGCTTGTGCAATTCCTAGCTTGTTTTTTGGGGGAGTGGAGGGGAAGTGACTGTGCAAGTGAGGAAAACTGTGCTGGGTAATTTGGGCGCTATTGTCTTGGTGCACTGTTAAAGTTGTGGAATATGTCTTTAGGTAAGAGGCACAAACAAATGATATATAGAATCCAAACTGGAATAGCTGTAAGCTCTCCTAATGTTCCCTTTTCTGCTTTATTAGTCACTGAAAAGCTCCTGCTACCTGGGTTATAACTTTGGGATTATTCTGTATACAATGAGAATAGAGTGAAATTTTGCCTCTCGTAACTTTAACTGTAGCATACGTTATTAAAAATTAATTTAATGGTCCTCTAGGATCTGACTCTGGAGGTAGCAAACAAGTGTCTCAGTTATATATTGTCTTCAATTATTCATTAAGAACTATGGGGATTTTCTAGAACATATCTCTAGCGAAGCTCAGAGCTGTTTTAATGCCAGCAGCAAAGCTCTGCTACTTAGCTTAACAGAAGCAGACATGATTTCCCTGTTGGGTTTCTCTGTTTGAACTGTGTTATATTTTATCACATTTAATAAAGTTTATTACAAACATGACTTGGTATAAGAAAAATCCTAGTGGTGAGGCTAAAGCATAATTTAATTTTCAATGGACGTTTTGCCAAGAAGAATTTTAATATATCATATATGTGTCTGAGGATAATAAATAGTATAGCACACAAATTGCACAGCATCATTATGGATAATTTTCTTGTGTGCTAGAACCATTTTCTCAGCTCTTTGCACTCCCAATTAAGTTTCTTCTATCTTTGATGTTATTCTAGTTTGGATGGTTGTTGCTGGTTCTTTATTGTAAAGCGAACCTGTGTTCCTGAAGGAAGCTGATGGAGCTGCCATGGGTACATCCTCACTCTGGAAAAGGGTCTCGTTCCACCTGGTGCTTCAGGTGCACAAACACCTATAGGTCTATGGGAAGAGGGGATCTGGGGATAGAGCACCAGTTTGGCAGCCAGAGTTGAATTCAGGATAGTTGAAAGTGTCATTTCTTGTGTGGCACACTTGTTCCAGTATTTTGTCATTTTTTTGGTGGTTGTATTTCCTTAAAAATATACTCCTAGCCATAAGTGAACTTTAAAAAGTATATTAACTGTTCCAGGAGTGAGTTCCCAGTGGAGAATTACACCAGTTACCCTAAGTTAAATGTGTGCTTATAGCACCATCGCTTTTGCAATGACAAGTCTTTGCATGGCTTCAATGAAACTGCTTCTGATTTACACCACGGCTCATGTGTTTTAAAAATACTTCCACATCCCTAAAGGATTGCATTGGAGTTTGGTGTTTCTGTACTCCAATGCTTTGCATCCAGCAAACAATGGTGTGCCAACTGTCCTAGATTTCTTGGGTTTGTAGATTTTTAATTCCTGCTATGAACAGGTCAAATGCATAGACTTTGTGAAAAACTCTTCCCCCCCACCCCTCCGCTTTTTCATTTTTAACCTCTTATTTTTGAAGAGTAGAGCTTGCTTTCTCCTGTGATTTTACTGCCCTGACAGGAGGGCAGAGCACAGTGAGAGGTATGTGGGGAGAAGATAGATTGGTGCCATTTTCAACTTAATTCTAACTGAAATTTCAACAAAAGCAATGTGACTTTTCCCTTCTGCTGTAGGAAGGTTCAGAAGAGAACGCCATACCACAAACTTCGCACAGGCGCTGGTATTGGAGACCTTGCCAGGCACTTGACTCCACTTTTCTGTCATGCAGAGATGTGGTTTTCCTGCAGGATTCTGGTTGGAGAAAGGTCCTGGCCACTCATGTTCCTGGTGATGGCTGCTTCTGTGGCAAGAAGACCTGACAGTAGCCTGAACTGAACCCTTTCCCCTTGTGTCTGCTCTGGGTGTTTGCTGGCTGATACCTCCAAAACCAGCTTAGCTGCAGCCCTGCTGGTACACGCCAGCTGGTACGTGTCCTTCCCCAGTAGCATGTGTGTGACCTGGAAGATGAGTGATTAGTGGCACTGTGTTGCAGGCTTGAGGGGTCTTCTGGGGATGGGGCTGCTTCTGGGGCAGAAGGGGTGAACAGGCTCCCCTCGTTTGCTCGTTCTTTGTCTCTGTGAGTTTGCTTTATCTCCAGGCCTTACAGATTGATTTTTCTTTTTTTTTCTTCTTGAGTATGGGCAGTGGTAGTCAGCAAGCAGCATCCCTGAGGGGCTACCAGATAAAAGAGCTTCAGGGGAAGCCATAGCAGCAAAACTGGCCATAGGGACCCCACCACATTTCTGCCCAGGAGAGACCTCTCTCGGGATGGGCTGAACACCCCACCTCTCCATCATTGCCATGTTCTGCCCTCCTTGTGAATGCTCACCACCACGTCCTGAGGAGCATGGCCAGGCCCCTCAGTGCCAGCCCCTCAAGTGGCTGTGCAGGACACGCTGCTTAGTGTTCCGTTAGCTGGTAAAATGGATTATATTCTGTCCTTTTTTTTATAGCACATTCAAAGACAGAAATATCCAGGTTATGTGTATATCTTGAGGATTGCATTCAGTCTGTCTGTCCAGGTGAACTCTTCAGGTCTTCTTTTTTAATACAAAATGGAAAATGTCTATTTTTAACTTACCTCTTTTTAAAGATAAATGTACTGCGAGGTGTGGTCTAACACAGGATGTATCTCTGAAATGTTTTAACAAAGGGGAGGACGGCGTGTGAGAGCTGGAGCTCTGTCCTGACAGAGGAGCAGCCCTGCCAGCACGATGAAAGATATTCCACCGGGGGATTTCTGACACACGCTGCCCCTACGTTTCTGGTATTTATTATAGAGGGAAGGGAAGACAAAAGCTCAAGGGAAAACAAAAATCTAGGTCTGCCTCAGGTTATTATAAACTGAGAATTGATAGGCAGTCTCAATTGCCTGTTGCTAAGCAGCCAAGAGAATTGGTTGACCATACCCTGGGCCTTTTCAAATACAAAAAAAAAAAGGTAAAAGCCCCACAAAGCAAAAAGCTCTGCCTGTGTGTGTTGGGAGTATATGAAATAGCGTGTCAATATTGTATTAGCATACAGAGCCTCAACATATTTTTGTTGTTGTTGTTGTTGTTCAATATGTTTGTGAGGTGCTGCCGCGTGGGTGGTGTGAAACAAACCAGGCCTTGGTTGCACAGGGTAACCTTTGCTTTACAAGAAGAGAGGGTGATTCTTCCATGTCAACAAGGCCAAACAGCACTTTCTTGCATTTTGAACAGTCCCTTTAGGGTGTGATCTTGTGTTCTCCTGTAAAGCCATGTGCTGATGGTCACAGGGACAGATTCCCAAGGGTCCAAGTCCCTCCTCTCTCAGCCACTGCCACCAAGTTGACCTTCAACATGTTTTCAAAATGCACTAGAAAGCCCCCATGCCTCATTCCCACCAGATCTGGTCCTGACTTGCTTTTGCCGGAGCTGTGGGAAAAGCAGGATGCAGAACTCACACTGGGTGAAGTGATACCCACTCACCAGGTCCTGGCAGCCCACAGGTCACTGGGGAGGGAAGGGAGAGCCCAGCCCTGCCCTGGCAGTCGGGCAGTTGGAGTGTGAGGAAACCAGTGTCTGCCTGGCAAAATAGCCTGCCAAAAGGTCATGGGGTTGTTCTTTTTATTTTCTTATTGCTTAGCTACGTTAAAATGGTAAAATAATTATTCTCAGCAAAGAATAATTAAAGACAATTATTTTTTCTACTTAGGACAGGCAAAATCACGCTTGCAGACATAAGAAAAAGGAGGTGAAATAATGTGTGATGACAGCAAAGCTGGTTCTGGTGTTGTCTTGAGAACAACTTCTTGCGTCTGCAAGTGTGATTTTGCCTAAGGTAGGAAAAAAAAGTCCAGTGCCTATATTGTTTCACAATAATCAGTCTCTAAATTGATGATGTTTGTGTTCTGTTTCTGCCATCCCCAAGTCCCTCCTCCGTGCCGATACCTCCCCAGCAGCCCCTCACTCACCAGCATCACACACAGGGTTATCTCGGTGCGGAACCCACATCTGGCAGCAGCCACGCTCCTTTGCACCAAACCTCAGCTTTCCCCTTGCCACCCAGAGTGAATCCCCTCGGAAGCTGCTGGCAGCCAAGCGCTGCTCCCTGTCTGAACCAGTCTGCAGTGGATTTGGGATGGTGAAAGCATCCCAGTACCAAACCTGGCTTGCTCGGGGACTGGGAGTGCGCATGGGCATATGGGGCTATTGCTGCAGCGTGGGCAGGGGAGGGCTGTTGGGCAGGGTCAGGCCACCCCTGCCTCCCTCCTTCCCCAAGCACGGGCCTAAAAATAGAGGTAATCAGGTTTCAAAGAGGAAAAGAAATGAAAAGGTCGAGTGTCATGACCTTAGACATGCTCTGAGGCTGCTTTTCTCCCCACGTGGCTCGCCTTCACTGGGCCTCCCCCCAGCGTTTCCGGACCAGAAGCAGCCAGGGTGTGCGGCCATCAACCGTGGCCTCTGGCTGGGGGGGTCTTCCTTTTTATCCCTCCCTGTCCGCCTTCCTGCCGCCTGCGACCGGCTCCTTTCCCGCCTGGGGAGAAGGACCAGCAGGCACCCAGGGCTGCATCCCTAGCTCCTCATGGGGCTGACCTGCTCTGCAGAGGCTCCTGCCAGATCCACGTTGATTTTGGGGTGTTTGAGCGCCGTGCCAGGCAGACGCAGGGAGGCATCCGGCCTTCTCCCTTGGCAAGCCCATAAATACTGGCTTTCCGTGGCCAGTCCATGTGGCCACGCTGCTCTGTCTGATTTCATTCAAATCATTCTCTAGTGAAATGGCACATTTCAAGCCAGGAATGCAAGACCCGGAGCAGGGAAGGCAGAGGATACCATGTCTTTGTAATTACAGTGTCATTTTTCACGATCAGTGAGAAATCCCTCCATCCTCCTTTGCTTTTCCCCTGCTCAAATAACTTCTGAAAATTTTGGATAATTAGTTTTAATACATATATGTGTTCTGTATAGGCATGAACAGGACTCCTGCTTTGTCTTGCCTTTGCTTTTGAGGTAGTGAGGAGCACACAGTCCACTCTCTGGGTCTGACAAAGAGCCACGTAGACCATCCTCTGCCAGCAGCAGGTCTGCCCCAGCAGTCTGCTTTTATGAAAGTGGCGGCAGAAGACACCATAATTCATGGTTTATCATTGTGTACTGAGCTGGCACAGTAACAGAAACCCACTCTGTGTGCTCCATTTGCAGACATTCATGTTTCTTACCAGGAGCGTTTTACTCAATCGTTTGATTTTCTTGCAGCAGGAGGATGTAATAGCGCAGCAAACTCAGCCCTTGGGTGCTTTCAGGTCAGTGCATCCTGGGAGCAGATGAGATCTGCACCGAGTCCTGGCCGGTGCCTGCGTATGCAGGAGCTGATGAAGCACAACGGCCTCAGGCAAAGCTCTGATAAACACATTTCTTCTGCGGAGGGGAGAGGCGTGGGTCTGGGTTTCTGGGGATGCCGTGGAGCATCGGTGTGGGAGGAGAGCCCCTTGCAAATCACCTCTACTCGTTCCTCTCCAGGGCTGGGGACAAGAGGGCAAAAAAGAAAAATGACATATTAAACCAACCTCAACATTTCTGAGGTATGAATAGTTATTCTAACCACTTGAAATACTCAGCACTGTAGCACTCTGTCTTCAGCGCTTTGCTGTCCCCTCACTTTGTCCTTGTCCCCTGCTTTTATCCTAAAAAGCTCCAGCCACCGCATTCCCAGTGCTTCCATCTCCTTTGCCTGCGCCTCCTACATACCTGGGATCCTTCCTTACAAAGCACAGCGGAGGATTTCAAAGCCAGCCATCTCCATACCAGTCCATCCATCCTTGCCCAAAATAACTGTGGCACACGGGGAGGTGGTGGCTGTCAGGCAGAAAATAGCTGTTTTCCAGGAGCAATGAGTAGTCATCCTGCCATCAGCCAGCATTCCTGAGGGACACATGGGGTCCCACCCAATTTCTCTTTTGGCTTGCTCCAACTAGGGCTCAGCTCTCAGAGACCCCTTTCCCTCTGCCAAGGACTGAGTTCTATTTCTTTATCCACAGGTGGCCAACCCCATCCTACACAGCTGCCCCCACCCTCTCCTACCATTGTGCTAAAGCTGAATGAAGTTCTGCATAAGTTTATCATGAAAATAAGAAAGTAAAACCATTATCTCATATAAGAAGAGGCAGCGGAAAACAAGAATTAAAGCCAGTGAAGAAGCTGGTAAGTTAAAACTGAATTTGTGGTTGATGAACACAGGATTGATTTGTTCTGCTTTGCAACTACATTCTTTTATTATATCAATACAGTAGATCAATAGATCAATATAGCAATATGCATAATGTATATTATATATCAACAATATAGTTGATACTTGTTTAAAATCCAAAATTTTAATGCTAGAAATAACTCTGAAAGGATATAGTCAGAATAATACCACTTTTTCTTTACGCAAGAAGAAATATCTATTAAACAGGCATATTCTCTGCTTTAAAATGTTCATTACCTCTGCATTTTTTTCTGCTTCTGTACATTTCATACTTATTCTGGGCATGTGCCTTCCTCCATAATGATGTGTGGAAAACCTGGTGCGTGTCATTTTACTAGTTATTTATTTTATCTACAAAGCCAGGATCCACCATCTGAGGCAGGATTTGCCTTGGGATCCTTAAAAAACTTTGGCTCAGCAAATAAACCAAAGAACTGCTCTAAAAAAAATAAAACCAAGCCCTTAGAGTAAGAAGTTTCCCTGTCCCAGTTGGGGGCAAGGCCTCCAAGTGTTACAAAACCACAGATTTAATGGACTTGCGTCTTCTTGAAGGCTTGTAAAATGGGATCCATTGGTTTTGGTTTTGGTTTTTGCTCTTCATAGTGATTGATTCTTGCTAGACCTGTAGATGCTTCTTTCCTTCACTCTACCAGATCCACCTCTGGGATGTCAGAAATACAAGCACTCAGTGTTGAACTGACTGTAGCCCTAGGGAAGGACATGGGGATTCAGGCAGAGCAGTTCCCACAGGGCTCGCACAGACCACGCCTCAGCTGACAAGGATATTGCCAACAAGATTGCTGTGGGCTCCCAGTTCACCCCCAGGGACAGCAGTGCCCAAGGAGGGGTGAAGACAAGCCTTGCTGAGGTGTTCAAGATGAACTGGGGTTAAAAAATGAACACTACAAAGCAGAAAGTAAAAGAATTGCAACAGTGGGTCAGATGTGGTGTGTCTCCTCACCCCAAACCTCCCTCTAGCAACGACGAGTGGAAGATGTTCAAAGAAAGATGAGAAACAGGGTAAATGCAAAGTGACTCTCCCCTTGTATGTCTCCTGACTTTTGGCACATAGTGTTTTCAACAAATCCGTAAGTCCCATGGAAAAATCATATATGAGGTCTTTTTCAATTGTTATTTCTGCAGTGCATGACTGGGATTTTTGTCCTGGATCTACATGAGCTCATTCAGCCACTGAACTGGCTTTGCAGAAAGATGGCATTATCGCAATAGCCAGATCTTCTGCACAGCTTTCCACGTGACTGCTGTGGAAGGGCAGCCTGCCAGGCTATCTAAATCCAGCCAGGAAGCCTACCAAATACCACTCAACAAGTCACGTCAACTCCAGTTTCTTAGTGGTTACATTACTGGTTGCAACTCTGACCACAGGGAATGGTACGTACTCCTCTGTGGCATGAAAGCAAGGCCACAAGGTTGTGGTGATCAGTCCTCCAGGCCTCAAGAGCCATTGACATACACTAGAACAGCCACAGATTTCTCTGCAGCTTGATGAAACCTCCCAAAGGTTTTGTGGAGAAGGGAAATGCCTAAAAACTTTTTATCTATGCAGGGAGCTCTGCCCATGTTCTGGTGGATGGGTTACAGATAAGATGGGCTCCTGGAAGCCAGTTAATGTTCATCCCACACAAGGAGCAAAATGCTCCATTTCAGCCCTGGGCTTTGCACAGCAGAGGACAGGGCAGGTTGTGAATCATAGCCCTAAGGAGCTTCCATCCTTGGGCTGCCCCCCCAGGCATCAACCACCTTGAGCCACTTGGAGAGGCTGCAGGTCAAGAAGAGGACACGGCCACCCTGAGGGGCAGTCCCAGGGTGTAACCCACACCGGA
This sequence comes from Thinocorus orbignyianus, assembly GCA_013400375.1. Classification (NCBI taxonomy): domain Eukaryota; kingdom Metazoa; phylum Chordata; class Aves; order Ciconiiformes; family Thinocoridae; genus Thinocorus; species Thinocorus orbignyianus. The sequence continues at coordinate 1,737,580 of VXBW01005537.1, forward strand.
GACCACCTGCTTGCTTCCACAGGCTGAGCTGGTGGTAGGAGAGGAAAAAAAACTTGGAGAAGTTTAATCCATCATTAAAGTCCCTACTGATTTTCTCCTTCCTGAGGACACCTGAGCCATGGGGCTGGTGTGTGGGGGCTGGCAGGTGCCAGCCCAGTTGGCTTGAGCAGCTGCAGCTACCTTGTAGTACTGATATCCAGCAAGGTACAATTTCTACAGGATGAATGGTCTAGGGTTGGATTTCTGCTCCTCAAGAGCCACCCCAAACCTGCAGAGGGAGGGATGCAGTTTTCTGGTTAAAAAGAGAGGAGATCTGTCACACCAACATTTCTAGTGCCAGATGGGAGATGGTAAACCCCTGTGTCCCTCCAGTAGCTTTGCTCAGGAGGAGGGAGAAATGGTTGCACGGAGCAAAGCTCTCCCCTTACCCCAGTAGTTTAACCTGCTGGGAGCTATGAAAAACATGGATGCTGTGTTGAAAACTCTGCAAAGGGCAGGCAGAAAGAATGCAGGAAAGTCCTGTCCCACAGGAGGAACAGGGCAGGTCACGTTGTAAGCAGTTCATCTATAGATTTTATCCCCAGTTGCTGCCAACAAAAAGAGAAAGTTTTGAGTCTGTGAAAAGGTGCAATGAAAACAAACTCAAGGTGGTTCTTAAATGTATACTTATAAAGTAGAAATGGTCTGTGAATTGTGGCTTTCCAGCTTTGGATCTTTATAATGCAGTGATGCGCACACACAGACCCAAACTAGCAGTAGTATAAACTAACCTGAAAAAAATTCAGACTGATGCAAAACCTAAAAAGGATGAAGATACAAGAACAACGTGCTTCGCATTTCCCTCTGGGGTTGTTAGACCAGCTGAGGCTGAAGCAACTTTCAAAGTGCATAAACAAATGAAAGAACTAAAAATATCACCAAATGATTAACTTGTCTGGCTGTAAATTCACAAGTGGCACTTACTTTTAAAATAGAAGGATCAAGACTGGATTTTTAAAGTCCTTGCTACATTATTTAAGTACACCATAGACAGTGATGAGTATACATAACTATATCCTTCATCGGCTTTGCTTTCTACCCTTCTCACTGTTGTGATGGGGGGGAGGAGGGCCTTATCTGTATGTTTTGCAACTTGGAGAATGAAATCAGGCTGGCCAGAGGAGCTTTCTGATTACCTTGGCACGAAACAGCTGGACCAATCTCCACCATGGCATGAACATCTATTTAGGGGCTCTCATCAGCCAGAGGAGCGAGGGTTAGGGCTACCCAGCCTGGAGGACGCTGGCGTAAGGGCAAGAAAGGTGAGCAGGGCACAGGAGTGATCTCCCCCAAGTTTCAGTACTGGCTCAACCGCAGGATTGCTCAGCACCTTCAGGAAGGTCCTAGGCCACAGTCCCACATCTGTAAAATGGGGATAATGTTTTCAACACTTACATGGCTTTCAGGAGGGTCGTGACTATTAATGGTCATGAGAAGCTCCACCATGCAAAGATATGGACCTTATAAGGGCTGCTGTCTCTCTCTTGGGGAAAAAAGGTTTAATTCAAATCAGCTATCTCCTCTGGTATCAAAATTGTTATCACTGTTTGTCTTTTGGCTGCCTTGGTGCAATCTTTTTCCTTCTAGAACTCAAGCTGCATTTTAAAGCTTTAAACTGCAACATGACCTCCACGGCTTGACCAGATTCCTTGAAAATAGAGGTTGAAATTTGCTTTTGATTTTCTTCTCACACTCCTGGCCACAACTGGGCTTGAAAACATAAATACCAACCATCATCATTTAAATAAAAATTACTCTGGAGTCCAAGGCAAAATGGTACCATTATTTGGAAGCCATAATACAAACTGCCAGCTACCCTCTTTCCGAGTGATAAAACATGGATAGTTTTAGTGAAGAAGTAAAATTAGTTCCTGAGTTTCTGGCCCAAGTTTCCTACCCCTGACTGCTATTCCAGACTGCAGTTTAATTCAGATGTTTATGTGAAGATGCCCTATTGGGACAAGGCAGTGAATCTAGCCAATGTTGCGGAGATGAATGCCTTTATTCTTCCTGAAATAAAAATGGTGTCATGGGATCTTTCATGCCTCCCCGCAGACAGAAGCTTGATTTAAAACGTCATCTGAGAGATCACATCGCTAGAAGCACATATTACTTCCTAGCTCAGTGCTAGGGTGTTGACAGAAAGCAATAAAGTGGCCTCAGCCATGACGTGCAGTTAGATGTTGTGCTCCCAAGTGCAGCTCAGCACCCGGGCACCTGTGCTGCGGTGAGAGACAACCAGGATCTTCGATCCCTGGACCACGATGGCAGGATTGCACCCCATCACTGGAGATGTTTTTCTGTTCGATTTGGTATAAGTATGGCTTTGTAAAGAGCTAATGAACTTGAAACATCCCCGCTGCAGCATTTACTCAGCTTGGCTTTTGACACTGTAATTTACTTTTCCCCATCCACACCACTGTTTTCAGACACAGCTAGTACTAGTATGTCAAGTGTAAAGATTCTTGCTAAGCAGAAACTTCTCTGTAACTGATCAATTATTTAAACTGTCCCTTGAAATGTGTTTGCTTAGTGGTGTCAGCAACCTTCAGCTGACATCACGGACGCCCATCACACCTCTGAGGATGACTGAAGGCTGGGGAACTGGGAAGAAAAGGTGGCTGCTCCTGCCATCAACCGGGAGAAATGGAGCAGCAGGCACCACCACACCTTCGTCTACCCACTGCTGCAGGACCATCTCTCAGTCCAAGCCTCCTGACCTTAGACTAGCAGTCTGTGACTCCCCGGACTTTGGAAAACAGGCAGCCCAGGGGAATGGAGTGTGCTGCGTGGCCAGGTGCTCTTGCAGGAAGAGTAAAATTTTCCCTCAAGTTGCTAAACATGATTTTTGAGCCTGGCTTGTTGTCCTGCACTCCTGCTGCCTGGTGTGTTTAGAAGAAACAGGCAACAGGCAGCCAAGGACATTGCTTAAGAAACACTTGGCCATGAGGAAAAAACAGCTTTGGCCATGATGTGGAAATCTCAACTGCACTGAGGTTGCTATCAAGAGTAAAGCCATCTCACCGCCACTTCCACCCAGCATGCTTGGCTTTCTGCCCCAGGAACCCATGTTCTCTAAATCAAACCCATTCTCTACTGCTGCATCCATCCCCAGTCACCTCATGGGAAATTGCTGTGTTGAACACCAGCTCAAGGCTAAGTTTTTTGGCATGGGGCATCTGGGCCAGCTCTGCTCTCCAATGGCTTCATTCAGGTGTCCTCCAGTGGTGTCTTCAAAACAGTAAGTGAACTGGAGAGTTAAATTCTCCTAAAAAAAAACAAACAAACAAAAAAAAAAGGGAGGTGTTTTTCAGTGCTTTGCTGTCTTTGCAACAAAGGCAAGAAGTAAATGAAATAAGCAAATAGGCCTATTTCTGAGGCCATTAATCCAAGAGAGGAGAAGTTGAGCAAATCGGGGGAATGATGACTCCACAAGCGTTTACCATGTGGAAGGGTTTAATGGCACAGCACTAGCTCCCTCAGCACATGAGATCTGGTTCAGTTCTTGCACTGCTCACATCACCGTGTCAGTAGGCAGTGGCCTCCGCCACTGCTGACCATGTCTGTGAGCGGGGAAAACTGCTGGGCAGCAAACTCACATGTGTGTCTGCAGCCAGGCTGAGGGACACAGCATCCCTCAGTCCGCAGGAGTGGAAGGGCAGCTTTTCCCCTGGGTCTGGTCACAGGAGCAGCTTCTGAGTCCTGTCCCAAAAAGAACTCCATGTGAAGCATTCTGGCAGAGGCTGAGGTGGCCGGATCCCCTCTTACGCTCCTGCAACTGCTGCTGCTGAAACACAACCCTCGTTTTAAATCAGCTGCAGTGAAACGGAAGGCTTTGAGAAAACAAACTCCCTCCACACATATCCTTAACTTCATTTCCTGGGGTGGCCCTCCTTCTCTCTGGACTAGGTTTCATGGGTCACTTTGTTTCCTTTTTTTCCTCCTCCTTGTAATTTTAATTCTTGTCCCACCAGGGGTTGTTCTTTCATAGAATCCCAACCATGAATTCTCAGATGGCAATGAGAGCTGAGACAGGGACTTCCCTCTGTTCTCCCTGGTTTCTTATTTTCTCTTTTTTTCTAGGTTTTAAGCTGAGCCCTAACATATCCCATATTTTATTCATTTAGGAGGATTCTTTTACACCACAAGAAAAGTAGATTGTCTGCCTGGTCTGTAATCATGCTAAAAAGATTAAAAACAATAATAAGTACAGGGGTTTTTCTTAAAATATTTTTTCCACCAAACTCGGCTTCTATTGAAATGCAGCCATTTAAGCACCATTTATTTATCACATTTCCAAAACCGCAGTTGGATTATCCTTATCAACAATCTCTTCTTACAAAGACAGCAATGTTCAACACCCCAGCCAGGGGCAGGGTTAAGATCTGCTTGCCCCAGGAGCTCTGCCAGAGTAAAGCCATCTCTGTCGGAGCAGTCTTCTGGACCAGACCCAGAGGACGAAGGCAAGTGGCAGGCTGGCTCCCACTCTCTGATTTGTCTTCTGGCTGGACTTGGTGGCCCATGGGCTCCCATAGCTGCATCACACTGGCGGCTTTCCCCATCTCCAGCTCTCATCCAGCAAACACCAACTTTGCTTGCTGTGGGCTTTGGGGCTGGTTTGCTCGCTAAGCACGATTAATGTGGTCTTTGCCACTCTAAGGCAGTGGATTAAATTATTTTTGCCAATATTCTGTTGTTGGGTGCGGTACTTCCAACCCAAGCACTCTGGAAGACTCAGCAGCGTCACCAAAACGCCGGGGTGGGGACTGGGGTGAGGTCTGACAGATTTTCACCTCCTCTTCCATTTCTCTTGCTAGCAGAGAAAGTCGAGGTTTGCCTCATGCAATCCAGCCCTGGAGCACTACAGTCTCCGTCCCGGGAGGACTCCCTCAGGACAAAACTAGTGGGTTGAGAAGGCCAGGTCTCTGACGGTTGCAATCATGGCAAGGAAGGTCCTGAAGCGTGTAGCTCCTTTTCTCCCGTCTCAGCACAGCAGCAGCAAGCACGGACCTGTCCTCTGCCTTCCTCAGGCCTTTCCCAATCCTTCATGTGTGTGGTTTTTTACTAAAACAATTAAAAAAAAAAAAAATAAGGGAAAAAAGGAAGGTTGTCCTGGGCTGGAGACCCACCTCCCCGGCGGTGTCCCGCTCCCCGCAGCCGGGGCGGGGGCGCCGGGCCGGGGAGGAGGGGAGCATGGCTGTGATGGAGTCACCAGCCGCTGGGTGCCACTCTCATCCTGCCGAACCCCAAACCCCGCAGAACCACCGCCAAGGAGGGAGCCGGCAGCGGCGGGGCCGCCCGGGCTGCGGGGCTGCTCCCGCCTCCGCCCGCAAACCTCCCGGAATGGGCCGGAACGCAGCGCTGCTGCCCCCGGGCCTGCTGGCCCTGCCGGGGGCTGCTCCCGCTCCCCGTCCGGGTCGGCACCCAGTGCCCCCGCCCGAGAGCATCCCCGGGTTGACACCGCCTGCTCCCTGCGCGGCGCAGCAGCCGCTTCTCTGCCCGAATTCTGGCCCCTAAAGAAGCCCGAGCGCCCCGCAGCCGCTCGGCTGCACGGCGGGGGGACCTGATGGGGAGCAGGTCGCCCAGAGAAGCTGTGGTTGTGGTTCCTCCATCCCTGGAGGGGTTCAAGGCCAGGCTGGTTGGGGCTTGGAGCAACCTGCTCTAGCGGGAAGTGTCCCTGCCCAGGGCAGGGGGGTTGGAACTCGATGGACTTTAAGGTCCCTTCCTAACCCCCAGGTTCTGTGATTCCATGATCTCCCAGCCCCACCGCCAGGGAAAGCTACAGGTGGCTCTGCCCAACGACCTGTGGTGGGCGTCCTGTTTCCCCATCATTTCCCGATTGAAAATGCAGGCTGTAGGACCAGGCAACGCTGACCAGGTCTGAGGCAAACCATGTGCTAAAGCCCTGCCGGGGTTATTATGCACAATGAAAAGCTGGAGACCCTTAGATCAAGCTGTTATAATGGATTTGAGGTGCTTTACTCCTAATGGATTCAGTGAGAGATTGACACTCAACTATCTTTGTGGATCTGACTGTTACATTAAGCTGAGAAAAGGCAAGAGGAAGAAAAATAGGCTAACACAGCCCTTGAATCTCTTGATTTGGCAGGATCGTTTTACAGTATATTTTCATAAAGTGAGTTTGTTTTGTCCCTCAAGTAACACTGCACTTTTTCATGGCTTTTATTGAATGGAATTAACTTTTAGATGGAAAACACTGAATTGTGTAGCATCAAGATGATACTCTAAATATCATCTTTTCGTATTATTTGTGGATGTTTATTTTTAAGCTGGCAAAGAGCTGATGGGCAACTATCAACGAATACAGGATAGTGGCAAGTGCAGCTGGACAATGTATTAGCTCATTTCTATTAGAAGTATGTAACTGGGACTTCATTATCAAAATTCACTTTAAAATGGGAAACAAGTTCTTACTGCAAACATCAAACAAATTTTCCTGTATTAGTCATTGGAGAAGTTTAACAACTCACTGTAGTCATGGATATTTCATTCTACTGAGAATATTTACTCTGACAGTTTCCAAAGAAAAGAAGAAACAAGACATGGGAGCCACGACTCAGTAAGTACAGATTTCAAATGTAACATCTACTGAAAAATTTATTAAGTACCTACCTAACTGTTTGACCTTGTGCCCATTAATCCCGGAGTGAAAGCTCTGACAACTACCTCTTGGTGTGGACTTCCAGAACGGTCTTCCTTCTTGGTCCACATGACCCGCCACAAAGTGAGACCCCATCCCACGTGTGCACAGCAGCAATGTCCCCTGTGACTTTTATGTCCACTAGAGATTGACAGACCTAGATCTCTACTGACTTCTGGCTGTTAAGTTCTGATATACCTTTCTATGTGGCTGCCAACTATGCTCAGTCAGAAGAATTCCTCCTGGAAATGCGTATATTGCAGGAGTGTGGATGGTATGGGATTTTATACACTGTAGGATTAACCTTTACTCAGCCCCTGTACTGGGGAGGAGGATTTAAGTGATGTGCTGGAAAATGTCCCCTCAAGATACTAATCTTATTCCCTTCTTTCTTATTTCACTTTAAGCCTTCTTCAGGAAACTGCTCGTGGCTTAAAGGTGAGATCTCTGATCTACCAGCAAATACATCTCCCAGGGGCCCAAATCTGCATTTCACACACGAAAAACACTTTAGCCAGATCAGGTGTCTGTCAAAGCACCAGCGTTTAATCCAAATTAGAGAAGAGATGCAGAGAATGGAGAAGGTGCTCCTGTAGCCGTGACAGAAGAAAGACTCCACCTCCAGGACTCAGTAAGGAGCTCTGAAAACCAGGATATGGCACTAGCAAAAGCGTTTGAAAGACCAAAGAAGCACCGATTTACCTGAATGAAAAATTGCTGAAGGTTAGGTAAGCCTTTTCTTGAGCAAAACTGTGTGTTGTTGTTGTTTGGGTGGTTTGGATTTCTGAAGGTTGGATTTCCCACGTAGTCCAAATACAGCCTGAGTGGGAGTTTGGCCGTTTATCACCCTGGGAATATAAATCAGACCACGGACTGCCCCCAGACTGCTCATACTTGTAGGGTAATCATGAACACGAAACGTGTTTACATGCTAAAAACCAAGTAGCTGGCACTTAGCACGGCAGGCTAAAGAGCATTTATTATCCCAAATCCTGCAATGAGCTGTAAAGATTTCAGTTATATCCAAAACATATAATTAGGCCTTCTCTTGATTTTGATAATTAGAATTTTCCCAAACATCTCTGAGCATTTTTCCTTACTTTGTGAATTTTTCCCAAATAGTTTAGACAAATTATTTTCAGCAGATGGCTTGTTATGAATAGCTTGTGAATTTTTCACTTTGACATCTGTACTGTGTTTACTGGGTGGTTTAATCAGTTCCTGGGCCGAATGACTGAAATGTTTGCAAGGGAGGAAAAATGAACACAGGATGCTAAATAAGAAACAGTGCGTTTCAAGGACAAACATGTTCAGCTGACTGTATTCACAAACACTTTCAGAGATATCCAGCAATCATTGACTACCCTGCGGATGCTGGATGCCACAACATATGAAAGCCTGAAAACCAAACTCATCTTGCTCAGGCAAAAGTGTAATTGTGAACCTCTTCTCATTTTTTAGCAGCCACATCATGTAGCCAGAACTCATTAGCAGAATTTTTGCTCCAAGGAGTTATATTTTAACCACATGCCCAATCCTGACTATCACAACACTGATGTGGAGGTATTGTTAAGCAGAGCTGTGTGTCCAAACAGGCTACTTTTATCTCCTTGCTTTGTCTTTCTCAAAATAACATTGGAAGATAAGGTACACTCTTTCTTTGATCACTAATCTCCAACTCTTGAATGGTGACCACAAAGGATAAGTATAGATTGAACAGAAGTCCTAATGATCAGCAGATGATTACAGTTTAAAGGAATGAGAAAATTAAAACAGAAAGCAAAAATCCCAAACATAGGAGAGTCTGGAAAGGAGGGCAAAAGTGCCAGCATAAAAAACTTCCAATATCTTCAACAGAGTAAAACTATAAAAGAAAAATACGCATTTACTGATGAGAATTAGCATATTCTTGCTTTAGTGGCATTCTCTCTTATATAAAGACAGTTTCATTAGTAAGAAAAACACATTAATAGGGAGCAAACCATTGGGACAGGGGCTATTTTTTTGCTATGCTCACGTGGCGTGAGGTGCAAAGGGGTCCTGTCTCCTAGCACTGCCATCATGTAAATATTAAATAAAAATAGTGTTGGGGGGGAGCGGCAGGAGGCTGTGTGACTGCAGCACCAGTGGCAGAGCCATCTGCAGCGGCACAGGCTGCAGCGTGCTCCAGGCTCCAGCCGTGCCTTTTCTCACGCCAGATGCTGCTGCGCCCACCACCCCGGCTCACCCCCGAGTCCCCAGCACGTCTGGCAAGCCACGGCCAGCCTCGGGTTTCTTGTAGGCTTGTGAATTTCTGTGCTGAGTTGCCGCCCAAATGGTAAGTAATAAACACTTTAATAATTCATAACCAGTCGGTTATATCTTAAATAATTTAACAAACAATTTGTCATCTTTCCTTGTGGTTGAAGATGCTGGCTGAAGAGCAAGTGAGAAAGGTTTCATGTCCACCCCACCTTCCCCAGGAGTGGGCTTTGCCCCAGCCTGAGCTCAGCTGGGTGGGTGCAGCCAGCAGGGGAGCAATGGGAGCCCACCCCAACCTCATGGGGTGTGAGCACGGACCCACTGGTCAGAACATGGGGAGACACATTCAGCAGTCATCTTCTGTAAATGCTGGATATGTTCGGAGATGTATTGCTGGAGCTGTTCTCCTACACACAGAATTCCAGTCTTCTTTGTCCCTTCTTTCCTTCAGATGTGCAGACCCTGGAAGCCACAGCTCCTGCTTCATCACCCAAGCTGCTACGGGATCGCAGCAGGTCTAAGGCAGGCTGGCAAGTCAAACGGCCCTTCATTCCCACACAGCTTCAGCAGCAAGTCCCAACAAGATGGATGTTATCTTCCAAAGGCATGGAGAAGACCTTGGAGCAATGCTTAAGTTCAGAGAACCACCTCAGAAGATAAAAACCCAAGAGAAATAACAAACCAAACATGCTTGAGTCAAAAATGGTAGCTTTGCCTGGTCAGACCGTAGCATGTACGTGCGGCATGATCCTGGCATCACGTTAAACACAAACAGCGGCCAGTGAAGCCAGCCAAGCTCTCCAGGTGCTTAAAATCATGCAAGTCCTTAAGACTGTAGTTGAACAAAGCATGTAAGGAACAAAAATGCTGTCACTTTAGGCATAAGAAATATGTAATAAGTCATAGAGAAGTGGGGGTTTTATTAAGTTTTAAAAGGAGTTCCAGTCCTGCTGATGGATATGATTCCCTGCACACCAGCTTTTTTAGGAGAGGGTGTTCCATTTGCTCCAGTGAAGTTATGCTGGCAGAAAATGTGGTTTCCTTCAGCTCAGCTGTTCCCTCAAAGTCTCTTTAGCTAAGGCATTTGCCATACCTAAATATGTACTTTGATTTAAGAGGTGTATTTTCATCTAACAGCGGCCACCCCACTGTTAAAAATATTTAAGACAACTGGGCTAGAGGCAGCTCGCTGGAGCATTGGCAAGGGTCGAGGAGAATGGCTGGAGGAGTAGGACACAGCGTTAAAGATCTGCAACTGCCCAAAAAACACACCAGAAGGAAGTATGGCCCATTTCTGCCACCACAACATCCATGCTGTGCTATGAGGGCAAGAGTTCAGGAGTATTGCAGGGCTTGCTCCCAAGGACATGGTCTAGCCCAGAAAAGCCGGGGAAACTCAAGCAGCATCATTCTGGCCCTGCAAACACATCTGTGGCTAATTGGCATGGCACAGCATTTTCAAAAGCACCAATGCAAGGCTTAGGAGCTTTATTCATCCCCAAACAGGTGTAAATTTCTAAGCATTAAATCACTTTGAAAATCCACTCTGGGCTTAAAAGTCACTTTGGTGACTCATGACAGGAGGCTACTTTTTCTGGGCCTTTTTAATGGTAACCCCAGGAGAAAGGAGAGCAGATGGAGACAAGTTTTTTCTTGCATGGGAAGGTGCTAGTCCACAACCTGTGGGGAGTGGACGTCTCTGCACACAGAGATGCTGTGCTGAGACCCAGCTGGTCCCAGGGACCTCTGGGCTCCTGGAGGCAGCCCTAGCCCCAAAGGAAACAGCCAGAGGTGGCAGGCAGCTAGGCTGAACTGGTCCTAGAAATTTCTTTGAGCCAAAGGACTTGGACTTTATCCTATAATGCTTTCTCCATAACAAGTGACATGTAAATTATCTCTCATAGCAGCTACTTTGTGCGCCAGTACTGGCTTGATGCTGCCATTTGCCCATGAAGAGAGCTTCTTCGGGAGTTTCTAAATGATCACATAAATGATCACCTTGCTCACAGGTCTACTCACCCACAAACAACAACGCAACAATAATTAACTCCTCGGAAGTGCTCTCCTAGCCCTCAGCTCCTGCTGTCTCTCTCCAGCCCTGCTGATGTTTCTTCTTTGTTAAATTTTATTGTGCTCAGGAGAATCCCACCATTGCAGGCACTGCGTGACAGCAAGGCTGTCCCAAGGCTCACTCCCATTTGATGGCTGGCTTCTTTTTGAAGTGGTCCTTCCTTTGCCTTACAGGTTTTTTCCCTCTAGAACCCTAGAACCCTTTTTTAAAAAGATACAAGCTGACACAGTTGGTTGATGTCAGGAAAACTGTCAGCTACTCTATGGGCAGAAATCAGCCTTCTGGGAGATGCAATACATTATTCATCATCTTCCGAAGATCATCTAAAGGTCAGGCTATTTTGGCCTCAAGGTGGATAAGATATGTATTCAGCCTTATGGGCTGGCTGCAGTTCCTGTACCTGGAAGCCTGAGGTATTACGCAAGGCGCTTGCATCAGAAACCTGAAAAGCAGAGATGGCTTCATAGCTTTGCAGATCGCCGTTGCCGGGATCAGATAGCTATTTATGGGTTTTTGGAGACACCCTCCATCTACCATGCTGGGAGAGAATCAGTACTTCAGGCTTTGCAGAAAGGTAGGGCTTTTCTGTTTTGCTACTGAGGAACTGCTGAGTTTTTACCAGTTTTCCTCCTAACTTTTGGATCCATGCAGTCAGAGAATAGAAGTCCAACAAAACTTCATCTTAAAAGACAAATATATGAATTCAGTTCAGAGCAGCTACCTGCCAGGGCCAATGTGGCAAGGTGCCCAAGGACAGTCAGGGCATGGCAGATGCTGCCTCAACTCTCAGCTCCTGCTGTTGGGGTTGGGTGTTTTAATTTTCCTCAGATGCCCAGTTTCCCAGGGGTGCTCAGTGCCCTGTGAATTTTGTTTTGACAGTCACGTAGTCAAGCTTTCCCCAGCCATGCTTTTGGCCAATATTCAAAGTATCTCTGTAAGGAGTTTAACATTACAGGGGGTTTAAAGTATTTTAATCTTAAAATGAAAATATAATTTCCCAGTTAGGTGGAAGATTTTAGGGTCCTGTGTCAAGCGATATCAAGACAAAATACAAAATCAATTTTTATTAAAAAAAAAAAGTTTTCCATAGGTGGGATTTAAAAAGACACTGACTGAAAGAAAATCAGTTCCAGTGTAGTTGTTACCAAGTAGAAATACTGTTTGCATTCAGGAAATACAAAGCGTTTCCTGGTGCCTCCAGAAACATCTCAGTATTCTCCATCTGCCTCTGCATTCACACTGCAATACACAGGCAAATTAAAAGGACTAGCGAGTAGAAGCAGAAACAGAAACACACACGGCTACCAACTGTAGCAATGGTGTAGAACAATGTGCTTTCTCCCACTCGAGGAGTATCTGTAAAAGAAATACAGCCATTTTCTCGATTGCTTGAGAAATAGGCTCTAGCACTGCAGACTGGTCATTGGTCAAACTGCCAAAGTTCTGCAATTTTAATTGCAGTCATTAACCACCCCTGCCCTGTGTTGCCCCCACGAGCAGTGTTTGGGGCTTTGCAGGGTGCTGTTTTCCAGGCTGCACGATGCTCCTGTGGCACCACGAGCGGTGATTTCTGCAGTCACACCTATCACGCTGCACAGGCGTCTTCACTTGCTCCTTTTATCTTGAAGGCTGGTTTGTCCATCTGTCAGCTTCAACCAGACCTGTGTTTGATCTGCTGATCAATGCTCAATTTGAGGTCTGCCGTTAGCATCAGCCCATGTACTATCCTGTTTGGATCTGGTTGGTGAGACATAAAACATGATACTGTTTTGGCTCTCTGCTTGGACAAGTGCAAAACACACCTGGCCATGATGGAAAATGCAATACACATGAACAAACACCACTGCTGGTGAAGGGCATTATGTCCCAAACCCAGACACAGCAACATGTTGAGTAGCTTGGAGTTTTGCTGGGGACCGCTCTGGTGTTCCCCACTGCCAGGTACAGACAGTAAGAGGGGCCTGGGTGCCAGGGGGACCCCTAAGTAACAAATTAGCTGGTGCAGAGTTCATGTGATCAGGCAAGAATGGTAATAAGCTGCTCTGTATTTTAAATTACATCTAATTTTTTGGCTTGCATAGGGGACAGGCACCAGCCTCTCCAAGCCGTGATATGCTCTGGCACACTGCATGCTACCTAGCTGATGCTTGACAATGGTCTTGGAAAAAGCCTCATTCAGTGCCTTCTTTGCCTCACTTTTACTGGCCAAGTTTCAGTCCAGTTCCACAGACTGGGGGAGAGAGGCACTTCCTACACTACAGGAAGGTCAAACTAGAGACCACAGAGATCAGCTGCGTACATGCAAATCCATGGGACCAGTGGGGATGCACCTGTGGGTGCTGAAGTGATGGCCAATGTCACTGTGAGGACACAATCTCTCATCTCCAGAAGGTCATAGCAACCAGGGGTGGTCACGGATGGAAGGAGAAAGATTCTTGCCTTCAAAAAAAAAAAAAAGGCAGAAAGGACAGAAAGGAGAATCTGGAGAAGGACCATCTGATCAGACTCAACCCCGTGCCTGGGAAAATTATGAAGCAAGTCTCCTGAGGGATTCCATGTCTATGTCATGAAGGATGGAGAGTGACTCGGAATAGCCAGTATGGGTGCTCCAAGGGCAAAATATGTTAGACCAACCTTCCCGCCCTTGTGATGGAATAAGCAATTGGCTCTGCAGTGGCAAGGAGGGCAGTGGATGTTGCTTTCCTCAGCTTAAGCAAGGCTTTCACCACAGTCTCCCATAACATCCTTGTAGCTAAACTGAGGTGATATGGGCTGCATGGATGGACTGGAAGGTGGGTGAAGAACTGTCTGAATGCTTAGGCTCCAGAGGGAGAGTGGTCATGGATTCATAGTCCATCAGGCAGTCAGTTATAAGTAGTGAGCTTGGACCAGAACTGGTTTACACCAATGTCACCCACAACCTGCACAATGGAAGGTCCCATCCTCAACAAGTCCACAGACAGTATCTAATCAGGAGGAGGTCATTATCTTGGAGAACAGGGATGTAGTTCAAAGCGACCTAGACAAGCTAGAGAAATGGGGCAACAGGGACTTCATTAAGTTCAACTAGGGCAAACGGTGCATGTCGTCTGGAATAAGTCCCTGCAACAGTGGGGACCTACTACCCAAGCAGCAGCTCTTCAAAAACGGACCTAAGGGTCCCAGTGAGCTACAGGTTGAACGTGAGCCAGCAGTGTGGTCCTACAGCAATAAAGGTTAACCCCAGATCAGGTTGGATTGGAAAGTGCGTAACCAGCAGGTCACAGGAAGTGATCCTTTGTTTTCAGCAGTAGTGAGACTAGACCTGGGATATTGTGACCAGTTTGGGCTTTCCAGTGAAAGAAAGACATGAATATAATGAATCAAGTGCAGCAGAGGGTCACTAAGATGGTTAGAGGACTAGAGTGTAACGTGTGAAGAAAACCTAAAGAAACTGGATTTATTTAGACTGAGAAGACCGGAAGGACAAGAGGCAGCAGTTACAAGTTGCAGGAAGGGAAATCCCACCTGGAAGTAAGGAAAAATCTTTGTTGTGAGAGGTGGGTCAGACACGGGCACAGGGACACAGAGGGGCTGGGGAATCTCCATTCCTGAAGATTTTCAAAACCACCCTCGTAGCCTTTCTGTCTGCCTGCTAGCAATGCAACAGCCACTCTTGCAGGGACTACAAGAAATAAACATTTTTACTTGGCTTATTTTTAAATGCCTAGCAGGAGCCAGGGCAACAAAAAGTATTGCTTACTGAGCGAAGACTTGAACACTTCTTAGGACCAGAGACACTGTGACTGGCCCAAGGGTATTGTAAGGGCAGGAAGGTGGGTGCCTGGGGCTGCAGCAACACTGGGTCTCATCACCTTGGTATGGGGCTTCATGAAATGACTGAGAAAGCTGCTAGTGGCCACAGTTTAGTTGGAATTTGGCCTGGAGTGAAGTCAACAAGACAGAAAAAAGCTTCTAACATCAAAGCTTTCCTTTCAGGGTCAATTTACACTCTCAAATTGTCTGTTGTCTGAGTCAATCTAACAGTTTGCTGCTGAAAAGGGAGGATTTGCTTACCTCCAAGGACCCCAACCCTCTCCTGCTTGTCCAGCTTCCCAGTCCCACCACCTCCTCTGCTCAAGCACTCATCAGCCCCTGCTGTCAGCTGCTCTGCGTGTCCAGAGATGAGCAGCAAAGAGCAGGAGCTAGAGGGAAGGAGCAGGACTTGCCCCTTTGTGAAGTGTTGAGCTGTTAGATTGGCTCAGCCACCTTCTGTCACCTCCTTCCAAAGGGCTGGGTGGGAAGGAGTGAGAAGGGGCTAATGGAGATGTCTTTCTGTAAAAGAAAATCCCTCTATTGGAAATGCATAAGACCAAATTTCCCTAACCCAGTGCTAGCAATGTCACTTGGACAGGCTCAGCATGGAAGAGATTCCCTGGTATGTGGTGGCCACAGATGTGGCAGTGGTTCTCCCTGAACGCTCACCCTCTCATGCCACTGGCAGTGCCAAGTTAGGCACTGGCTGCTCTGCTTGGTCCCTGCAGAGTTGATTGCAGGGTGCATTTACCACCTGCCGACGGGAGGTCACTTACTCTGTCCCCTCTAGTGCCCAGGAGGGCAAAACAACAATTCCCAGATGGATGTTTTTCCTCCGTCTACCTAAGGCCAAGGAAGCAGGATCTGTGGCTGTTTAATAGCATAGAGACTGGCAAGGGGAGTTTATGAACCAACCATTTATTTTTACGTAAAAGAAGCTGGCAACATCTGTGGGTCAAGTTGTCTTTCTGCTTCACGCATCACAACCTACAAGGCTGCTTTCCTACCACTGCTGCAAATCAATCCTTCAAAAGTTTCCTGGCTTGGTCTCCAAATCACTTACCTTTGATTATTTCTAGTTCCACTGGATAGTCCATCATGTCTCAAGGCCACAGGACAAAAGCCAGGAGTCCTACAGTGCATCTGCTCACTTAATTCCTTGGGTGTCTTCCCTGCTGATACATAGCAGAGATTGGCAACTAATCTATATATAGTACAGCACCGCAGCGCAGACACAATGGCTGCATTCAGCGTGCATACATGATGATGTCAGCAATGGCTGTTTAATTGCATCATGGGAAGTGAGGGGAGAAAAGAATTGGAAGAAAAAAAAAAAAGAAAGGGGGCCCCGGGCCCCCCCACTTTACATAATTTCCTTCACCGCCAGATGGGAATGCATGGGAATGCCGGCTCTGCATCTCGAGAGTTCCCTCCCCAAAGCCTGGCACGGCCACATCTGTTTCCCTGATTTCCTACGCTTCTGATCTTCTTCACCTGCCCTGCACCCCACCACCTTGGGTGAGCTTCCTGAGATGCTGCTACTGCCATTTGATTTGGCTTCCTGAGGCTCGTTCCCTCCTTCCTTATTTTTACTTCTCTGGCTTGCAGTAGCATCTGAAGGCCGGTAGCTGTGAAACACTGAGGAAGGGTAGGGTCTGCACTGCAGGGACCACACAAGCCCCTTGGCTGCTTTTATTTAAACAAATGAGCATCTGTACTGCCAGGCAGTGGTTCACAAAAGGGGCTGTCAGGCTCAACGCAACTCCACTGCTCTGCGGCTAGCAAACAGAAGATATACAAACTTCTCTTCCCAGCAGCCATCCATCATCGTAAATGCACGTGGGTTTTATTTGAAAGGAGAGACAACACCCTGCTTTAGTAAAGCAAAAAAGGGAAAAGATCCTTGGAGCGACATCACTCCTCTCTTCGAGACCTACAGCATTAGCCAAATCCCAGTCTTCTAGCTCAACAGCTTTAAAATCTCCCTCAGTCCCTGCCTTCCCTTTAAATTTCCCACTCCTGCAAACAGGATCCGTGGTATCCTCCATTTTAAGAAAGCTTCCCTTTGTCTTATCCCCCAGCCTATTTATAGCTCCCATGGTGGTGGTACGCTGAGAAGGATTTACACCAGCGGGCGCACAGAGGAGGCATGCCGCAAAGGGACACTGAACAGCCTCCAAGACACATGCAGCTCCTTGGGGCACATTTTCTGGGAGGAGGCTCTCACTCAAAGGGTTTCAGCCATGTGTTTTTCCAGCGGCACGTGAGAGGGCCTTCGGACTGTGACTTGAGTGATGGGTTGCTTTCTTATGACCACTTTTAGGAAGGATGGCAGGAACTCCAGCCAGGTCCTACATAGGAGAGGAGAGAGCTGCCCACTGCCAGGAAAAGCTGTCCAGGCAAGAGCTTGTCCCTCTTCAGCTTCTTCATGGAGCAGTGAGGAGGTGAAAGGCCTCTTCACGGATCACTTCGTGATCCCAGAGACTTTGCAGGGAAGCCAGGATCTGAGACTCCAACCTCTTGCACACCCCATAAGCGTGCAACAGCCTCATCCTGTAACCCGAGTCTGAAGGAACCACACGATGCAAAACAGCAAAAGCTTCCTCTGAGTCCATCTTACAGCTTTCCCTGCAGGAAAGGCAGTTATTACCACAGCAAATATTCAAATGAACCAGAAACCTTGATTATCACCCCGCACAGCTGCTAGCTTTTTCATTCACTTTCGTAAAGCAGTGCATTCCTTCAGCATGTACTATTGTTGCCCAGTGTTGGCATCAACATACAAAACTCTAAAACTCAGATTAGCTCAAAGACTTTCCTGCTAAGGACAGTCTCCTCTTTTTGGAGGACAGACCTCCACTTTTCTCTCTCAGCATTCAACTTTCTCCTCTGGAACTGGCCTGCTTTGATCAGAGCAGCTGTGGGAGAGAGCAGCACCTGAATGCGGGTCACGATTAGTGCTACACACATTCACACCTGACACAAGATCACCTGAGGATGCTTCTGGCTTTCTGAGGGTCACATTTTGCCCTGAAGGAGAAGCAGTCTGTCCATGTCCCCCAGGGAATGACAAGGAGGCAGAAAGGGATGGGCAGCACTTGGACACAGACAGCCGTAAGATGTAGATGATGCCTCTTTGCAAACAGGTGAAGAGATGGAAGACTTTCATGTCCCTCTGAACAGGCTACACAAGCACCTCACCCTTCCTGGCACAAGGTCAGCCATCACTGTTCTGCGGTGTGTTGGGGGACACGCACACCTCCCAGTTTATGGGCTGAACTGGGGGCTGGTAATGAATAGCTGAAGGTGCCGGGCTTCCCGGCTCCCGCAGCCAGATCTGGAGGGGAACAGCTGCCCGCACCCAGAGTTTACACAGCTGTGGGGAAGCATTAGCAGCTGACAAGCCATTCTCCCTTCAGCGTTAGCGTATACCACCTCTTGCAGTTAAAAGCACTCCCCCAGCTGAGTAAAAGGATCCTGTGGATGTGAACAAGAATGAAGGTAGGGCGGACTTTTGAGTTACAGCCAAGTTAACTGTGCGGAGAGGATAAATGCGTAGTGAGGTATCAGAGAAACAGCAGTGTCAGGAAACAGGAGGTTAATAACAAAACATTTGCAATTGTTAGCCCATAATGTTGGCACCTGCTTTCTACCTCCAGCTGCTCAGAGTTAGCATTTCTTGACCTGCAGAGCACAGTTACAAGACACAGCT
This sequence comes from Thinocorus orbignyianus, assembly GCA_013400375.1. Classification (NCBI taxonomy): domain Eukaryota; kingdom Metazoa; phylum Chordata; class Aves; order Ciconiiformes; family Thinocoridae; genus Thinocorus; species Thinocorus orbignyianus. Next base: position 1,756,099 of record VXBW01005537.1, read on the forward strand.
ATTCTGCCAAGCTTTCCCTGAAGGGAGAACTGATCTGATGGGAGATTACACTGAAGGTGAGTTTGAGAGCCTTTAATAACACTCCAGCATCAGTGTTCGCGTAAATCCAAAGTCCAGACACTTCCTTCTGGGCCAAAGTGCGGATTTAGACCATTCTTAACGGCAGGTATCACATTTGAAAGCTGTGACAGGGTAAGGGGTAGAGCCAGGGGGAGAATAGACATTTGTATCTTCTGGCCTTGAGCCCATCCTGGAGGGCAATAGTCTCACTGTCACCATAAGAGATTAAAGCCAACACAGGTACTTAGTCTAACAAGAAATCTGGTTGAACAGATGGTGAATAGAGAGAGATTTGAGAAGTCTGGAAGAGGAAACTAGTTTTAGAGATGCAGTCATTGAGAGGTAAAGGTGCTAAAAGTCCTTGTGATGCTAAATCCCACTGCACGGTTAAGAAATGGATGATTTTCAGCCAGAATTTCTGAACAGAAGAAGGAAGGAATCAGGACGCATGGGGCGGGGGGCTGAGGGGGGAGGAAGAAAAGAAAGGTCATTTTAGTTTTTTCTCAGATGCATACCAAGTAGTAGGAGAGACAGAGTGAGGCTTGAGCAGAAAATATACTCTGGGGGATTCTATCAATATAAGTAAAAACCTCCTTTCTTTAGCAAGTCCAAAAATGACATATTTGCACCAGTTGCCTGCAGACCTCTGTGCTGTAAAGCAAGACAGTAGGCCTTTAATTCTCTTTGGAAATGGAAAGTAGAGAATAGATTCCTAAACCTGGTTGTGTCTCTGGGGTTAAAAGTAATGCCAGCTGTTTGAGTGCAAGGGTCCTGCTTCCCAAAACCAGCCCTTGAATGGTGTAGGGATGCAAAGATGCACACCAAGAAGATCTATAGATTTGACTCGCACATGTGTATAGGAGAGGCTATCTCTGCTGTTTTCTGGATCCCATCACATCCTAACAAGCACATCTTTAAACTCAAGGTGACCCTGCTGGAGGGGAGATGGATGGGTGGAGGAGGGGGTGTCAAGAGCTTGAATTAATATGCTGAGTAAGCCAGCTCCCAATGATTTATACCACGGGGACAACACTTACTGCTTTTTGCTCCCCAACCTTCCACCCCATTCAAGATCCAAAGTACCATACAGGAAGCTCAGCAACACGTGCAGAAAGTTGAACTTACTACTGTACTTACTAATGGATCCAATGACAGATATACAGTTGAGCCAGAGTCAGTATGCAAGAGCAGGCATGGCAAATTTGGAATCTGAGGCAAATTTAGAATCTGAGGCAAATTTAGAAGTTTGTGCTCACAAGTGGAAAAAGGAGGAAAGGGGAGGGGGGGGGAGCACAAATCAGCACTAAAGTGACTGGACTTAAGTGGCACAGTTGTCTGTGGAGTACAGTTGCAGTGAAAGCCAGAAAAAAAGATGGATATTCCTCTGAGTGTAGTGAATAAGTTGCTAACAGCAAGTGAAAAAATAACAGCAAAACCTTTCTCTTTCATTTGTCTGGGACTATTTGACAAATGTGAATTCCCCAAGGGCTACACCAGCATCAAGGGCTTGCTGAAGCCTTTCCCTGTGGATAGACTTACTGGAAGTGCTCCCTTCACGCTTTGACTTACCAGTCAAATTCTTGAGCGCGGGAGGCAAAGGTGCAAGCAGGATGCAATGCTGTGTCTCTTGACTCATTGTAACTGTTAGCAAATAAAAAAGGGGAATTTTGCGTGTACCAGGATGGGGAGAGTTACAGGTCTCTATAATCCCTAGATGATGTTACACAGAACTTGAAGTGATGAGCCACTGTCTTGACTTTTAGTGTCTGCAGACCTCTTTGGTATAGTAGCACTGGAAATGAAAACATTTTTCATCTTAGGCACAAACCAGTAACGATGATAACAAGTTCATCCCTTTAAGTCTATTATCACCTGTGCACATTCAGGGACTTCCACCACCTACTCAGCTACCTGTGTTGACGAGTCCTGCTGAGCTCTGAGCTCGCACACTGCCTTAGTGCTCAATGGAGCAGGGCAAACAGTATCTGGCTGCTGGACCATTTCACGCAGGTGGTAGAGGGGGGAGCTCCTTATGTGAATGTTTGCCTCTAAAATTACAGTAAAATATCCCCAAACCCACAATTACTGTACCTGGTTCTATTTAACAAAGCTTTTAACCTCCAGACCCCTGGCTTTTCCAGCTGTATTGCTTTTGGCAGGAACACCATTCTATTTGTCCTGTAGTGCTGCTGGCAGAAAGCAGATGCTTTCCTTCAAGCAAACGAAGCTTCCAAGTACGGACAGTGGAAAGCACATCCCGACATTGGAAGCAGATGCTAGAGAACGACTCAGGTGCAGTCTTCTGCCCCGATGTTCTATTTTCCACTGAAATAAACGGGAGGAAAAAAAGCTAACCACAAAGAAAACAAACCTACAAAACACAACAGATTTTTAACGCATAGTTTAGCTGCAGTGGCTGGGCAAGTTAGTCAAGGACAGACAAATGTTGCCAAATAGAAGTTTTCCAACTAGGTGGAAGTTAGCCCGTATCTTCAGAGCTATTTGGATGCTTGTTAGGTGTCTCTGAAGAACTGGCCAGTCATGTCCAGATTTTAGCATTGTTAGAATGTTTTAACAGTTAATGTTTTAACACAGTTCTGATGTGATCTTGACACAGTTATTATTTCAACACAGTTTAAATTATGGGCTTGCCTTTAATACAAATTGTTTCCAATTCAGACCAGCAACAGCATATGAATGGAGGACAAAAGAAAGATAAGAGAAACAAGTCTGAAAAATACTGGAGTGAAGGGAATAAATGCGAGAAACCTCGGCAGAGCGACACAAAGGAGAATGAACAGAATACAGAGAAATGCCTCAGACACTCACGTAAGCAGTGAGATTTCATTTATTTGGCACAGAGGGACAATAGCCCCGCTAACCAGGATAGCTATTGTTCTTTTGTTTTTAAGAAACAAAAAGGGTAAATGCAAAGCACTAGCTTCCCAGGGAAAAATCATAAAAATAAGTTCTCATCCTGCTGTCTACCGAGGAACCAGAAGCCTCTCGTACTTCACCTATCACCCTCATGCTGTTATTCACCCACGTGTTTGTCAGCTTAGAAAACAAATGAAATATATTGAGGCCTTGCTCTAACTGAGGAGAGCTGCGGGTTTTTTTGTAGCAGAACAAGTTAATTGGATCGAAAACCATCGAGTCGATGCACTAAGCAGAAAAACGCTCGGTGCTATCTGCTGTGTAGTTGAGCACACAAGTGCTCCAGCAGCTAATGTTTCAGAAAGGAGTATAATATTGGCGTATTCCCTTTAGCTTTATTTCAGGATTTTTCATAATGAAGACGAAAAGCCATCCATAATCAGATGAAGTCTCAAAATGTCGCAGTGGTGGTGGAGGGAGGAGGACTTTGATTTAGACAGACAGAGGTGCTCAAATATGAGGATGACAGCTGGGGAAGAAGGACCCCACTGTTCACAGACAGTGAATTGCTTATAGCCTTTTACAAGCTCAGGGAGGGTATAAGCTATAAACGAGGTTCATGAGCTTTGGCACAAATACAGTGGATCCTGTCAGCAAAAAGGACCTTCCGCAGCGTATAGGTAGCCTTGTGAACCCGTTAGAGCCATCTGAAGCATGGACATGCAGAATTCCCCTCTTCAGCCGGTTAGCTGGCAAGAAAACAGCTGTCACTGAGGAAGGCAAGGGTGTCAGATATGCCTGGAGACATGCATCTGGGAATTTCTGCCCAATTAAAATATTTCTGAATGCAAAAGATGACAGTTTCTACTGAGGGAGCTAGTGGAAAGCGTTATCTGGGAAACTTATATAGATCAACCATGTATTTGTTGTTCGGGCAGTTCTTCACAACTAACTGACTTCATCTGGAAAAGGACAAGCACTGCAGCATCATAACCCTCTGCAGCAACCACAGGACCAAACAGAGCTGAGGCAGGGCTCGATGATTTTTTAACCTCTGCAAGTCAAATCATCAGTGGGTTTCACCTGCATGCTCAAACGTGAACACATGGATGTGTGATATAAAGAACACAGCCCCTGAGCCAAATCCTTTAGTGGTGCATAAAGCAAGTTTCCAGCTGAATATACTATTGAGGGGCATAATGAATATTCATGCTTGTTTACATCTTAATGCACATTGGTTGCCCTGTGCACTTTATCAGTGATTCCCATTCCTTGGTCTTGCATAAGGACGTTAGTGCTGCTGAGTTTCTAGGTTCTCTGAAGGGCTCTTGGTGGGAGACTCACAGGCATGGATCATCCCTGTGTTTAGTACCTGTCAGCCAAAGACATTTTTATTTTTAAATAGAAAATTTAAGTCTGTGTTATTTGTGTCTCTAAGGCCTAAGCAGAGGAAGAACATAATTCAGTATTTTATAACAGCCAGTTTTCCTTTTCTGTGCCGTTTTTGAAAAACCGTTATAATTACTTATCACTAATTTGTTTTGAGTTTATTTTGCTTATTTACATATGCTTTCATTCACAAATCTGTCTGTATCTTCTCCTGGCTTTATTCCTTTTGCTATTTTTTTTTCTGAGTTTTTTTTCTTTGGTTGGTTGGGTTTTGGTTTTATTTTTCTTTTTGTTTTGTTTGTTTGCTTTTTTTTGTTTTGGTTTTTTGTTTTGTTGTGGTTTTTGTTTGTTTGTTTGTTTGGGGGGTTATTTTGGCTTTCCAACCCTAAGCCAGTTTCATTTCTTAAAACTCTTCAGCATTTCCAGTTTCCTTGTTAAGGGCAAAACGCCACGCGTCCTCCCTGGCTGGGACAAGCCCCACTAAAACAAGAAGGTGGCCACTCAGCCGCGCTGCAGCTGAATCTTGCCGTTTAGCAGCCCCTGGTCGCCAGGCGAGTTTCATTTAACACAAAATAATCGTTGCGGGTTTGATTTCAGTTCGGTCTCGCCGCAGCGCAAACGGCACCGCCGCTAATTTTTGTTAACTTCATCGCGACAAGTTTGAAAAGAGAAGGCGACGCCTGCCCCTGGCCAGCACCAAACCTGGGGCTCGCCTTCCTGGGCACGGCAGCCCCTGCAGCCACCGCAACGGCGCGGAAAAGAGCCGGAGATCGCCCCGAGACCCGGCGTCGGAAAACAATTAATCGAGCGACTTAAGGTTTAAAGCTGCGTTAATGCTTTGACCGGCCCCGGAGCCCCCCCCCTCGCATCTCAAGGCGAAAAAGGGGCGAGGAAATCGCCCGAGCCACGGCCGTCTTTAGGCTAGATCCCGCTTTAGGGGGTTGGGGCGGGTGGAGGTCGCCCCCGGTGCCGAAACCGGCGCTATTAACAACCAACGGGGGGCGGCGGGGCTGGATGCGGGCGGATGGGGAGGGG
>VXBW01005537.1:1763522-1856151 GCA_013400375.1 Thinocorus orbignyianus
ACCCGCCGCCCGAGCCGCGCGGGGGTCCCGCCGCCCCCTCGCGCGGCCGGGAGCCGTTAACGGTCCCGGGGAGGGAGCGCGGGGGGTTGGGGAGCCGTTAACGGGCTGAGGCGAGGGGGGGAGACGCGGTGCCCGGGAGGAGGAGGTGAGCCCGGGTTGCGGGAGCCGCTGTCCCCGGAGGCGGCCGTCGATGCTTCGGGCGCTGCCGTAGGGATGGGGGTCCTGTGGGGCCGCCTGTCGAGGGGATGGGGTGAGGGACCCGGGAGAGAGGAGAGTCCGGAGCCCCGAGTGTTCGTGGCGCAAAGTTAAATCGCCTCGTGGGGTCGTGCTCGGAGTCCTGCTCGGCGGGCAGCCCCAGAGAGAAAACGAATAAATAGGAAAGGTAACTGTAAAACGAATAAACGAGGAAGGAGAAAAACTGTAACGAGGGAATGGCCCTTTTTAAATTTTATTTATTTCATTAATTTATTTGTTATTGCTGGCGGTAGGTAGAAAGTTGGCAAAGACGCTCACCCTTGCCTATTCCATCTCCTGCTCCTGGGTAGTATTTTAGCTGCCTCCGTAGCACAAATGAGAACTTGCGGATGTGTATTTAAAAAAAAGAAAAAGAAAAAAACGGAACTCCCTTAACGTGGTCTTCATTTAAAACGCTTTGCTGGCAAGTTTTGTTTCTGATGATCCCGAGTATTGTTTCACAGATCTAAGAGGCTGCGGCTGCTTCAAAATGCACTGAAAAGTGTCTCAAGTTTCATTGGGACAGAGCTTCTTGCTGTGATAGTTTGAAAATGGATTTTTCATCTGAAAATGGCGGTTTGCTGTCCCCCCCCTTCTGCTCTGGGGGGTCAACGCGGGGGATTTTGCTGGAATTTTCCAGCAACTCCAGTGTTGGAGGTAGTTTTCATCCCGGTCTTAAATGGGACAGCGCAACAAGCTGCTTCAGGGCAAAAACCTGCCTGAGGAGAGGGTGGGACAGGGGTTTTCTGTGGGATGCTTGCTGAACTCATACATGAGGGTGTTCAGCCTTCTGAAATGCGGTGGTGATGCCTTTGTCTTCAGTTTGCAAGGAGGCTTTTGTCGTCTCCTCTAATGCTACTCTACATCTGAGACTTCTAGAAAGCTCTGGAAGAGCTTTTCTTGGTTCTTAAAGTTACTGGTGTTGGGACAGAAACTATGAATTTGGTGGAAAAAGAACAACCTTAAAATGACATTTAAGGGTGGTGGTGGGGTGTGCTTGAGAGGCAAGGAGATTTGAAAAATATAAACACCAAAGCACCTTACGAGCAGTTGGGCTGTTTACAGCTTTTTGTGCTATCTTAAGTATCTCCCTGCCAGTGGGCTTCCTGAAGAACGTGTGTAATACTGAGTGGCAGAATTAAACGAAGCATGGTGTTCTTAAAATACTAAAAAAGGGCTGTTTCTGCCTTCATTTTGGAGTGTAACTTTGGACTTGCGGTATGGGCTGAAAAGCTTTTAGTTGTTGTGTTCTCCATATGACAACAAAACTTGTAGTTGGAGTACCTGAAATGAAACAATGGAGGGCTGCTGGCTGTAGCATAGAGGACCCAGCTTCTACAACAGATGAAGAGTAGTGAAGAGCAGCTGGGACAGGAGCTCCCAGGTACTTTGTAGACTTAAAAGCTTAGATTGCAAAGGCAAGAAAGATACTCTAGCTGTGCTTAAACTGCACGACTTCTCTAGAAGTAACTTCTAAAGAATCTTGTTAATTTCTTTTATGTAATGAGTATTTTATTTTCAACAGTGTACTTTGGAAAGAATGTGTGCCTCAGGATTGGTTTTGGGTGTCCTGTGTCCTGTAGACATAGAAATTGTTTTAAAACAAGTGAGCATTTTCAAGCCTTCAGTTCCTGTTGAGAAAGGCTTTTATTCTGCAAATAAATGATCTATTACTGTTCTTGATTAGTGAGGTTTTGGTGGTTCCTTAGTGTGGGTGTGCCTGATCAGTATTGCAAGTATTATTCACTCAATGGGAAACATTGGGAGAGACAGTGATGGGTGGGAACCGTTTAGACTGTAAGTCTTCTCTCACTTTGGCTACAAATGTAGGCGAGGTGTACATTTTTTGAGAAAGGGTGGCTGCAAAACTGTGAGGGTTATTGCTTGTTTAATTCTAAGAATGCTATTTACAGCCTCATAAAAGGAAGAATAATAGAAAGGCAACCTTCCAATAGCGTGCTTAAGTGATGCATTAAGTACTTTGTTTGGCTGTCTAATAGCATAAAAACAAAACTAAAATGCAAGACTGGAACAGTAGCTTGAAACTGGAATTAGTAGTTATAAACTCCAGTTCTGTTCAGTATATGAGTGGGGAATGCTGGTGACGGAGCGAGATGTTTCCTGAGACTGCTATCATGGAAGTAAGTTCGGGTGTGGGCAGATCTCACCTGTAAGCTGCTGGAATAGTAGCTCTCTCAGATGTGAGGTTCTCCTTCCCCAGGATGTATCTGCCTCACCCTGTCTGTGATCAGTAGTTACAAAGAGTTTTATTCTGACCCTATCCCTGAGGTTTTTCTGGACCAAAGTAGCTGCTGTCTTTATTTTCTACCTCCTCACCTAGAACATGGTGCTCCAGTCCTTCCACCACAGCTACTTCGCTTGTTACATTCAATTCTGTTCCTCTTTCCTTTGGTGGTAAGAGAGGGGTCTTTCCACTCCTCCTTATGGGAAGCACTGTCTACTCCCTGTAATTTTCCCTTCTCCTACCCCTACTTAAAACTCCCTCGAGTGAGGAGGGAAATCGCACTGTGGGTGGTTACTTACTGGGTGTTCCAAGTATCAAAACAAGACCACAGACACACTTGTGAGACAAGATGTAGTTGCTGGTCCTTCCAGTGTGGGGAAATGCAGATTTCCTTTTAGTTCAGTTGGTTCTGCTCTCAGTTGAGCAGTTGACTCATGTAAATTAACACTAACCTGTTTTGTGCTGTGAGTATGTGTGCAGTCACTGACAACTGGGTATTGACTGTTATTGGAGTGGCAAATGTTAAAGTAAGTGGAACTCTAGGCACTGCTTTCAGGGTGGCTAGTGGTGCAAATACTACAAGGATGCATGAGAGGAAAGTAAGCTATTCCTGGAAAACAAACAAACAAGAAACCGAACAGAAGCCAATCTTTGTCATAGAGCTGCTGTTAACCTTGTCTGGTTGCTTACCACTTAGCACTTTACCTCAGACAGCAGAGTTCCATCGGGGCAGCAAGGGAAATACTTTCTCTCGGGCAGATGCTTCAAAGCATTCTACAAATGTAGGAATATTTGTATTGCAGCCCTGAAACCTTTTCTTCTGTATGACCATGTTTGTTTTATGGATAGCATTGTCAACATTGGAGTAGTAACTAGGTGTTACTGTCATAAAACCCACTAGAACAGGACTCTAAACTTGAAAAAGGTTTTGCCTTAGTTTTATCTGTAACTAAATCAAATGGGCTAACTGACATATCAAACTGTGCTTCATTGTCTCATCTCTCAGATTGAAAGAGCACCTCTGCTCTTCCTTTCATAGAATTCTCAATCTGCTGCAAACCAAAGCAGATGCTCAGAAAATGTTGGAGCAGCCGTAGGATACTTGGCTGTTGCAGAAAGCGGAAGAGACACCAAGTCTCAAATAATGTGGAGTTTTCTTTATGCCAGCTCTTGGCTGCTAGGTGCTTTAGTATCACCTGGTGATAATGGTGATGAATGGTCAAAACACTTCAATACCAGACTTCTGACACGTTCTAGGGAAAGTGCAGAGTTTCCACATTCAGTCAACTTAATGGTCTGTGACCCCCCACTTCTCATATTGCTTGACAGAGTCCATTTTAGAAGTGATTCACCAACTGCAAGGCAAAAGCCCTGTAGCACCACAGCTTTCCTCCACTGCAAGAAAGGATTTTAAAGTTCTTTCTCCCATTACCCGTAGCTACATTGTTTCTTCCTCTTGCACCTATTCTGGCTTTTATCAGATTCTTCCTTGTGAATTAATCTCATCAAACTCAAAAGTTTCTTGCCAGATCAGTGAGTTGAAATGGTTCAGGGGGGTATCGGTACACGTGGACAAGACTGGCTAAAATTAGATTGATGTACTGAACTCTGGAATTGCATATGTTCCTGAATTGGTTGTCTTTTTAGACTGCAAAAAAATTTACACTTCACCCTATTTTGTCTTACAGACTGTGAAAGATGAAATTTTTGAAAGCTTGTGTATGAGTAGGGGAAAGCATTCAAATGCGTAACTGTGACCTGAACAGAAAGCTACTTATCTGGTACCTTGACTAAATTTGCTGGTTGTAGGGTAAAGCTCTGATTTTCACAATAGGGTGTGAGCCACCGTAACATCTCATGGCTGCTCAAAAAAGGGCACCTCTGGTTCCTCCTCAGTTCTCACTGGCCTTGGTTGTGTGCGCTCAGGAGATGCTTCTGTGAGCCCATTTAACTTGCTTAACATGGTAGAAAACTTATTTTGTCTTCCTCCTTCTACCATTGGCATAAGTTTATTTGAACAGCAGAGGAATATGGCCCAAACTCAACTGGTATGAGGGAAAAGGAAGAACAGGAAGGAAGGGGTAGATTAAATATGATCCGTTTTGTGTAATGGCTTGCCATTCCTGCCAAACACTGAGTTATACTCCATGGTGTTATTAACGCTGTCTACCCACATATTTCACCAAAACAGTTGGCTAACAAAGAGAAGATGCCTGTGTCCCTTGCTCAAGGGCTATTTACATGAAACTGCGGTATGTGATACAAGTGGGTTGCAGGGTCGTGCTATTCCTTTTTATAGTGGTTAGGTTTTTTTGGACTCCTAACAAACTTTTAGGAGCACATCATGGAGGCACTGATCTTAATAAGTAATACTTTACTGTGTTGCATTTGTCATGGCTGCTGTAGCTTCAGCTTTACAGGAGAAATGTGCACATGAGCTAGAGAAATACCTACTTCCAATGTTGTGTAAGAAACTGCATATAACTTGTTTATACTGGTGGACCATTGGTTTATCATACTTGCTGTGTAATTTTGTCTTCTGATAGCAAATGCGCATGCAGGTACTCAATCTGAAGACAAGGTCTTTGGAATGATGAAGGGTTTTAGTAATCCCTAATTTAATACTTTTTTTTTTTTTTTAACTTAAAAATAACCTTCAGATACCTGGTGCTAAACCTCTTAGGTCGCCTTTTAGATTACTCTGCCTTACTTTCCTGTCAGCTGCCCCTCCCTTCTTCAGCATACCGTTAGCTCCTGGTTTTCCTCTGTACATAGAAGTATTTTTATCTGCTTCGCTTTTGTGAAAGAATGAAAACTTTGGCTTGAAACAGGTTTAATACCTGTTTAAATACCTGCTATATTGGACCTAATCAAAACCTCCATTTCTTTCCTCTGCTTTGGTGTGACTGATGTTCAAATGCTCTCAACATTTTAGGGTAAATAGAGCAAAGTTGTTGGTGGGTGTTGTGGAGTTTTTTTGTTTTGTTCTGTTTTGGTGGTTTGTGTTTTGGTTTTTTGTTTTCCCCTTGGTGGTAATCTTGTTTTGTTGCACTGTTGGTTTACTTAAGCATGACTTCAGATAGTTTCCATTGAGTAAAACTTGGAAGAAACAGAAACACCCTGTCTGTTCAGGCAACTTTCATGGACTGTTTTTACTTTGAGAACATATTTGAAAAACCAACATTATCAATGCACTAGAAACTTGCAGGCTACAGCATAGACCTCTGAAGTTTTAATAACTTTCTTGAGAAAATAGGACTGGAAATGTGCATATAATAGGCATGAAACTAGTCTACTGTGTACTGAGAAGTTAATTTTCTTTAACTTCAGTTTTGCTGAAACTGATGTCTTGAAGTTTACCTCGTAACCTGGATGGTCTGACTGGCTTTTTGCTTTGACTTAGTGAAGAAATCTTGCATCAAATGTAGGAGTTTCTCCTTTCAGCTGAATCTTCAGAGCATGTAAACATGTCTACTAGACCCGGCTTCCTTAGAGGAAAACTACATAGTTCCTCTGTTTTAAAGTTAAGAAGGTATCATTCTTGTTTCAATACTGTCTTGACCCTGTCTCTTCCTAGTTCTCCTCCCATACTCCCTTCCTTCCTGCAAAGCTATTGGTGTCTTTCCATCAGACAAAGAATCATGTGTTGAGAGCATGGATCTTAAACTGTAGGAACAATGCACCGAATGCAAGACTAATGTTACCGTAGATAAGATTTCACAGAAGGGGTTTGTTGTCCTTAGCTGAAATCCACTTTCAATAGAGCAGTTACAAGTATAATCTTGGATCATAATTATGTAGTACGTAATTTTTAGTAATGCTTTTACCCTATCATTCTAAGTCTTAATTAGTGTAGAAGTGTACTGGATGGGAATGGGACTGCTGCTTGGCAATGCAAGTATTGGTTAATGTAATGAGTGGATGTCCCTGATCCTAAAGTGTATTAGGCATATGTCTTTGTTTTAGCTGTTCTCGACATGGGCTCAGCTGCAGCTCCTTCCGCAGGCTGTTTTCTACTCTTTCTTGACTGTGCTTGTTTAAGGGCTATGTGGGTGGGATGGGCTTGGTCCTCTTATCTAACAAGTTATGTTTGTGCATCCAAATCAATTTTGAAAGTCACAGGAATAGAACAAAAACATGTTAAAGAGTTGGAGCATTAATGTCTGCTAACTGTTTTCTAACTTGAGTTCAAAAGTTTCTTTACTATGCGGTATCACTTTGGACAACTTTATCTCTTCCTCTTAAAAACAAGGAATTGTATGTGGCTAATAGGGGAGCAGTACCTCTTTCCTAAAGTTCTTGTGACTCTAGCTGCTGCTTCTTTATCAACACAAAATAATAAGGTTTTCAGCTGTGGAGTCTGAAGCTAATACTTGTATTTAGGAACCAAAAATGCTGATCAGCTTTGAATGCTTTAGCTGTTAAATATGAAAAGCAGTAATATTCAGTAACCACAGATGAGGTTCACTAATAGATGTTTGGTGTTGTCCTACTGTGCTGCCTCTTGGATGTGTGCAATACTGACTCTTCCTCACAAGAATTAATTCATAATTACATGTTCAGCTGTAAGAAATGAGAGTTCCAGTCCTGTTATTTCATTTGAGTGTATAACATGCATTTTTAAAATCTCAGATGGTAAACTTGTTGGATAGAATGTCTGTTCAGCAATTTTCCTACATATGTAGGTGAAATATTTTTGAAGTGACTAAGACTTGAACTGGAAACTGTAAATGAGACACTTATTGTTTTAGGATTCTGCATACTTTATACTCTGCTTCTGCACTGGTGCTGACTTGGAGAAAATGGTTTACCTTCCAGCAGGAGGTAGGCAACTTGAGGCAATCTGTAAACTTGTCTCACTAGCAATGGGTTAAAGTAACTCATCAGAGTTCAATACTCAAAAGTTTGGGGATGGTGAGATGTGTTCAGTGCTGTAGTGGAAGTGCTCTCTACTGAACAAAGAAATGTGAGTTATCTTAAACTCGTTTTTGAAATGGATTAATTCAAAGGCTGCTGTCCTCTGGCTACCTCGGTAGTTATGTCTTATTTCTGCTGGTTACAGTGGTATGGTCTTCACAAAGATCACATAAGTAATCATGAAGGCTGTTCTCAGTACAAGTGCTTTCCAGGACTGACAAAAAAATTGACTTCCCTTGGATCTCAGTGCTTTAGGGAGAGAAAGGTCCTTTTGTGAGCTAAAGGTAAAAGCTAAGCTTGTGTTGCGTCATTTTCCCTTCAGTGTTGGTCTCCCTGCCTAACCAAAATATTTTAAGTTTGTTGTCAAGTTTGCTAAACCTTATATTTTCTAGTTGTTTGCTTGTATTACATGGCTATCACATACGTTTTGTGGATAGTCAATGATGTTATAAACTGCCATCTACTGTAAATATTTCCTTTTCCCAGTTAAGGGATTGTAAATGTACAGAACTACCAGACACTGCGTTTGGCTGGATTAAAAGGCTGATGGGGACCTGAAGTTCAGAAATCAAATGTGAACAGGATTCGTGGATAGTAATGTTAGAGCTTGTTGCTCCTCTTCTTGTCCTATACTGCCTTGAGTTTTGTGGGTTCTGTTTGCATATTTAGGTACTTGCTGTCCAGAATGGCAGGCATATGCTAGAAGACTCATTTTATACAGCCTTTTGTTCAGCTGCTCTTGGTTAACAAAAGGCAAACTATTATTTAGGGGGAAAATGTCAGCTATCAAACTTCAAATCCTCCCCTTTCAATTCAGCGGTTCTTGCCACTCGCACCATTCATGCTGTCATCAGACAGTTAAGAGTACAATATAAAAAAAATCCCTAGCCTTGAATCTTGGGTGCAAGCAAGGCTTGAAAGCTGTCTGCATTATGGATGCCTTTAAGCTTTGTAATCCAACCGAGTGCTAGAGAATGCCGCGCTCTCCTGCGTTAAGGGTTGGTAGCGTGGTCTGTGAATTGCTGCCAGTGAACTAGTCGGTACTGGTCCCTGTCGCCTGACAAGGTTACTATTTCTGATCTTCCCTAATCTTGAGTAATGCCATGTCAGGTGATTGAGGGTGTACCAGATAAAGATCAGGTAGCTTCTAGGGGCTTGCTGTTGCTGTGTCTTTCTGTGGTCTGGAAGCCAACTATATCATCCAAAAATATAAGTGCATGTACACTGGAGGCAAGAGAGGGAGTCTGTTACTCTGAGGAAAACCTCATCAGAAAATGGAAAGACTCATCATGCTGCCAAGCTTTCCTTTTCCTTTAACAGCAGTGCTGGTAAAGAGTTAAATTTCACCCCCCTGCAGCACACCCCGCCCCCACTGCTATATATGGTGTGCCCAAAGGCACTGGAGATTTAATACATTGAAGTTGGAGCGTGAAGGGGGTCTGCAGGCTGCTAGACAAAGTCACTCAAATTTCAAGAATACTTGATCCATACAAGGATGTTACTTGAGAAAGGCATGACTTCTCTGTAAGAAACTGGCTGCCAAATGAGCTGGCTGAGTGTGTCCTAAACACAGTTTTTTGTGACTAGATGAGCAAATTGGAAACCAGATTTTCTTTAATTGTCCAGCTTGCTAACCAGCCATCAAAGTTGTGTGAACCATCTCCCTTCAGAGAACAATGGTTATTTGTAGGCGAAAATGGTAATTGTGATTCTCTTACTAAAGTGCTTGCAAGTTACAGAAACTATTGTACAGATAACTAAATTCTCTAATGTATCATATTGAATTGACTGAATAAATGACAAATATAACTTTCTCCCCTCTAGAAGCAGCTCTTAATGTCACAGTTATGTCCCAACACAATGTATTTGGTATCAAGTTTTGGTAAAGGCTTTTAAATGGATGGGCACATATTCTGGGAAGAGAGGAGGGAAAGTTTATGGAGAAATAAAAACAAAAGTTAAAAACCCAGTGATTCAGAACTGGAAGTGTCAGGCAGTGGTCAGGAGTGGATTCTACCCTGAAAGAAACAACAACCAAGCTAATGACAACAAACCATTAGGGAATGAGAGGATGAAGTACAAAAGAATTACTGGATCACTGAGGTCCCAGTCTTCCCAGTGCTGCTCTTGTATTTAATTAAATAGTTCTTCCTGTCTTGTACTTGATACATACCTAATACAATTGTATTAAGCACACATAGTAATCCCCCCAATAGCATGGAATCATTGATAAGAATAGAATTCAGTTAGTGTTACAAATAATTGCTGATGACAATGTCCCAAAAGGTAACAGCATGTCCCTTCTTAGAGTGAAAGTATCATCTGCTTTCTTCATTTTATACAACGTGTATTTTAATTTACAGTACCATTTCACTGTAGCTCTTGCTTTCTTAAAGCATTACTTATTTTCTCAAGGGCTCTGAGCCTCTTACTAGGGCAGAGATAACTAACATTGTTTTCTGTTGCTGAAGCATGGCTCCTTTACTTGAGTTAACCTGCATGGTTCTGGTGGGATGGTTAACATGGAGGTTATTGGGCCATCTAAGCTGATTGCTTTCAGTGGAAGTAAGCCTGGAGGATCTTGAGTGACCTTCCTCTCCTTAGTTGCTATGCTGCTGGAGGACTGTCTACTCCGAACCTTGTGCTTCAGAGGTGCTCTTCCACAAAGACAGACTGCATGCAAATTTAATATGCTTGATGGGATAAGTTTTAGGTAATTGTGACTTATCAAAACAAACATGACTTTATCTTCATGTTACTGCCTTTCTGGCAAAGGTGATGTTATCCCACCTTTGCATCTTGTTAAAAAGTATTTTAGTACCTCTAAGTCTGGACTTAGAAGTCTGAAGTAGAAAACCTCTTGAGTAATAATGTTCATAATAGCCTGAAGGGATGGGAGAGCTTCCATTCAGAGTGGCTTACTCCTGAAGTAGTATATTTAGGAAGCCAATAGTAGGCTTTGCTTGCATGCGATGCTGCTCGTTGTAATTAAAATTTCTTCATGATCTGGGAAGACAGACCTTCCAGCGAACTATTAGAGATTCCCCTGGAAGTTCTGAAGCACTGATTGGAATTAATGTACTGTATACATTTGTTTCCGCTTACATGAGCTTTTGGCACTGACTGGATATAGGTAAGGTAAGCATGTCTCTGCAAAGACTGCAGTAGTTGGGTTCTGTGGCTGGCCACTTAAGCTTGTAGTGGCATACTGCACACTTGGGCTTGGACTAGATCCAAAGGCTCTTCTTTCACCTGGATGCTTCCTTGTCAGTTCTTCTATTACTCTTCCTATGCCTCTGAGTCAGTGAAGTGAGTTCTAGTAGTATGTGCTTACTGACAGTACATACTAGTGTTCCCATCTTGGTCTCTTGGCAGCAACACCAAAAAAAAATTTCTATGTTAAGAGTATAAATGAGAGAACCTTAAGAGTGCAGGTGTTAAAAATGAAGTTTACTTCTACGAACTGGAACAAAAAAAAATCACCGTGAACCTTTCTTTCAGTTAATAGCTTCATTTTCATATCTCAGTCCATAGATGCTGCACAGCAGTTAACTGTATTTATCTACAGAATAGACTATGATTTTAATAGTTAAGGTGCTAAACTACTCATTAGCTTTATTTTCATTGGTTTCTGATTGGCTTATCTAGCCACAACTTTGTATGGAGGACTTAGCTGGCTCATTTAGCAACCAGCTTCTTACAGAGAGGTTGTGCCTTTCTTAAGTAACATCCTTGTAAGTGCAGTTCAAGGTTACTATTTGCATTCTGTACATTATGTCACTTCTGAAACCTATTTTTAATGCCAGTATATGCCATTCAGGAAAGAACAAGGCTGCTGAGGATTTCAGGATGATGAAACACCTCAATGGTGTGGACTCAAGCAGGTCCAGGCATGAAAAGCTGCATTCATTATGGGGGGGAGGGAAATTGGGAAGTGTTTGATGCGCGGGCAAAGCAAGGTGGTACGAGCAAAACCCAGCTAGTTGCTTTACTAGCCTTGGTACCTATATCTCTTGGCTAAATTTGCATTTCCTTTCTGCTTTAGCCTCCTTCAGACAGTCTGTGTTCTGTATCTGATATCTTCATACACTGGTTACCAACAAATGGCAGAACTTTGAAAGGGAATTAAATAACTTGGATGCTTTGACTGAATTTTTGGTTAAAGCCATAGTTTTGTTTTTCATGGTGAAGCATTCTTGTGACTAAACATCTCACTTTTAAGTCTCTTCTTTTTTGCTGCTGCAAGTCACTGTCTAAACATGGAGTGTTCACTCCTCTCATTTGCTCAGTAATATGCTTTTTTCTGTTCATTTGTCTTCATTATATATAATCAGTATGCCCATATAAACATTCTTTTATATAGTATTTATGAGGGTTTGGCTAGCATAGAGATGGAGTTATTTTCTCCTAAATGAAAGATAAATCTTGACAGTTAATCAATCTAGAAATAATGTATTGAACCACTATTCTGTCAGAACTGCTGTTTTGTCTTCACCAACGTTCAATACAGCTGTTTCAGGGGGAAAAAAAAATGGGAAGCTGCATAGTATAGTTCTATACTAACTGGTCCACAAGGCGTCCTTCCATTTTAATTTATATCTAAAATTATCATGGGAAAGCCTTGGAGATGTCCTGTCTTACACACTTTAACAGTTTCTAATATCAGCAACAGGTGAGACTCAACTGAAAATGATACAATACATAGAACTTCATACCATTATCGATGTTATTATTGTTAGAATTTTAAACTCATTTTAATGCCATCCAAGGAGGAAACATAAAAGGAAGCACTTTTCATAAGCTAGAGGATAGACTGGAAAGAGGAAATGGCTGGATGTTAAACACCAAAATAAAAAATGAGAATAGTGATAGCTCCCAGTTGAGATGATGTGCTATCTGAATATGCTATCAGCAGGTGAAAGGCTCACTGAAATGTTATCCTGTCTTGGGAAATCTTGTTTATTCTTCCAGGTATTCTTCAGCATATAAGAGAACAGTGTTACCTCCTTGCAGAATTCAAGTGCACTTGTTTATGGCTCGCCTTGGGATGAAAGTCTGATAAACTACTCATGATAATAAATATATTGTCTGAACTCTTCTAGTTGTTTCTGTTCTTGGGGAAATGACAAAATTTGGTTTATCCCTTGCTTTGAGAAAAATGATCTCATTCTATGTTGTAGCTTATGATTTTACTACAGAGCTTGCTGATATGAATTTTTCTAAGGTGTCTGTAAAGGAATAGTTCCCACCTGTATCAGTGGATTCTTATTGTGGACATAGGTTGGCAAATTGTCAGTTAGCTCCTGTGTCTGAAATACTTTGACTGACAGCTATATATATAGTCCCTTGCCCTAAGGAAGGGAAGGAGGGGGGAATAACGCAAGGTGCCTTCAGTAGCCATAAATCCAGTAAATTGTTTTGGATGCACATATTCTAATGAAGTAGGACATGTTCTTGGGCAGCATGATGCAGAAGGATACAGAATACTATACTTCTGATCTAAGGAAGGAAACTCCTCTTCAGAGACCCCTGACTGACCCAAGCAAACTGCTGCCAGCAGTTCACTAAGAGCAAATAGCTGTTGTTGAAAGATACTCTCCTAAATCAGTGAGAGTCAGAATATCGTGGTGTGTGGGTTGTTTTTCCCCATTTCATGTATCTGTTTTTCTCCAAGCAGGGGAGACATTCCTGCCAAATATGTATGCCGTGGCTCTTTTTCCACTACAACTAGGTAGAAATGTTTTCAGAATGAAAGGTCTTTATAAATCAAAGTTTAAGCAAACAAAAAAAAGAAACAAACCCAGCCAAACAAATTCTAAAAACATCCAGCTCTCATGTGGTCAAAGAAGCCACTTCTTGGAGTATGCTGACTTGTTTCATGTTTGATCCCATATGGAGTTACAGAGGGAAACCATTCCTTGAGTGCTTTTGTTAAATAAAGCTGTTGCCATGAATTAAGCAACACTGCCCTGGAATGTTTCTGATCATGGTCTTGCAGAGCTTATGACCTTTGCACTGAACATGTGAACTGAAACTTCATCTTCCAGTGTTCAATAACCATGTTAAAAATTCAGAGGTGAGGCAGTCTTGGGATTTCCTTAGGCTAGCTTAAATGCCAAGTGAAATTTAAGTACTGATTTATACAGTTACTCTTCCTTTCTTGTAACACTAAGACAAATTACAATACTTACAGATTTTAGCTTTTTCAAAGTTTAGCATTGTTTGTCGAGTTAAAATTGTAGAGGCATCCCTTAAAACACTAATTTACCGGTGGCTACTAAACCACTGAAATATTGCCACCTTCTTGCCTAGAAGCATCCAATTACTATTAGTCTGGATGTTTGTAGTTGTATACTATTGTTACTTAATGGAATTGCTTTAATCAAGAACTGGATGTAGCACATGAAGCTGTTCACTAGGCTGCAGCTGAAAGGGAGAAAAACAGCTTAAAACTTGTGCTACTTGCAGTATATCACAGTTTGATGCCACTGGACTTCCAACTCTATTTGAATGCTATAAACAATTAGTATTGTTCTTGTTTACTGGATAGAAACACTGCCATCTCTTGGCTATTCATTGTCCTGACCTTTTTTAAAATACTTTTTCTAGTTTCTAGTGATGCTTTCTTATGCTGTGTTTCTGAATAATCAGGTGGTTGTGTGGTGATAATCACCACACCTGATTACTGCCCTGGAACAAAAGTAAGAAGGGGAACTTCTTGGTTCTAGTGCCTCTCAGCTCTCTGATCCACCTCTGTGTATACCTCCCTTAAAAATACACTCAGCTAAGATGGGCTTCAGTCCTTGTTAGATTAGCCAACCAGACAATTTGGCAACAGTGCTGGCACCTGAAAGTAATGTCTGACACAAGAAGACTTAGCCTTTATGCCCTAAAAAGGAGTTAACAAAGTATTTCCCACTGATCTTAGTTTTGACCAAATGCAAATAATATTGATCAAACACTCTGTTCTGAATTCCTGGGGAGTTGGGAAGGAGAATCACGTTGGGTTCTGACCATGTTTCTGATGGCAGTTGTGGTAAAGCTGGCTTGAAGACTTGTTTAAAAATACTGCAGCTTCAGTATTGTCTGTATTGTGTGGAGTTGTAATTAACCCTTAATTCCAGAAAACTTACAATGAGAGGGAAGTTATGTCTTCTACCCAAATGCCTTACCTTAGCGTAAGCACTTTCTTTTCCTATAAACGTCTGCTGTTGGGCTGTCTGGTTGCACAGAGAACCTTATTCCTTAGAAAGGGTGATTTCTTCAGCCTAGTCAACCTGCCACACATCAAATCAGCCTTCAGGAACGCTTCTGATGCTGGTTCTTACTCTAACAAGTCAATCTGCTGGGCTGGAAAGACATCCTGCTTAAAACCTGCCCGAATGATAGAGAAATCTAACTTGCTGCTTCTTTTCCCATAAAATAACTCTGCACACCCATATCCCAAAGCACTGTAATACCAATTTGTGCGATCTGTACCACAACCAGCAAGTTCTAGTGGAATGCAGAAAGTTGATACAGAGGCAAGGTGCTTATAGAACATGAGAGGACTTCAGCGGTTGAGTGGGATTGTCAGGATGCTAACGACATCCTGACTTCTATATTAGCAACTGGAATTAATTTCTTGATGTGTAACTTAATCTCCACGATGGGAATAGAGGATCTGGGTTTCCAGCATCTGTTCAGAAGTTGAAGCTCAGAACTCTTTCCCGAAGGTAGTCTTCTTACACCCCCTACTCTATCCCCTTCAAGTGTGGGGGTGGGAGATAATGGTGGAAAAGTGACTTTGTTCTGTTGTACCCCTATTGTATGTAACTCTCAAAGATGAAGCAGGTGTAAATCTAATTTCCTGTGAGTTAACTTTCAAGTCTTAACTTCTGGAATGGTGGTCTGGAATCTCTTGTGGGAGCTGTTGAACTTTATAGTGTAGAAACTGAGTGACTAGCCCAAGAGAGAGCAAAGATGAGCCTGGCTTCCTCATCAGTAGTGTGATGG
Organism: Thinocorus orbignyianus; assembly: GCA_013400375.1. NCBI lineage: Eukaryota > Metazoa > Chordata > Aves > Ciconiiformes > Thinocoridae > Thinocorus > Thinocorus orbignyianus. Next base: position 1,778,914 of record VXBW01005537.1, read on the forward strand.
ATCTGGGGGGCTGCCTGAGGTGCCAGTCTGTGCCCCAGTGGCCCTTGTTTCGTATCGCTACGTTCTTTATCCTGAGTTAAATTAAAAAGACTCAAGACTCTCGCATTACTGCAGCACAAGCTAGAAAATAAGCTGGAGTTGCTTAAAGATGCAGTTAGCCATAGCAAATATGGTTTTACTGTGCAAGCTATATGCTTCCTTTTTGCAGATTTTAGAGTGAACAAATAGAAAAGAGTGAAAGATATACAAGCTTTACTGAGCCTTCTCTTACATCTTGACTTTTTTTAAGTGCCATTAGTTTCTAGCTTTGTGAATCGTAACGTTTAGAAGCGCTCTGAAACTTCATTCTTGGATTTAAATGGCAATATGGCAGTCCTAGAGGTTCCTAAAATGTTTTGTTTAGCAGAGAAAAAACAACTGTGTTGTGTTTAGTTTTGACGATTTAAGGTGTATTGTACAGAGTCCTCATGCTATGTCATTAATAAAACTGCTATTTAGTGTCTGTTTTACAGCATCCTTATTACTATGGAGTCAGTCCTACTGCATAAGCAGTAGCGACTGACTTTTAAAATTGAGGTTTGCTGAAGGGAAGGATTCACAAATGAGATGCATCTGAAAATTACCAGAAAATGGTGATTTTTCAGAAGTGGTTCTGTAGTGGCAGATTCATAAGGATAAAATATTAACTGAAGAGTTCTGGTCCGCTTGTGATAAGTAAACAGAAAATGGAAATTTCAGAATTGCTTGCAACTATTATGAAGCATTTTGAAAGGAAGAGCAAAAACCTAACCTCAAGATTTTTTTCAAGTCTTTCTGACAAAGCTTAAGAGTTTTTAACATCTCAAAACATGTTTGACCTTCCCACCCTTAAGCCATTTTGACACTCTTTACCATTGCATTTCAACAGGAAAGAAAGATCCTTTTTATAGCCAAATGGCTTCCTCTTCTCTTCTCTCTCTTTTCCCTTCCATCCCCCACGCCAGAGTGCCTTTCTAGTGCTCAGGCTTCAGCTGCTGCCTGGATACTGGCTACATCTGTCTTGTTTAGATGGTCCTAAGGAAAAACAGCACAGAATGTGACCGGAGGGCCAACAACAAGATATGTTTCTTTTCAAATTTGAAAGGAAGCCCTGCACTTGCTTCTGCCTGTTTCCCTAAACTGTTTTTAAATCAATCATGGCTAGGGCTGGTAAACGCCTTCTCTTCCCCCCCCTCCCTGAAATGGTCAAGCTCCAAAACATTTTAAAAGTCTAGCAAGTTAAATATGGTGGCGTTCACAGGACTGTTTCCCCTAGTACAACTTCCAGTTTGGTGAAATAAGCTCTTTTTGTGCTTCCAGTTTGGTGAAATAAGCTCTTTTTATGGGCTCTTGCTTTGAGACAGCCATTGGGAAAAGTTTCAAAGAGGATAGTGTTGCTCTGGGTGGAATTTGGAGGTTTGTAACTCCATAAAATGCTTGCATTGACAGCAGACTGGGCTTTTGTACTTGCATTAAAAAGGACAGCATTAAAAGCTGATTTTTGGATCTGAGCAGTGCTTGATGTTTTGTGGGGATTGTGTTGTAAAAGATGGTGACTGTCAAGGAAAGAGTGATTACGTGGGACAGATAGAGGACAGTGTAGTTCTTATTTTTGGATAATTTTCTGGTATTTTTGTGAGTGCAGGATGAAGGCTGGGACGATGATGCCAGTTTAAAATGGTGTTATAGTCTTGTGGGGCAGTGGTGAAAAGGTTCATCAGCTTGGAGGGAGGGAGCCATGTGACTTGATCCTGCTGATAAAATTTAGTTATAGTTAAAATGGATTTGCCCTTGCGACAGTATCTTGTTACACAGAAAATAGGAGGAGACTACCTTAAAACTTGAGCATGTTCTCATGCATTTCTATCACAACATATGTGTTTCTGGCTGTTTTGAGGTGCTAGCTTTTGGTTAGCAGTCTCTTTACTCCCCACCCCCCGGGGATAAATATGTATTTTAATATAAGTGCAGGGAACAGAAGAGAAACAAATAGTAGCAGATGAAATAGCTCTCGTAAGAACTTTTGTGATGCCCCTTGTTTTTACAATGGTTGCTACTACTTTTGTCCATTCAAGCACGTATTAGCCATTTCATTTTTTTAATAGGCTTATACTGCGATGAATAGCTATAGCTGTATGAGCTATAGTTTATTGTTCATTGTGGTATTTTAAAGACTCGTGGAATACAGACAGAATAAGCATGTATGCTTGGGGGGGTGCAGTCTAAGTAGCTTGCATGTTACTGGCATGACAGAGGTCCCCAAGAACTTGGTCCTTCACATTTTATGGAAACCTTGCCAGAGTGAGACTAAGGGTTTCATTTCGGCATTTCCTCTGTAGTAGCAGTGCTTGAACTTTGGAATCAACTTTCCTGGCTTTTGTGTGGGGAGTGAAATGGATGTTTGCATTGAACTCGGCACGTGCACTGAGCTTCAGATAATTATTTGTCTTTTTAACATCCCTGTATTCTGCATGTTGAAACCAGCCACACAGGGTTGCATGAAATGCAGAAAGTAGCCTGGTAAGCTTGTGAGAGCTTTAGTGTTTGGTAACTGTGTGTTGCTGAAAACTGGTCTGTGATTCTGTGCAGAGATGTATAACCTAACCCAATTCTGAGGCTGCTTCAGCTTGTATTGGGTAGCAAAGATTCTGAAGCATGTGTCTAGGATATGTTGTAAGAACAGTCTATCTACCTTAAGGCACCTATGAAAATCTGGATTAAATAGTGGGATGGTTTTGCAAAAAGTGAATTTAATAACTCTGACTCAGTTTACTCCGGACGTGAAGGAGTAAACTTCAGTTTCGTTCACTGATTTAATAGAAGTTAGTGGCCTAACATCTGATTTTCAGCATACCTGGAAGAAGTGACAAGCTGGAGTAAGATGTGTCTGCTGAACTGTGTCTCTACTGGTGGGATTTAAGTGCTGGCATGTACATTAGCTGGATTTTTATTTTAACCAAGAGCTGTGGAGTCCAAGCACCCTTGTAAATAAACTGTAGCTTTGTCTTCAGACGACTCTTGAGAGGTGTGGACTTCCCTAGCTGAAAAGTCCTGCTAATGCCAAAGATCTCCCTATTTTGAAACCTGTGTACTGTGTTACAGGCGATGTCTTTACCCTGCAGACAAATGGAGAATAGGGGAGAGGGATACCGATTAATATATTAAAATGATTAACCCTTGCTTTTGTTTTCAGTCTAGTAAAGTGAGGAGATTCTGAGTTTGACTTCCCAAGATCATGCTGTGAGGACTACCTCTTGCAGCCAAAACCCTGCACTTGGCCCATAGTTATGTAGTGTGGGGTGTGAGAGGGGCTCAGTGCCCAGGTTACTGGGGAGGTGGACCTGAAGGATGAATAAATGTTCACTGGACACAGAATTAGCATACAACTAGAGAGAATGCTGTGGACATTAACAGCCACCCACCTACGTTGGAAAGTACTAATGGGATTCTGCCATTGTGTTCCCTAGTCATCAGAGGCCGACTTGTTTGACGTCTCCAGACTGCCCGGAAAGCTCCTCAAAATGGAGGCTGTTTGCCTGCTGATACAAAGGCAATTGGTTGCCGAGGGCGTTCCCTCCCCACCACTTCGCTCCTCCAGGCTGTGGTTCTGCCGTGGCCCCGGCCAGCCAAGCGCAAGCGGCTGCAGGGAGGAGGGGCAGGCTGGCCTACCCAGCTTACTCACCCGCCGCCTCTGCCCACCATGGGCCCTTACACCTCCACTGGCATTCCTGGGACTCCCCGACGTCGGTGCACCATGCTGTATTGGACATCTGAGCTGACTTGTCCATAAAGACACAAGTTCAGGATAGTCTTCAGCCACATCAGTTGGTGCTTATAAGGTGCTAAAGTTTGCATGAGGGAGTTGACAAAGCAGGGGGGATGCTGGTGGGGTGGTTGCTGTTTATAACAAGAGGGTTTGCCTGGGTCAGGCTTGAAGCAGTTGTGAAACACCCGCTCTGTATTTGCCAGCATGAATCTGTGAGGTTGTGCTACATCGTGGAATAGATAAATGCTTTGTGTAAGTTTTGTAGTCTCTTTGGGGAGTAGAGCTGGCTTCCCCTGACAGCTTCCACGGTGCAGCCCTGGGGACTTGCAAGGCTAACTAAACTAGAGGGGAGAAACAGTGTGAGGTTGCGATAATTACCTGAAGCTAAGGATCTCTCAGGATTGTACTGCTTCTTTTGATTGCCATAGCACTAAACAGCTGTCTCTTACAGTAAACCTTGAACCACATATGCCTTCAAGTCCAAAGTATAGCCTGTAGCGCCTTTGCTTGCTGCTTTTTCCTCAGCGCATTAAACTGTGCCACTAACCAGAAGAACAGTCTTGATCAAGGAGCACTGTTGACCCACTGCATGAGTTGAACCCCACGTTACAGCCAAAATCTGTAATAGTGGGTTCTTCCCCCCTTCCTCCATTTACTGAAGCCTTTTGCAAATACGGTCTTGGAGTTGGAGCTCTTAAATCAGAGTTGTTAAATTGTAATCCTTTATCTTTCAGATTTGCTGCTTGTGTCTGGCACCAACATCTTTTCACCTGTCTTCCAATTCAACACTTGTTTTTTGAGTCTGGCTTTAATGAACAAATGTAACTTTGGGTTAAGGGAAGAATATTAATGTACAGTGTAACTGGGGCTTCTGTTCACTGTAAGGGTCTTTTGACCTGCTTATTAGTGGGGGCATTGTTCTGGTAAGCCATTCCAGGACCCATCCTGCCAGTCTTCTGCACAGGATTAATCATTTCCTCTTGACCTCCTGCTCTCTTTTCCTAACATGTTGCATTGATCAGAATCCTTAACTCACAAGTTTGCTCCTGTTTTTTAAAAATGGGAGGAAAAGGAGGGGGGAAGGAATGCAAAGAAATTAGATATAATGTCTGCTGTTAACATTCTTAGTAAGCTTTTCTGCCCCCCCCCCCCAACTCCTCACTTCTCCCAAGAAAAGAAATCCCTTCCTGGTATGTATTAGCTCCAGATCTCAAGCATCTTGAGTGCCTCTGTTTCACTGGAATTACTTTTTTTTGAGCATGCAACTTCCTGCAAGATCAGCTTTGCTTATAAAGGTCACATTTAAAGCTTTACCTAGCTGAGCCTTTCAGCTACTGATCTACCAGATTGAGGCACTCTAATCTTCTTGATCTGCAGTATTTCGATCATAGGTAAGGCAGTGACAAGAATAATACATGTGGCTCTTAACTTTGCCTTTTTTTTTTTCTCTTGTGCCAGCTGAGAAGGGTATTTGTGAGATCATACAGGGTTACCTTCTAATAGAGAAAACTGTTTTTGTCTGACATCTTTGTTTTGCCTTTAAGGTACAAGGGTCTGCTACCAGCCAGTCCCAGATTGTATCAGTAAGGAATACCTGTTCTGTTCAAATCACCCACAGGTCCCTGTATTCCAGTATTGCCTGTGGCTGGCAGCTGAACCAAACTTCACAGGAGCAAATATCTTTAGGCTTCAAACCTTAATTTTGCTTGAACTAGTTGTTCTGACCCACTGTGTCCAAGTGTGGTCTGGCTTTTGAGAAGGCTGCTGTGGCTTGTGCTTCCTTTTCTAAGGTGTTAATGGTAGCTCCAAAGTGGAGAGTTAAGCTGAAGAACACCAGTGAGATAAAAGCAACTGTCTGTTTCCCCTTCTTAAAGAACCTCTTTCAGTAAGGCTTATGTCAGAGGTAGTCTTTCACTCTTGGCCCTTGTTTTTACCCAAGCAGAAAAGAAACCAGCAGTAGAACTTAACATCTCCTGGCAATAAATCATTTAACCTGCTTTATCTCTGTATAGAGTGATGCTGGCTCATAATCTGTTCAAGGTTCATGGTCTTGCTCAGATCAGAGGAGTGCTAGATGTCTGTATCTGTTCCAAGGAGCATTCTGTGCTACTCTGGTCTACCTGCAGATTCATCTTTGCACCCCAGTTTAGGCTCAGAATGGTTCCAAAGGGGACAAAGCCTTATGACTAACAAAGCACAGACCTGAACGTACATACATTTCAAAATAACAAAAATGACAAAGCTGAAGTAGAGCAGGAGCTGAAAAGAAAAACTGGATGTGGTTCTCCTAGCAAAAACAACTAGATTGAGAGCTCTGCCTCTGACTGAAACTCAGTGTCCCATGCAGTGACAGAGCTGACTAGAAGGGCCATTCACTAAGCCCATGGAGTCTGAGATTTGAGACACTATAGCCCTTTGTTTTTGAGGCTGTGAGGTTTATTAACTGTTGCTAACTGGTCATTTTGGAGGAATCTCCAAATTCCATTTTGTTTCCTGCCCTAAAGTAGTTATGGCATCATTCTCCAAGAAAACTATGATGGCTAGTGGTGTTTTCTTGTTTCCCAGAGCAGCATGTTAGGACCAAGCAAAAAGACTGCATTGCAGAAAACACTTTTTTCTTGCTATATGTGCATCACAAAGGATTTGGAGGCAGGAGAGCCTTGCACAAGAACATCTCTGCAGAGATGGAATTGGGCATGTTGTCTGTTTGGTAATAGACATCAAAACAAAGCATTTGCACTGAAGGAGTGTTAAGGCTGATAGTTGTAGCATAGGAGGTCTGGGGTTAGGTGAAGGGAGCCATGTATCTTTCCTGCTTCTCCTCTCAGAAGGTTCTGTGGAGTGGGAGTGCTTTCAGCAAGACTTTGTATTAAGTAGTTGTTTTTAGCTGCTGTTGGCCATCACACCCGAACATCCAGGCTTCTGCTGCTGTCTGTTGTGTCCCTCCTCCCTCTCCCCACCCCCAGCATCTGGCCTCTGGTGATAAGAAGCATGGTAGCAAAGATGAAGAGGAGCATGCATGCAGTCATGGAACTGCTTCTTGGTTGCTCCTGGTCTAACTCCCAAAAGTCTGTCTTCCTTCTCCACAACCTTCATTGTAGAAGGCTACATGGTCCCCTACTGTCATTAGATGATATCAGATGGGTCCCTCCAGTTGTAGTGTGAAGAGGGGGCATACATAAGATTGTTTTCATTGTTGAGACTGGATGCCTGCTAAAATCATTATGTTAGTGATTCTCTAGTCAATTTACAGAGATGAGAATGGGAGGTCTAGTAGACCCCTCTATCAGAGAATATAGTCAGTTTCATGTGGCAGCCAGAATACGGTTGAGGCAAGATCAGGACTAGTTTTCACCTGGATGATTCCCACCTTGTTCCCCTGCAATACCATTTTCTGTTCAAGAGCAAATGACTTACCTGTAGAGCTGATCCAGCATTTAGAACTGCCTCTTCAGGAGGGAAGAGGGTATCCAAGTAACTGGATTTCGTATGTTTTGGTGGCAGAAGCTGCATCACAGTGGAGTAACCAGTTCTAGAATACCGATGACATAAATAGCCTTATTATTCACTCCTAAATGAGTGTTGTTTGGCAACTGGCCTGCTTATGAGAATGAGTTTTTGAACTGGAAGTGCAGGGAATAGCTATTTTTTTTAAACAAGGCTTCTTTCTAGCTTTAAACATCTTGCACACCTCTCAGGACCATGGAAGGCAGTGTAGGAACAACTGTAAGAGTTAACTCAAGCTGTAGCTTGCAGACCTGATGCAAGCTCTGGTCTTTCTGTTCTACCCTTGCAGATTTCCCTCTATCCTTTACCTAGGAAACAGCAGGCACGTGCAAGCTGCGTGGGGTGAATGTAGCACTTCTGTGGTGATTCAGGAGTGACTGTGAACTTGTGCTAATGTGAGTAAACCAGAATGCTAACCAAGCAAAAATCGGTTACTTCTTTTCTCTGAAAGGTCTTAATGAGGAAGTGTGTCTTCCAAGTATATGTAATAAAAGGCTTCTGGTGTCTTGTTTTGCTCTTCAGTGGTACCAGTAGAAAGGATTAAGATCAGCTGCCTGTCTTTATCTTAATTTGCCAACTGGATGAACTTTGAAGTTGCTTCCTCTAAGAAATTACCGGTATGGTCTTTCAGTGCTCTGTTTTGGAAGTGTTTGTTATTAAAGCAAACTTAAATATTCTTTTACTGGTTTGAGTATTATAACATTAGGCTCTTTAGAGAGAGAAGTGTGCTTCCTGCGGTTAGCTCTGTGACCTGTATGTAACAGTCTGTATCTTCAGAATCTGTTATGTTTATATTGGCTGTGTGATCTTGATCCTTTCCTAGAAAGAAAGGGTGTGGGAGGAGAGGTTGTTCTGCCCATCTTTATTCAGTGAGCTATTTAAGGGTGGTGTGCTTTTCATTTTGCCAGCGAAAATACTGATTATATTTTAAAAATCCCCAACATACCTGGGTGGCTAGCAGCACAGGGATGTATTTTTACTGAAGTTGTTAATGCCTAATTGCAACTTTCTCAAAATACTACTTCTCCCCTCTGCCATTAAGGATTGTGGATATATGACTCAGACCGCCTAAAGTTACTGCTGTGACTCCTAGTTACTCGTGTGAAAAGCTGGTAGTGACTAATCCTTTAACCATGAGGACATAGGATGGGGAGGGGGGGCTGTCTGTGTTCTGTTTGGACAACTTGCTGCTCCCTAAAACAAAGGAGGGCAATAGCTTTTAGGATTTTTGTGGCCCTTAAAATAAGGTGTGGGCTAGGTGACCCTTTTGACTAGGGAAATTGCTTGAAATTGCTCAAAATGACACATAGAAATGTCTTAAATATAGATAGAAATCTGGTAACAGATGACTGACTGTATGTAAACTGGTTTTGCACGTGTGTGCATGTGCTCAGCTGCTAATGGGGGATCAAACATCCTCTTCAAATGAACCTTGGCTGTGTCGGAAACCCCTTTGATACCTGGGCTGCTCTCTGCCAAGCAACAATAAAACCAACCCCTTTCTAGGAATTTGGAAGCAGCCAGACCAGAACTCTGGCACCTACAATACAGACGTTCAGCAGTACAGTTCATAAGGACCAGTTGGGGAAGCATTACCAGCAGATGAAATTTGACATTGTGGAGGCTAGAGAAGGACAAAAGAAACTGGCCTTTGCTTCCTGTCTTTGCTATCTCAGCTATGTTAAAAAAGAAAGAAAAAAAAAAAGTGATCATTAACAGGTATACATATAAACTAAATGCAGTTTTCTGGTCCATATCTATCTGAAGAAGCATGATCTCTATCTCAGATGTATTTTTTAAAAAAATACGTGACTATGTAAACAGCTTTCAACTGTAGTTTCTGAGAACTTTAAATCATTTCAGGAAAGAAAGATTGTATTCTAGTATTTTCTGAGTTCATTTGTTCTTAAAATCTACTTGCTCTTCCTGCTGGATGATTCAAAGCTACTTGAATGATTCAGGTGCTTGAGTCTTTGCTTTAATGTTTGATAATTTTATATTATTATTTGTACTTGCAGTTTCACAGTGTAAATTTGGTCTGTAGAAATTAAAGAGTTTAGTCTTTGCCTGCAAGACCTTAAATGCCTCCCTGCCTCTCACCAGCCCTTTTCAAGGATAATATTCCACTGTGCCAGATTGCCCATATTGCCACCAGAAAATTGCTTGGACCACTTCTTAAAAAATCAAAGGTCAACTCCGTGCCTTGGTGGCAGCTGGGAAACTAATGATTTAATGCTGCTTTGACCTTTTGCTTCCTAGTCTGTTTGAGTCTGACCCAATGTTTTAATTTTCCAATACTGCTGGGCAGTTGGCTTTTGTCTGTTTCCAGATGTAACTTGCATATTGAGGTCTGTTACTGAAGTGAGAACAAAACAACAAAACATCTCAGCCTACAAGGGGAAGGAAAAATAACAGCACCTACATTTTTTTTTCTACAGCTGTCCAGTGAGACTGACTTTTCTACAGCTAATAAGGTCAGGTTTAGAATAACAAAATGTGAATATTTGTCTAGTATTTACATCTAGACTTTTAAATGTATTTTAACAGCAGTCTTGCTGAAATGCTGCTCTTTTACAGACCTGTAAAAAGTAGGAGTAAAAACAGTAGCTCTTTCTCCCTCTGCCTTCAAATCTGTATTTTTTTAATTGGAAGAGAAGTTGGTGGTTGATCCGATACTGTGAAACATCAGAAAAATAACCAGTTGGTTCTTGAAGATGAGTGTGCTTGCTCTTGTGGGGGAATAGATGTGTGAAGTGAGATGAAAAACGGTGGTGAGTTAGCCTTTAGTGTGATTATGAAGTTTGTTAATGTTTTTTTTTGGGGAGGTGTTTGTTACAACAGTTGATGAGTACTTTGTCATGGGGTTTTGATATACAGACACATATTGGATTAAGCTTTTGAAATACCGGTAATTTTGCAGTCATTGTGGGTACAGTTTGAATTTGCTATTAATGATGTGATAATGGTGGGGAAAGGACCCTAAGGTGGCAAGTCTTTTCTTAATGAAAAGGCTGCTGATTGTTTGGATAGATTCCCCTTGAGTACTGATGCATATGGAAACTCCCCCTTGAGTACTGATGCATATGGAAACTTCTTTGCCTGAAAGCGCAAATCTCTTGTTTTGTCTGGTCTGTCTGCCCATCACAAGTACCAATCTTGATTCCTGCCTGAACTACCCTGCTGCTCTCAAAGGTCAGCCCATACCCGGGCTTGTGTGCAAGAGGTTAGTTTTTGCAGAGCAGATGGGCTCCTAAAACTTTTATGGTCTCCAGTCAAATCACCTCAAGCTGTAATCTCATTAAATCTTAAGTGAATCACTGGGTCTGGTTATTACTTGAAAGCAGAGTTACAGGAAGCGATGTTCCTCATGCAGTGGGTCTGTCTTGGTAGTAAGCTACCAGAGGTACTTGCCTGTGTGTGGCTCTTAAAGCTGCTCCATTACTTTGATAGCAAAGGTGGCATGTGGGGCTCAGCAAGTCAGCCTTTTGGTAGAGGACAAATGTAAAGATGCAGCTTTTCCTGAAATCCTTACTGTGTTAACTTAGAGTTTTAGTTCCTACCTGCAGTTCTGATCACAAACCTATTACACCGTCCTGGTTAAGCCATTTGTGTCTTAGAACAAATTAACCTAATAACTTGATTGGAATGAGAGCAGAGTGCTCAGCAGTGTGCACGCAGTTGCTGAAAGAACTGCCTGACAGCACCGTCCAAAAGCCTGGCCTTCCCCTTAATAAATTCAGCGTATTGTCTTTGGAGCTGCTATAGTAGAAAACACTGTGTAGAAGAGCAGTCTAGAGGCACAGATAGCTTCCTTGAAAGTCTTGACCCAGTAGACTTGGCTCGATAGGTTAACTGCCTTTTGCTTGGAGATCTGGTTAAACATGTTTTGTTCTTCTGCCTGGATTGCAGAAAGTATTTTTCTTTTTTAGAGAGAATGGATCTAATCTATGACTTCAAATTTTCTTCTTAGCAGGTAGGGGGCACGTAGGACTAGTTTGGCAATACATAAAAAACTAACGATCATGGCTTAACATGTAAGACTTGTGTGTACACAAGATTGTTCATAAAAACTTCCTACTGATTGTGCAGAGATAATAAAATTTCTTCTGCCTTACCTGCGTGCTTCCTCCCTCAGGGGCAGGGGGGATGGATAGACAGACTGTGTGTAAGCCTGGCCTTTGGTCAACTGGTGTACTTAAGCTGCAGCCAAACTCCAGGTGCTTGTCAGAAACAGCCTATTTCTAATGTAGATGTTCGTGGTGCTCTTTCACATGCTTTCACTGTAAGAACAGTCTCTTACTTGGAATTGTATTACATCTAACAAGACACTGTGTATTTTATCATAAAATAGCTTTTGTAGTAAGACTAGTACCTATTTTTCTCAAAGAATTGAGCAAGGATTTAACCTTCTTAGCCATCTCTTCTTTCTTTGAAGTGGATCGCATTTGACTTTTCCCCTCTAGTTCAGCCTGGATAGCTTTTCTTCCCTTCACTGATGATTGAGCAAACCTTCTGTATTTACATTTTTCCCGATTTAAAGCTCAAACAAGGCTACAGTTAAAGTTCAGGGTAAGGCTAACTTGCCTGCATAATACAGACACAATCTAAAGATAGTGTTATGTCAAACAGGTGATGCTACTATTGAAAAGGCAGTGCTTTCCCTGAAGGATTCAGTTATTTAAGCACTTAAAAAATTCTGGGTGCTGGGATGGGAGGTTGTCTTCACTCTCCCAAAACTGAGCCCACTGCTCAATAATGTCTAAGGTAAAAAGACAAAATGCAGTTATTTGTTTCTTATTGTCTGGAAGTGCCTCAAATCTGCCTTCCAGTTTGAAGGAGTAGTAATTTTGCTCTCCTTCAGTTTTCATTTAATTGAATATTCATCCCGGAATGCTTATCTCTTCCCACCTCTCACAGGTTTAAGAGGAAAGGAATCTTAAATCATCTCTGAGCAAAAGGTGTATTATATTAGGACACCAGATAGCCTAAATCCATGACAGAAAGGCAGAAAGTTTGTTCGTGTTTTCTTTTTTCTTTTTGGGTGTGTGTGGTTAAAAGTAAAAAAAAAAAAAAGAAGCCCACCATTTTGTCGGGGTGGGAAAACAGCCTATAAGCTTGCTCGTACCTGTATTTCACCAATTTGGAAATAAGTGTGGGGGGACAGGTAGGTGATTAGAGTTCTGATACTTCTGAGGTCTTGTTTCTCTGCCGTGTTGTCAGAGAGGCAAACAGCTAGAGATATATGAGAAGGTGTAGTAAAATTATCCATCAGGACTTGTCTTAAATCTTCAGCTGGAAATAAAAATGTCTCTAGTTTTGTGTTAATGGTTTGGAAACAAAGGGTTATCTGGCTTGTTTGTGTGGGTTTTTTTTGTTTTCTTTTTTTTTTTTTTTACTGTTCTAAAGTGATGGAGAAAGAAACAGAGTAAACTCTTAATTCCCAAAACAGATCTCCTTATTCTCATATATTTTTTCTTTTATGATTTATAGTATCTTTCTTGGCACTGACTGCAGACCTGTGTCACTATATGATAGATAGATGAGAATTTACTCATTCACTCGCAAGGGATTAAAGAGTAACCTGCAGTAATGTTTGTTATATGATTATTGAAATGCCCTGGGGCTGTTAAGACAGCTAGGTCTTCCAAAACAAACATTAAATACTAGAGTTCAGTTGGAAGTAATAGTGCACTGGCACCCATAGGATAACACTTTCATGAGGAGCCTTTCATAGAATGTGATTGTGTAATCCTCCTTAAAATTAAGAGGAATTGCAACAAGCGTATTAATCTGACAAATTTAGTCTGGCATTCTACTACTAGCAGCAAAGCTTTGATCCTCAAGGACATCATTGTTTCTCTGAATGAGATACTCTGGTGTATGTGCCAAGTCCTATGCTGGAAGCAGATAATGATTATTTTTGACATTGATGATACAATTTGATGGTATTAGCTGAGGAACCCTGATAGAGTGTGTATATAATACACTTTCAGAAACTATTGCCTGGGTCTGGAGCAAACTTTTTTTTTTCCTCTTTTAGTGCAATCCAAATTTGTTTTTGCTTAATTAAGCTTCCTCATTTATGAGAAATCCAAACTGAAACCTCAACGTGCTGTAATTTTTCTTCCTGCTCTGAAACATGTGTACTTAAGCTAGTAAAAATTTTATACTTGCATATTTTTAGTGTGCGACTGTTTTGAGAGGATGATGGTATAGGGGGAGACCTTGGATCTTTTTTGAAAAGATACCTTCCAAATGTTCGTGTTAGTCATTTTGGGTTTTAGTGAAGTTCCTTCTAAGGCCTTACTCTGTTAGGACTCGGTATGTGGGTATATAATTGTTTTTAAAATAGTATTTCAGATAGAGTAAGGCAAGAGGAGTGGAGAACGCAACAGAGTGGGCCAGGTCAATGCTGCCTTTGTGCTTTCCACAAAACCTGTTCTACATAAGCAGTAACTAAAAACATTGCAGTATAAAACACTTGGAATGGGTTTATATGTAAGTTTCCCCAGACAACCACCTTGCCTGTATTTCCTAATAAAAGACTGTAGTTGGTCATATTCACTTTGACCTGAGTTTGATGTGCATATGGCACTGGTGGTAACTGGACTTGTTTAATAGGCATGGATTGTTTCACAATTAAAGAAGGGGGAAAAGAATTAACAGCTCCTGCTGTGGGGGTTCAGTATCACGGCTGCTGTTGTGTTACAGGTTTCCTCTGAAGAGAGAAGAAATGTAAGGTAGAAGCAGGAGGAACAGCAGAACTGTGCTGCTGACATCAGATGTCCAGGCTGCAGTAGTAGCCAGCGCCTAATGCTGGGGTGGTGGTGGGAGGGTGGGGAGAAGGATGGCACTTTTTCCCCCATTCCCTGTCTCCCTCACATGTTTGGCCAACTAGGCAGGTTCCCACTGAGAAAATGTGTAGCCCTGTGATACCCATGTGCATAACTTTACTGTTCTTGTTTTCACTTCACGTAGTTTAAACTGCCATAGGATCACAATGATTCAGTTTCTAAATTTAAATGGATAGAAGTTTTTAATTTTTTTGCATATGCAAGAGTCTTAAGTCTTACCACAAGGAGTGATTGCAAACAGCCTAATACCATCAGTAATTGCTACCTCTATAGTGCTCTTAGCTTGCATAACACTAGGTGAATTCTCTGCTGAAGAACTGATATTGAAAAGGGGGTGTGTGTGACAGGGACATTGTCTTGAACAAGTGTTTCTACTGATTTGCCTACCAGGCTGTTACCTTCTGGGCTGTTACACAGGCTGGAGTTATTAGTAGTTGTGGTTAGAATTTGGAATTGCTTCCTTTTGCTAAAATGTGTGTTAACAATCCAACAATCCTCTTTGTTAAAAGGGCTTTGAGATTTGTTAGTCTAAAGGTTGATATTTTCTCTTCTAACACAAATTCTCTTAAAAGAAGGTATAGAGAGGTGATTTTTTTTAATTCTGTAGAGACTATGTAATGATATTAAAAATTACTTTAAACAATTGGTACAGAAGCAAACCTCGCCTAGATAGAGTATGCTCTTGAAGACAGGAATTAAAGATGCTGAGCTGCCTCATACTTCTGGTTTTATATTAATGGTACTTCCATATAAAAATGGCTCTGCCTGAAATTTATTGCTTTTGAGCACTGTTCTCTACTAGTTGTTTTGAACTCGGTTCTTGCACTCTTCCCCTGTTATTGGCAGTTAAAACCACACAAGCAAGGGGGAATAACTAGACGAAGCTGCAAAGTAGACTCAGAATTCATAAATGCTTAATTTTCTAGTATTCTCTAGCTACTGCAGTTTGAAAAGTTTTGCAGGTTAAAATGTGGTGAAACTGGGAGTTTTCAAATGTGCACTTTAAGTCTTTTTCTTGTAACAAATAAGTACTAGATGATGTAATTGAAGCATTACACAATGTGAAAGAATAAGGGCAAACTCATGTTCTAAAAAATATTTTTTGGTACCAACAACTACAAAACAACATCACCAAACCCCACCAACCTCAAAACCCCACCCAAAACAAAAAACAGAGGTAGAGCCTATCACAGAATTAAATGGGGAAAGCCACAATTTCTGTGGATAAATGTGTTCTTTCTCATACTTAGTTTTTCCCTAACAATGGAACATTATGAATTTAAGATGTCTAGCCTGATAGGCTTTCTGCCCCCCCTTCCCCAGAGAAACCCTCTAAAAATGTTAATGGGAATGTGTTGCACCGAAGTAAATTTTCTTAGGTAGTGGTGGTTTGACTACAGACTAGGTCATGTAATCGTACAAGAGACCTGTTTGCACTGGGATCAGGAAGCTGCTCTGGCAAACTGCACATCAGCTTAAAATGTTGTTTCACAATTGGCTTGTCTTCGGCATCAGAACTAGCTGATCCTTGAGTGAAATCTGGGAACTTAAGCATTTGTTTCTCTTCCTGCTCCCTTCCCCTATCAAATTGAAAGGAATACAGTTTTGTATATTGAGAGACAAAAATGTTGTCTAGCTATTTGTTTGCAAGGCATATTATAGCATCCTTAATGTCAGCTTTCCCTGTGAAGGTCAATAGTTGCCAAGGAGCTGAATGGAAGTAGTGTTCTCAGCAGTGGTAGAGGAACAGCACGGAGCTGAGGAATATAGATTTTGAGAGGCGAGGTAGGTCTGTGCTGATGTTAGGCACAGAGCAGGGTGCAGAAGCCTCTGGTATACCCCAGCTCCTATTCTAACCCATCCTGTGCATAGAAGGAAAAATTTCAAAAGCTCTGATGCTGAGCTGTGCAGGAAAAGAGAAAATGTATTATATAAGGAGTTTTCAGAGATGAAGTTTGTTGGTTCTCTCTAAGAAACAAAATTAAGTACATGATAGCAAAGCAGTTGTCAACCCATTATGATTTACAGCATCACTGAAATCATGGCCAAAGCTTTGGCGGAGAACTATAAGACACTAGTTTTTCAGAGAGCTGAGTAAGTAGGGAGATTCAGTGAAGGATTTGTAGGGACTTTCAGCAGTGACTTGGACAGATGGGTTTGAAAGTGGAACTGAGTCCTGACCCACTCTAATGCCTGCTTCCACAGCAGGCTATTGGCTTGCTTCCTTGAGCTGTTGAATATTTAGATCCTCCCCCTGTCCCCTGTGCCAAGACCACCCTGCTGCTACTCGTGTCATGTAGATTTGGCACAGAAGCTGCATTTAAACAGCTAATGAGTTGCATGTTGAAGCACAGGCTGGTCTCCTCTATTGAAATCCGTGAAAGAGCTGACTTACCACTGGCCAAGTAATATACTAGCTACTGATACTATTGCATTTTTCCATGCACTGGTTATTTACCCACTTTAGTGCTAAAGCAGATGGGACTTAAAACAAAAAGGGAGGGGGGCAGTTGTGTTTTTTTTCTTACCCCAAACAATTTCTTTACAAGAAATTTGCAGGATGTAGACATACTGTGGTACAGTAATGAAGTGATAGTCCAGTGTGGGCTAACTATACCTGTGCCACCTCAGTATTTGGAAGACCATTAAGCCTTGCTTATCCCTATTTAGGATGAATCAGAGTGATGAGTTAAGGTGGATGTGAACTGTTCTTTTCCAGTCCATCAGTAACAGGAATCTGAGGTAGCACATTAGATCAACTGGCCAAGTTACTTTGCACCCAAGAGCTTTTAATAGAAATAATAATAGAAAACTTTTTTTAATAGAAAGCTAGCCAATGATCTGTTAATCCTCAAACCCCTTGCATGTTCCAGGTGAGGGCTGTAGCGCTCCCTCCCTATTTAGAGTGGATGAACAGGAGGGTGCTGTGGTTCCAGGGCTTCAGGTGAGTGGCTCTAACCATGAGCTGCAATCATCACGTGTAGTTTTACTCACAAGATTTTAACTCAAAACACCCGAGGATGCAATTTGATAGTAAGCTGGAGACAGCAGATCCTTAAATCAGCTTTGTCAAAGGTGCGATATCCTGTCTCTTAAACCTAGTTTGCAGCCTGTTGTCTCACAGTTAACAGTGATGATGTTGGCCTTCAGAGTGAAGTGGATCTTGATTGTCACTTCTAACCCAAGTCCTTTTGAATTTGCAAATGCTATTTGCACTGGCAAAGACGACTTAAATGGTCTTTGCACCACACCCAGCTGACGGTTAGCACTCACTGGATTTTCTGAACTTGGTTAATGGAGCTATGCATCTGCCCAAACCCCTCTGCTTTAGTCTAGATGATTTGATTACCCAACGTTTTCACATCACCACTCTAAAATTACTGTATTACTGGCTTAATGACATCACAGGAAAATTGAGGAAGGAAAACACTGGGAATTTTAAGAGTAGGGTAGTCTGTGTGGTTTAACAGCCTGTTTAGTTTCTCAGACTCCACTCCAGTTAGATACCATTCTTCCAGTTAAAATTTGAGATGAATGCTACCAATGAGAAGCTTTACGCTGATTTCCAATTGTGAGGTTGGCAAAGTACCAGAACTGAACCATGTGGCTTAGCACTGTAGCTCAGCTGATATTTAATGACAGCTGTCATCAGGTGTGTCTGTATCCTTAGTTGGGGGTTCTTCTTCCCGCCTTGTGCTGGCCCTACTGCTATTCTGATCCCAGGGTCAGCTGCTTGAATAAACCATTTTCTAAAACTTTTTGGTTATTGTTTGTGAACATGCCCCCATATCTCTTCACTAAGACTGGAGGGGTGGTGAAGGGGGGAGGAAAGGAGGGGAGGCATAGGGCTTCCCCTTGGAGTGGCTGTCAGTTTAATTGTGGAGTGAAACGACAGGCTAGCACTGTGTGTGGTTCACACTGGGAGTGGTGCTGGTTAGATTGAGGGCTTTATAAGTGAGCTTCCTTCCCCCTCATGTTCTGGGCTGAGAGATACCCATGTGGCTGAGAAACTGGAGCAAGGAACAAAAACCCACAGAAGCTACTAGGGGAAGGAAGGTCATTAGCAGTAGTGCTAGAAAAAAAAGCATGTGGAAATCACAGCTTTATTTCCTCAGACTTGCGTGATGCCTAGTCGCCTGTTAACTGGGCTTTTATTATTCCATGATGGGTACAGAGATCATGCTGAACTTAACAGAAGGGCTGAATGATCCTCTTGCACTTCATGAACTTATAAATCGACCAAAACCCATCTCTGTTCATCCGAGAGGCAAAGGAAGATAATAAATAGTAAACTGTTCTCATTAATCCCGCTTGGTACAACTTTCTGTGCATACTCTATGTGATATGGACTGTAATGCTTCTAGGTGCCAATATTCTTGTAGAAATTGTATTATTAAAACACTGACTTGAATTTGAGAAATAACTCTGGAATTGGTGTACCATTTCCCATTCCACTGCATGCAGCAAGGAAAATTGGTGTTAAACCAGTCTTGTCTACACATTAAGTCAAAGTAGAGATTCTAAGAGTAATTTGAACATTAATTGGTACACAGAAACATAAGGTTTTTAAGTACCTCTGAAAGCAAAATGTTTCAGGTATCTCAGGAAATAGCCCATAGTTCTGATGTGTATTACTTGGCTTACTAACATCGTTAATCTTTAGTATTTAAACTTCAAGAGTTACATCAATGCAGAAGTTAGACTTTCTAAAACTAATCATGGTGTGAACCAAGGTCATTGTCACAAATTGCTATTAAAATGGAGGCTAATGACCAGCTTCCTATAGAGTAAAAATATTACGTCTTTCCACTTAAACTTGCAACAATTATCTGCGCCAATCTCTGAACTAGTCATCCTGGGTGGTTTGTTTATATGCTGTTAAAAAAAATAAATAAAAGTGCTGCATGCGTGATGCAGAAAAGCAGCTGCTTCTCCACTTCAGGGGGGATGAGAGTGGTGGGGAAGGGGGAAGGGGATGACCAAACCAAACAAAACACAGTGCTGAGGGAGGAGGACCAAAATCCATTGGAAAAATTAGTTTGTACTAAATTTGTAGTCATCTAAGCTTTACACAGTAACTAACAAGGCCTCTGGTGTTTCAGTTATTGTCAAGGGAACTAGATAATAAAACACCTTTAGTAATGGAAAACTTTAGACTGACTATGGCAAGTATGATTTTTTTATATTTTTTTTTTGGTCATAAACTCGGTTAACTTACAAATACCATACTGAAACTTTTCCTAAAGCAGAAACCAAGAGGCTACTGTTTTGTCTGTAGATTTTTTTTTAATTTTATTTTAGTGTTGGTTAAAATTACAGGGTAGCTTTCAGAGCATCAGACTTGTATTTTAAAATAATGTAACCTTATGTGTTGCTGCCTTGTACGAATGCTTAGTGCTGTAGGCTTAAATAAATAATTGCAAGCCACTGAAATATCATAATAAAACAAATAGTTAAACACGGTTAGATTCCATATGCTTTATTGACAACTGCAGGCGTATGTTCTCTTAAATGTGCTCTGAAATGAGAGAAATCAAATGCTTGTGAGCCGGGAGAAGGGCACTGTGAGCATTGCTGAAGGAACATTTATTTAAACACAAGTTAAGCATAAGCCGCCTCAACTGCTTTTTCTGCTGAATTTTCCTCTGTCATGGTGCCTACTACATTCCATTGCTTTTGTCTGGGCTTGGTATTTGGGAAATTTTGGTGAGGGCTGGAAGGTGGGGGGGGGTGGGGATGGCACGGTGGAAGCTGGTCAGCAGTAAGGATAGGAGCGCTGGTGTGGGAATTGTGGAGTGGGGTCAGGGTTTAACTTTAGTGGCCATTCATCAGATGATGATTGATTGCTGTGCAGTCCCAGGGGACGTTTAACAACATCTCCGCCCATCCCCCTGCCCCCTTTGAAAGCAGATGGACCAAAAAATGGGGAGAGCGACACCCAGGAATTCCTGCTGTTGTAAAATGTTTTTACGGTGCACTGTACAGCCTTTCCTGAAGCAATCACATTTATGGCCTTGCTGTTGTATTTCTTGGGCTGCTGTGGCTGTAAAAGATGAATAGCCCTGTAATATGGTTCACTGATTCTGTTTAAATTGAAGTAGGCTCCCTTTATTGTTTTGTGTCTAAAATTGTGTGCCACCAATTCAGGAAATATTTCCTGTTAGGGAAATAATCAACCCATAGCTGATTTATTTTAAAATAAATCACTTCTAACTATCTCTAAAACTGTTCCAGTCTTGCTTCTGACTTCTGTCTTCATTTAATTTGGGTGGAAATTCTAAAAATACAAATTAATGTAGTGAAGCAGTTCTTAACAAAATAATAAATAAATAAAATTTTGCTAAACTTAAGAATCCCCCCCCCTTAGTTACCAAAATGGGTGTTGGAAGGGCACCAGGTTTTTATCTACCAATACAAACAATTGTATTTTTACTTAATTGGTTAACAATTACTACAGAAAGAAAATTCATTAAATGCTATTTGCATAACTCTGAATTTCTCTGAAAGGAGAAATCTGTCTTTGCTTTCTTCTCATTTTTCTTTCCTTGTTGCTTATCAGAACACTCAAGCAGTTTGGAAAAAACAGCATGTTTGAAGGATTTTGGTTGTAAAACATTTTTTCATACGTTTGGGAAAATAGTGAAATTAACAGGAAAATAATGAATTTACAGTTTTGTAGATCTTGACTATATCATCTCAACCCCTTCAGATAAAGTGGAAGGGGGGAAGCTCATAAGTGCTGTTTTGGTTTTGGTGTGGGTTTTTTTTTTTTGTTTGTATGTTTTCTTTAAGTGGAGTATCATAAGCTGATCTCTGATATGGAAGATTGAGTATTGCTCTTCCCATTATGCCTACCCGTCGACACTTCAGGACTGGTCTTACTTGCTATATAACGAGCATAGAAGGTTCCACATGTTGCTGTATTAAAAGTGCAGCTGAAATGTGGTGTGGTGTCTTTAGAAATTGGAAGAAGAGGAGGCTTTGCCAGCCTTTTAGGACACTACAAGTGCATAAAATCTGAATTGAGGACAGACTTTTGTTTTGCTCTAACTTGGGTATGAATTATTTTGCAGTGCTTGCTGAGGGGATTGTGTGGTGGGTTTGGCTTATTTTTCCCCTTTTCTATTTAGAAACAGGCACAGAAACTTAATCTAGCAGTATGTGACCTTTGTGGCCGTGACCTAGGGACTGGGATGTGAGCAGGCTTGAGTTTAACAATAAACGGCTGGTAGTGGTTGCAGGCACAGGAGAGCTGGATGCTGTGCTCCAAACCCCATTAGCCCAGCTGGCACCACTGTTGTGGCACCCTGCACAGCTGGGTGCTTCCCAGTTCAATTCTCTTAAGAGCGTGGCCCCACTGCTGGGTAGAGCTGATGGACAGCCTGCTGGGTGCTCCTGACACTGAGTGTGTGAGATTGACCATAGGAGGAAAATTGCCTTTGTACCTCTTGCCAAGTTTAGGGGTTCTGTTGTAGTCTTTGTGTCCGGAAAGGAGTTTCTGGGGGTTCCTAGTTCATCTTGAAGCTGGCTGACACTTCCAGTTCTCTTCTGGTGGGTGGCTGTCTTCCCCACTGAGAGCAGGAGGGGTTATGCATTTAACATGACTGTCTTAAAGTGTAATGTTGGAGATCAGTCTTTTACTGTCTGCTGCTTTGCTCCCAAGCCTGATGACTGTTTTGCTCTCAGATTTAATTCTAGGTTATTTTCACCATTTTGCTTGCTAAGAAACAAACGTGAGGTTTTATCAAGGGCTCTGTAGCACTTACCCGAGACTTTCCTCTTCCACGTCCCATATAATCTGCATGTTTCTGAAATGAGATTACAGCTTCTGTCTCTCTTAATTTTAAATTTAGGAGTGATGTTTTCCACTGCGTTTGGTGGGTGGCAAGAAGCAACCAAACAGCTTAAATTTATTTTCTCTTTGGTATGAGTGGCTGGATTACTTCTTACCACAGGATGCTGTTACCTTGCAGCAGGAGTGCCTGTGGTGTTTTATCAAGCTTTTGCTTCTGGTGTTGACTCTTTTGGAGGACTAATAACAGATTTAGTTCGCTTCTGGACTTCTGTTCATATGGTCACCATTTTCCTTTCAGCTGCTCCGCTTGATTGAGGCCCCAAATCCCTGCTGTATGTTTTTAAAGTATATCGGATTCATATGACTTAACTTGATACCCTGTCTTGGTTTTCATTCTCTCTCAACCTCTCAGTTGTTTAAGTGGAGTCATTCAGCAACATGTAATAAACATTCTCTGTAACTTCAACAGCAAAATTACAGAACTGCACAAGCAAGTGAACATCGTATACAGATTTAGGCAACTGCAGTGTAAAGACAAGGATCCCTGTAGTTGAGGAAGATGATGCATTTGAGTAATGCATTTTAGAGCCAAGGCAGCTTTTTACTTACAAAAGACAGAGGATCTGAGACAGTGCTTGAGGGTTTAGTATTTGAACAGAAGCAGCACATAAGTCTGTTCCAGTTTCCCTAGAGCAAAACTTAACTTTAAAAAAAAAAAAAAAAGTTTTAGTAAAATCTGACATGTGTGCACAAACACACACATACCCCTTTGAGAAATTAATCCGTATGCCACTTCAGCTGTTGCACTTACAGGAGCTTAAAATGTCACTTTATGCAGCACAGGCAATCTGAGGGAATCACCTGTCCTCTCCTCTCCCTTCCTTTTCAGGAAACAGGGAAAGGGGGATGTTACGCAGCATATCGCAGACTGCTAGCTGGAATCGGGAGTGGTTGGATGACAGCTGTGAGAAGACAGGCATATCAGACACTTGTTTCAGTCTTTGTTCTGCTCTTGCTCCTTTCTGTGAGGCAGATTCAAATAGCTAGTGATGGAAAAATTTGAAAGTATGAAACCTTGTTTGCCATTGCAGAGTGGATTTTTGACTCTTCCATGGTAATTAGATTTTCTAACATTACATTCTAACAAAAACAGTGTACGTAGTTAAGAGCAAGACTTTTAATGCAGAACTTTCTCATGTTGAAGTGGTGGTGTACTTCACTTGTATCCATGAAAACAGAACAGCTGATTGCTGCTTGCCTCTAAGAAAGCACACTTCCATGGAAGATGCTCTTTCTGTGTGCTGCCTCCCTCTACTGGGTGGAATGGGAACCGTTATGGCTTATGAATGGATCCAGCTTCCTAGATGAACATCTTGGTGCAAGACTTTCATTGTGATTTGAATGTAGGAGTTCTGAGTGCTTTGTGACTAGGATGGGACTTCAGCAGTTGCCCACAGTTCACTGTAGCATTCAAATGCTCCAATGGGCGTGCTGATGTCTCAGTCTTGTTCTCTGCCAACTCGAGCACCTCCAAGTATTGCTAGCAAAGAAACACTGTGACATAGCAAAGGTGGGTTTTTTCTGTTTTGCTGTTAGGTGTGGCAGAAGGGCATCTTGCCTGATATTGTCACTACCCTGAACGTAAGTGATGTACATATTTTGGAAAAAAGAGAGAATGGTTCTTGAATATGCATACTTCATTTTCACCTTCTGGGGAGGTGGGTGTGCTGGCACTGCAGTTCTCCAGTGCAGTGGTTATTAAATGACCCACTTAAGAGAATGTGATGTTTGTGTATGCAGGAAAAGTCTTCACCTGAAGCTTGCTGTAGATGGTATCTCCAATGTGCAAGTGGTGGCAGATGGCTTCCGCTCTTAAGAGGAGCTTATGTGGACACTCTTCCTAGTATTGTATTGCAAAAAAAACAAAGCAATGACATTTCCATCTAACTGTTGCAGTAAGATTTGGAGCTTACTGGGAGAGATAGCTCTTCCTCTGTGGAGGAACTATTGTGAAGTCTCTGCCTATTTCTACTGCCTCTCACCATCTCCTTTAGAGCTGAGCTGTTGGATTATTATTTTTTTATTATTATTATTTTATCCTGGCACTATTTTCTCTTTTTCATTAGATAGTGATACAGATTTTTTTTTTTTCCTTCTAGGTACTGCATTTCTACTGTGATACCTGTTCTGTCCCCATATGTCGGGAATGTACCATGGGACGACATGTGGGTCACAGCTTTATCTACCTCCAAGATGCCCTCCAGGACTCCAGAACTCTCACCATTCAGCTCTTGGCAGATGCTCAGCAAGGACGACAGGCTATTCAAGTAAGATACTCCTAACTTGAGTACTTTTCCCCCCACTTCCCACCCCCAGCTTGTCTGTTACAGGGCAAGGTGTCAAGGCAAAAAGCTCTCTGCTTCTGCTGTCACTGTTCTCACCCCTTCTGTTCTCTCAGATCTCTGACATAAGTGCTGTTATATGAATTTTACATTCTTACAGCATAATCCTGTCATGTAAATCACAATATATATGAAGCTCTGTACAAACATACTTGAGCACAAAGCATCTTGAAGCAAGTTCTGATCTTGTATAGCAGTGTTAAGCCTGTTTTTTGTTTCTACAACAGACACTTATTTTCAGCTGTCTCTTATGCCTGTACAGCATCTAGCACTGTAACTACCTATGACTCTGGTTATGTCTTCAGTGTTGCCACCAAACAAAATACTAATCAGCCATTGGATTAGTGTGAAACTTCTAGCCTTCTTGTGTGATGGATCTGGAGCTATCTCCATACCAGGATTACTCTTCACACGCAGATGCCTGCTACAGCTGCCTATTGCCTTCTCCCTCAGCTGTGTTTTGTAATGCAAATATAAATACCGGGCAAGGACTGGGAGAAAGATAGTACGTTGCTTCAAACTACAGAATAAACTCACACAGGGAATTAACTTAATCTAATATGTAGATAGTTACTTTTGCTGAACAGTATCTAGTAGTAAGTTTTATATAATCTTAGCACAGTTTTGCCTTTATGGAGACTTTGGATGGGGAAAGTATTTGGGGAAGCTACACTCCACACTATGACTGTTTTGTTTTATTAGCCTCAGATGCTCTAGAATTGAACTGGATAGTCTGAAACTCAACATTTCTATGTGATTTAACTAATAGGATGCTTTTGAGTAAACATTAGATGACATTCTATCATAGAAAGTAAACTTATTTTCTGAATTGGGTGTGCTTTCTTGGCATATACATGATACAATTATAATTAAAAAACCCAAACCTGTTGTCCACCCGTCATTGCTTGTTTCTAATAGATAAGGATTTGAGTGGGTCTCTTATGTTTTTTTACTGATTAAAAACTGTTAAAATTTCTTCTTCCATTGTTGGCAGTGATGACTCCTTCAGTCTCTCCTAGGTCAGGTTCCTGTAGTGCCGTGGAATTCTTGTGCGCTCTGGGCAGGTTATTAGATGTAGGGCTTGTGTGTCTTTGGGGACTGATTGTTTTGAAGTTGGATCCCTTTCTGTGATGTAGCAATTTTTCTGCCTTACTGGTTAGTGAGAATAAGCCATAACTTTCTAGTCTGTCAGAAAGCTATAAAGTAAACTTCTTCAGTGGGACAGGAGCAGCAACTAAATTTTCTTTCCTTAAGTCTCTGTCCCTATGGAATGAAATACTAAGTATTACAGTGGCATAGGTACTAAACTGTTGTTAATGTCTCCCTTTAGCTTATGATGTTAGCTTGTTATGACAGAGCAGCAAGCACTGAAGTTTTTGAAGATAGGGGGCTAACTTAAAACTCCATCTTAAGACAGAATCCTGCAAACCTTGGCTTCTTTCAAGATTTGTTTTAAATTGGATTATAAGGCCCTTCAGCGTTGTCCATAGTGAAACGTCTAACATCCCCAAAATGGGCAAGAAGAAAGGGATTCTACTAGTTTAAAGAACCTCACCAGTGCAGTGTTGTGAATTTTCTCCAGCTTGTCCTAGACAAGGCTTGTCTGTTAGTAATTACGTTACTGCTTTTGACCTCCAGGACTCTCAATCATCTATCTGGTGTGGATAAATCATCTAAGAAGGGACTGTCTCTTAGAGTAGAAATTAGCAGAATGTCACTCAGTATCACTACTTCTATTGCATGTAAGCTTTGGTGCCTGTTTACTTCCTACTGGATTTACTTTGCTTATTCCTCCCACATTTTCTTCTGGCTTTTATGGTGGAGGCTCCTGCCACTGTGGTAAACTGACTCCGTTACGGTGGTACAGATGTAGAGGGTAGATGGTGTATTGGCTACGGTCATGTAACTTGAACAAACAGCTCAACTGAACTTGATTTTGTCCTGGTCTAGCTACAGCCTATCCAGGATAAGAGGCTATCTTGGAAATGTTAACTGAGCAGCTTGTATAAAGCTCTGTAAAATAAACAATGCTTTTCAAGAACTGAGTTGTCTTACTAGTTTACTGGGCTTCTTAATTTGGACTGCTGTACAGAAGGGTGTAGTGAGCAAGCAGATTGGTGATAAAGCTGAGGTGGTGGTAATCTGTGAGAGCATATGCGGGAATGTGAAGACTGTACAACTCGAGTCAGCTTCTACCAAAGCTACATCAGCAACAAGTACATGTGATGCAGTTAGAAGTAGAGGTGCCTGACTCAAAAGTTGATGCAGTGAGCCTGCTGTATAAGAAAGTTTCCATGGAGCAGAGCTTTCCTTGTTCTTGGGCTGTGAAGCTATATATTTATCCTGTGAGGAGGATAGGTGAGGATACAGCATCTCAGCATAAATTTAAAACAACCCCTAAAGTAAGTAAACTTTAAAAGAAATTGGCATGAGTGCTTTTATTAAAGGTTGAAAGCAGTCAACAAGCTGCAATATGAGGAACATACACTGGAGCTCTATGAGGCTTGAAAAGTAATATGGTGTAGTAACACTTCCTAGTGGGACTGATTCATACTCCTGCACTAGTAACGCTTTAATAGGCTCTGAAAGTGATAGCTCTCTGAGAGGAGATGTTGAGGATGAATGAGGAAGGGTAGTGCAGAGTAAAGGGGAAAAGGTGGAATTTGAAGGGCGCTGCATGAGAGGAAATCAAGCCATGAGTCAACTGGCTGGAGAGTATCTGGTTAACCAAAGTTGAAGGCTTTTAGGAAGAAATGTTTATTTAAACTCTTCCTGTGGCTTTGGAGGAAAGATTGTTTTTCAGACTTTTTTTTTTTTTTTTAAATAAAGTTGTGAGTTGGGATATATTTCAGCGTCTTGATCCACCAAAGCCTGATCTAGTCTGTCATTCCTGAAAAGTCCCAACCTCACTTTTCAAAGGAGTTGAAGTCCTCTGTAAAAAAAATAGTAACCCTGGCAGCAAGAGGCTTGTGGGTTGTTTTTTTCCTCAGTGAGGTTCTGCAGCAATGGAAAGCTTCCCCTGCTTCCCTGGCCTGGATCACGCATTTCTAAGCTGGTCCCCAGTGTGAACACTTGTGCTTGTGTGCCTGAGCAGTGAGCTGATCCAGCTGAAAGGGGAGCCTTCCTGTGATACCACTTTTGGGCTGGGTCACTGCAGAATTACAAGGACTGTCAGCGGTGCCAGGGAACAGAGCAGGAACACCCAACTCTCTTGTTGTGGGACCTCTTGTCCCAGTGGAAGGCTACCCTCCTTGCTGGCATACTTTTTCTAACCTTTTCAAAGATTTGAATTCATTCACAGGATGGTATGAAAGCTGTAGTTGGCATTGGATTTGGGGGGTTGGGGGCAGCAGGGCCACTGCTGTTCTGTATAGGGAGCTTGTCCCGCTGCCTTGTTTTACCTCACGAAAGTGCACACTTAGCTGTCTTCTTGCAGATTTTTTTTTTCCAAGGACTGGGCCACAAACTGAACGTAAATCTGTTATGATGAAAGATAGATGGCTTTTTCAAAATGTCATGTTCTTAAAATACATCTATACATGTGTAATTGTATATATGTATGTATGTGTGTGTAATCTAATGCACTTGCGTAACAGTAAAGCACTGAGTGTTCATTCCCATTTAGGGTCAATTTCCAGGTGAACATGTTAAAATACAGTTTGACCTGTTCATGGTAGTTGTCTTAAGTGGTTTTATTGATAAACAAATAAATATAGCTGAACCTATAGCTGTTTTGCTGGGATGTTTGCCTGTGCATTAGTTTAAGTGTGGAAGCCTGCTGTGAGATGCATGTGCAGAATAAAGGGGGAGTGAACTCTTATCTACCAGCTTGAAAGGCTTAAGAGCTGGTGGTAATGAAGGGCAGCCATTAAGGCAATGCCTCTTCTCTCCCAAATTGCGAGGGAGGTGATATGAAGTAGATTAACACCTTTATTCTAGGGAAGTGGGGGAGGGAGGTACTGTAAGAAACTTAGCCAGCCGGAGGAGGAAGCTGATCTGTTGTTGCCTTGAGCTTCTGCCCTTGAGTGGAAGCTTCCCTGTGGGTTGCCATATGGATCTTTGCTGCTGGGAGGTTGCTACCCGAGAAGGATGGCACCGCTGTGCTGCAAGGGATCATTCTGGGGTTGTCACATCGAGTTAGCTCAGGCACCCTTCTGCGGGGCTTTGAAGTCAGGCTTGCAGGTTTGAGAATCTGAAATGAAGCTTTGTAAACAAAATGGAGCCAATTGTGCTTGTCTAAATCTAGGACATATATCAACAGAGGCTGAATTTCTTTGTACTTCTAGTTCTTGTTTTGTGTTGTGTTTTAGTGTGTTCATCAGTGTAACATATGAGCAGATGGTTATTGGGAAAGATGGATTTGACATGTGTTGCTGTTGAAACTACTGTTCTGCCTAAAACTTTGGGCAAAAAGTCTGTTGTTGCAGAATAAGCCACTGATTGTTCATTGGCTTCTGACATGAGTTGAGCTGGCCTCTAGCCCTCCCTCCATTAAAGCTTCTTTTAAAATTATTTTGATGTGAGAATTTTTCTTTTAAGTGAGAATTTTCTGGCAGTGTACAATTTTTAGACTGAAACCCTTGAATTGGTCCAACTACTGTGATTTTTGCCATAGCTGCACTAATATTTACTGCAAAGCCACTGCTAAGCCTATTAATCCTAGTTTCTTTACTGCAACTATAGTTAGTATAGCATCTTCCAGTTAATTTTTTTACTATAAGAACATTAGGAAGTTTATATCCAGTTCTTGATGCTGGAGAAAAATAGCTGTTATGCCCCGTTCTGAAACAGTAATACATAATTAGAAAAGTTATTTGAAACAAACTCTATATTTTGTTAATGTAAGGAACTGAAAACAAACTGTCTATGCATGGAACACATCCCAAGGTGGACAAGGAATAACTTGAGATATACAGAAAAATTTCTTTGTATTTTGTATTTAGTGTGCTTCTAAAAGCTAGAGGAGGTGTGCTGGAGAATATGCATGCATCTCAAAGCTTTTTTTCCTCTAAGTAGGATTAACTTGGTCTTAAATTCTTTGCTGTTCCAAGTGTAAATCCTCCATGTTGAGGTAGGGAAGTGTGTATTTAAGGTTCTTCAGCCATTACCTGTCGTCCATTGACCCCTGAGATGCTGAAGGATCTAAGGACCTTTGCAAAAATGCACATGCAAACTGGCAATGACGAGTTGCAATACAATTATCATAAGCAGCCTTTACGTATCTCATGGTGTTGCACAGTGGAATCTTGTGGATAATTTTCTATATTTTATATAGTCTTAACAGCATGGCTCAGCATCTGGATTAACAGGCTCTGCTGTTTCACAGACCTAAGTTAGCCTCTTTAGAGAACTCTGTGCTGTGTGGACGTAATTTGGATATCCAACTGTGGAAATCACGCAGTGAGGGCATCAGCACCTTTACAGTAGCCCTGCAGTTCTTGTTTGTAGTCTGTTAGAACACATGCTTTGTAATGGTCTGTCTTTCTCCTGGGGTACTGTATGCGTCTGATCATGGTTTTTCATTTGAAAAAGCAGCACTACTGAAAACCTGAGTAGTGATATTTCTAGAACATTACATTTAAATACTCCACAAGAATATTTAAGTTAAGATTGAATTGTAGAAAACTTTTTGTTAACTTGAGGCTCCACTTCCTAATGTCCAGTGGAAGACAGGAAATGTGAAAAGTGGCTGAAAACTGCCATTTTACAAAATGGCAAATCCTGATTTGGGTCTCTCTGTAGTCAGACCAGATACCCAGAAGTGCAGCCGAGTCCTGCTTTACTACTTAGGGCTCTTGCAGTCAGTTTCTTCATAGCTTTGTGTTGTAGCACCAGTTGCAGCATCAGACCTACTGTACCAAGCTTATTACCAAATGTTCCCTCAGAGTTAAATGTGCCTAAAGGGGAGCTCACAGAGCTGCCCACGTAAAGGGAGCTTGCAAAGGACACCCGGGGTCCAATACGACTTTACTTTTCAACTTTAAATCAAAACTGGCTGGAACATGTAGGAAATGCCTAGGTGTGCCTGAGCCTGCTGTCTTGTCCTGGAAAGGAGTGTTTGGTTTAGCGTGTTGTATGTAGGCACTGGCAGCCTGGCTGACGCTTTACGTAGGGGTGTGTTTATGCAGAGTTAAGTTTAGTAAGATGTAAAGTTCTGTATGAGTAGCTATTATGTAGGAATAGCTTCCTTGAGGTGTTAACAAGGTAGCCTTTTCTGGGTGTACAGCATGTCTGAAGAATAAAACCTGAGATGTAATAATCTTGTTAAACACTTTGAAATCTGGAAGTACAGATAATACTGCATGCCGTTGTCCTTCTCTGCCGAAGTGTGTTTTGAATATTGTTTGTTGGGTGGGTTTATAGAGAAAAGCAAGAAATCCTGAAATGTGCTGGTAGCAATAGCTAGTGATGAATGTCTGTGTTGCTTTCCCTCATGGAAACATGCTTGTCTGCCCCACTGGAAGTTTTCCTTTTGTTGTGGCCCTCTGGATGGAGGGCATCATAGCAAGAGACTCCCCGTGGATGCTGTGATCTGTAGGAACCAGTTATGGTAGGGCACGTAACTGTACCCAATAGCACAAGGTTGTCTACCAACACTTTCTGTTGTTGTCTGGATTTATTTTCACTTGCCTGAGTCTGAACAGCTCAGGTCAGTGAAGAATGGAATGCCCAAAACTCTTAAGACTGTAATACTGTCCAGGATATTGGCAATGTTGTGGTAAAATTTACAGGATCTTGCACTCTACCAAACAAGGCTGGAACAGCCTAGAAGGGCTGACTGCATCAAACACCACAGCAGGCAGTGGTATAGTGGTGAGGGAGCAGCAATAGGCAAGTTATCTATCTGAAGCAGAAGCCAAGAGCTATAAGTACAACTTCTGGGACCCTTCTTTACATGGAAATCCCTTGTTCTTTTAGATTACTCTTAAGGTATCACGGCTCTGCCATGATAACTCGCTCCTGCTGTTCTGCAGGCATTTCCTGTGCAGAACTTGTCTCAAAGACGTCAACTTTTTAGGAAATGTGTTAAGTAGCAGTGTTTTTTACTCTGGTCAGGCACCACAATCTTTTTAACAACAAAACCTTTTAAAGAAATGCAGCTTCTGTGATGCACTCTGCTCAGGGTATGTCGTATTCATTCCAGTGCTGGTGAACGAGATGGTCAGCCTCTTTGGTGCTTGGGAAACAGAAGACAAGGTCTGTGTGTGAGGTGGAGAATAACTATTTTGTTTCCAGCTATGGGCTGATACAGTAAATAGCCTGTTTTCAGCTGTACCTATTCACTTGTGACTTCTCCAGAGCCCAAAGATGGTCAACATCACTCCCCATCCTATTAGAGAAGTCACCAGTGCCTTGCACAATATATTTTTTTTAAACTGCAGGGCTGAACTGGATACATCCAATCTCTCAAAGTAAAATTTTAAGTAACAACACTGTTTTTGCAGGTGTCACTGGACACTAATGAAAAGAGCCTGGTTCTGTCCTCTCTTGCATCCTCCCTTCAGATACTTATATTGATAAGATTCCCCTGAGCCTTCTGTTTCCTATACTTAAATACCTTCGCATACTATCATCTTGTTCTAAAATTTTCTAACTAACGACCTACTATCTCTTTAAACTCTTGGAGGTTCACAACCTCATCTAGACACTAATGCTGGTTCACTGTGTGACAGCAGTGTTGAAAAGATTCTGTTGACTGATGCTTTTGAACCTTTTCCATTGGGAACTGTGATCCTTCAGGTTTACCTGCTCTTTATCTTGTTTGATTTTATGCTCATGTCTCTTACAGTTTGTGAAACTGGGAGCAGTTGGAGAAGGATTTTTCAAGGAAACATTTTTTTTTTTTTTTTTGAGGGGAGAAGAGACAAGTTTCACCCAGAAGCATTCTGCCTATTTGTGGAATACTACTGCAGGATGTTTTTAAAATCTTAGTATTACAGGGTTCTATTAGAAAGAATTTGGTCTCTATCCAAGGTGTGAATAACTCTATAAATGCGAATGCTTTTTAGTTATAACCATCTAATCTTTTTTCTTCATTCACTTCATTAACTTCACATTGTGTAAGGAGTATTTCTGTGCAGCTCAGATGCATAGATAAAACAGTCTGTTCTTTAGAGTGTCGTTTCTTACTCGAAGCAGAACCATCACACAAGAGTCTTGGAAGTTTTTGGAGAGACAAGACAAACTGGGTTTTCTGTATGTGGGAAAACATGAGTATGAATTTCTGTGTGAGTCTCTTGCTTGAGTTCATAGTAGCTGCTTGCTGGAATTGCACTGGGAATTTAGCCCTGTAGTGTTGGTGCATGGTACAACAAAGGTGTAAGCTCCATGTCACCGATGTATTTAAAAAAATTGTCAGTTTTCAGGCCCTGATGTGTGAAATGGACAAAGGTAAAAAAGCAGAGATTTGTAACATTATGCCTTCACATGAAGATGTAGTGAAATGTAAGCAGCAGTCCTCTGATGCATTTCTGATTTTGCTTGGTTGAGCCCTAAGTGTGTTGTCTTTTTTTTTTCTCTCCAGCTGAGTATTGAACAGGCCCAGGCTGTGGCAGAGCAGGTTGAGATGAAAGCAAAGGTCGTACAGTCTGAAGTCAAAGCAGTGACTACTAGACATAAGAAGGCCTTGGAAGAGCGGGAGTGTGAGCTGCTCTGGAAGGTATGCATCTTATGTATGTGGTTTTAACAGCTTGGCAAGTGCCTTTTCAGACGGAAAACATGCTTTTAAACTCGTACGTGGCCAGATTCTGATATCCTCCCAGGGAACACTAAGTTGAAACACTACAGTTTACTGTGAACTCATTTTTCTGTTGGCAGCAAGATGCTGGGTTCTGGCCCTGGTTGGTTTTGTGCTGGAGCGATCTCTTAATCTGAGAAACTGGTCAGGTTATTGTAGGGATTTTCAGTAGCCTAGACCCACAAGTAGGGTGGATGCTCCCCCTGCTGGCTCAGCACTTGAGCCTTACATCTCAGCACTGACCAGAAAAGTGATTGGCTTTAAATATCTTTTTTAAAGAATGTCTTTGAAACCTCTTTAATATGATGCTGGAGTAGGTATATAGTACAAGGGTTTTCTTATGTGATCCACTTTTCATAAACAAAGGAAAGCAGCAAAGCTGTGTATGTGGTGGGTTTTTTTGTTTGGGGTTTTTTTTTTTGTTTGTTGTTTTTTGAAAGACTAGTGGAGACTCTGGAAGACTAACTTATGTTGTCCAAACACCTAAAAACTTATTCTCAATCAAGGTAATGTCCCTCTGGTCAATTTTTTTAAATTATTATTACTAGTAGGAGAAAAGAATACTCTCCATCAAGAGTATCTACACAATCACAAACTCCTATACTCACTGTAGTTGCACTGCACGTGGTATTTTGAAAGAAGGAAAGGAAGTAACAGCAAAGTTTCTTACTTTGGAAGGGTAATTTAGTGGTCATGACACTTCTCTGCATGTTTAGGCATAGTTTAGTTTGGGTTGGCCCTTTGGGTTCCACTTGCAGAACTGAGCAGAAACCTACTCTCTGTTGTTGGATTAGCTCTTCTAGATCAGTGAGTCAAAATGACTAATCCTATGACCACATTTCTAGTACTGCTGTAAGGGAGCAAAAATGTGTGGTCAAGAAGGGAAGAGTTTAGGAACAGATCGGGAATGTTCTTACAATATGCAGTCGTACCAGATAAAGTGTGGCAGGAAACTCTCTGGCTGCTGCCTGTACTAGCAGGGCCAGGAGGGATGGCATGTACGTGCAGTTGGTGAGGCACGTGCTGCTGAGAACCACTGCTGTCCTGCTGAAGTACTTCTCCCCGCCTCTTCTCCATCAACATTGTTTGAAACAGTACTTCTCTGGCTTAGTATCAGCAAAATAACCACTCTTACCTGAATTTATTGTACAGAACTGCTCTCATCTACAGTGAGATGAATCCCTTGAAAGAGAAGTTTATTTTTCTCTAGTTCTTTTATAAGTTTCGGTAGCAAGATTTGAAACACCTTGTTTTAGTTACTGTACTTCTAGTGCCTCTTTATGAAGCATTTAGATTGAAGGAGAAGAGTTCATTCACTTTCCACTGTTAGCCTTCCCCAAAAAGCTTGGCAACTCTCTGTTTTGAGGTATTCTAGTACAGGAGAAGTAAGAGCTTCCTCTAAGATGCTTATGTCCAGGAAGCTGCACAAATGCACTTTATTGGAACGTTTGCACAGAGAGCAAGTTCTCTTCAGGTTATGAAACACTATTTTAATAAGGAAGCTTGGTAGTGGTAGATCCTTCTGAGGAGGGGGGGGGAAGAACTGAGTGTGATAAGCTTTCATGTGAAGCATGTTAGTGAATAATTTTGGGTTCCAAACCTGGGGCCAAGTATTAAGCTGAGACCTAGAATTAGTAATCTCTTTTGGAAATCTACTGGAATAAGCATTGCTGACTTTTTTAAAGTCAGGTAAAACCTGCATGCCTTAACTTTAAGGAAATAGCATGCTTGTACATCTGTTATCTAGGCAGTGTATAACCAAGGAGTCTTCAGACAGTGAGTTGTCCCTCATTAAAATATGTTGCTGGTATTGTTCTGCAGCCAAGCAGGTATTCAGACATAAGGAAATGTATTTTTGCAACAAGAAAGCAATTACATGTTTCACTACTTTTCCAAGGCAGGTGTCCTTGCCAGATGGTCTAAAGTAAAGATGAATGCAGGCTTATATGAAATAGTTACAAACAAACTACTTTAGCTTGAGGTTCAGTCCCCCAAGCAGGGACTGGTAGCAACCTTCTGTGTCATTTGAAATGACATAAAGCATCCTGGTGTAAAGCACTAGCTCAGCATGACTGCCAGCCTTTGTAAGAAAATATTAAAATAATTGGACCCTAAAAACCCCTGGAGATAAATGTCTGGTATTACCCAGTCATGTGAAAGCAGTTCTGGCAGTCGGGAGAATGACAAGAGCCCATGTGCGTTAGCAGACACTGACTCCTGGCCTTAGCTCTGTGTGGTAACAACCTACCTTTTGAAATTGGTCTCAGTTCTGGTCAGAGAAACCTCAACCTCTGGTCTTTGAGAGCCTACAGTAACCTTTGTCTTCCCTGGAGTCTAAGTAAGGCGTACCTTTGGATGATCTGTCAGTTATTGTGCAGCTAGAAAACAGAATAGCACTTGAGGAAGCAAGTGACTCTTCCTTTCAAATGCCACTCAGATGTAGCAGTTCTGCAGAGTAAGAATGTATGGTTTTGGCTGGAGGGTGAAAAAGAATAATAATCCTGAATTTTGATAAACAATTACTTTTCCTCATTTCTGCTTCTCTCTACGCCATGGCTTTTAGAGGCTTGTCGTGCAGTTCTGTGTCAAAATGTTGCAACAACCGTGCAACCAACTCTTGTGTAAAAGAGTAACATTGGGAAGTGTTTCTGTATTACCATTTGTCTTTCCTGATATAAGTGTGCTTTTCTTTTCCCCTCCTGATCCTCCCCCAAGGTGGAAAAGATTCGTCAAGTCAAGGCTAAGTCACTCTACTTGCAAGTTGAAAAGTTGCGTCAGAACCTAAATAAGTTGGACAACACCATTAGTGCTGTTCAGCAGGTCCTGGAGGAGGGTCGTACCATGGATATTCTTCTGGCTCGGGACCGCATGCTGGCTCAAGTGCAGGAGCTGAAGAATGTGAGAGGCCTTCTCCAGCCACAGGAAGATGACAGGATCATGTTCACTCCCCCTGACCAGGCATTGTATATGGCCATTAAATCAATGGGCTTTGTCAGCAGTGGCGCTTTTGCTCCTCTGACCAAAGCCACTGGGGAAGGTCTCAAGCGTGCACTGCAGGGCAAAGTGGCCTCTTTCACAGTGATAGGATATGACCACGATGGTGAGCCTCGCCTTTCAGGAGGCGACATGATCTCTGCAGTGGTGATGGGCCCGGATGGAAACCTTTTTGGGGCAGATGTCAGCGATCAGCAGAATGGGACCTACCTGGTCAGCTACCGTCCACAGCTAGAGGGAGAGCACCTGGTCTCTGTGATGATGTGCAACCAACACATTGAGAACAGCCCCTTCAAAGTTGTGGTGAAATCTGGACGCAGCTACATAGGCATTGGGCTGCCAGGGCTCTCCTTTGGCAGTGAGGGAGACAGCGATGGCAAACTCTGCCGCCCCTGGGGGGTTAGTGTAGACAAAGAAGGCTACATCATTGTTGCTGACCGCAGTAATAACCGCATCCAGGTGTTCAAACCATGTGGGACCTTCCATCACAAGTTCGGCACGCTGGGCTCCCGGCCAGGCCAGTTTGATCGCCCTGCCGGTGTGGCCTGTGACATCTCACGTAGGATTGTGGTGGCTGACAAGGACAATCATCGCATCCAGATCTTCACATTTGAGGGGCAGTTCATTCTGAAGTTTGGGGAGAAAGGAACAAAGAACGGGCAATTCAATTACCCATGGGATGTGGCTGTCAACACAGAGGGCAAGATCCTGGTCTCTGACACGAGGAACCATCGTGTTCAGCTGTTTGGGCCCGACGGTGTGTTTCTTAACAAGTATGGCTTCGAAGGGGCACTCTGGAAGCACTTTGATTCCCCCAGAGGTGTGACTTTCAATCACGAGGGCCACTTGGTCGTGACTGACTTCAACAATCATCGCCTTCTGGTCATCCATCCAGATTGCCAGTCAGCACGCTTTCTGGGCTCGGAGGGCACCGGGAATGGCCAGTTCCTGCGCCCCCAGGGAGTGGCAGTGGATCAAGAGGGGCGCATCATCGTGGCTGATTCCAGGAACCACCGGGTGCAGATATTCGAGTCGAATGGTAGCTTTTTATGCAAGTTTGGCACTCAGGGAAGCGGCTTTGGTCAGATGGACCGTCCTTCAGGTATAGCCGTCACCCCTGATGGCATGATTGTTGTGGTCGACTTTGGAAACAATCGAATTCTCGTCTTCTAATCTGTGTTTGAATTAGGAAGAAACTGTCTCAGGGAAATTCTTCTAAGAGAAAAATGAAAAAAATACAACGTTAATTCAAACCTACCTCATCTTTAATTTTTTTACAGATGAATGTACTTATCTTTTCTGCAGGGAGTGAGCCTGTAAAGTTAAATTCTATCTACCTCATTGTCCTCCCTTCCCTCCATGGTTTCTCGCCCCTTCCCCATCCCCACACACTCACAGTTCAGAACGTTTTACCTCTCCCCCCCGATGGGGTTTCATGCACAAACAAGTGTTGCTGTGCACGTTAGGTGGTTTGTGTGGTGAGTTCTGTAGACTAAGCCAAAAAAAGGCTCTATGTAACTTTTTTAATGGAGAAAGTGGGTAGTAGGTGTTTGTAGAGAATTTGTGTTCTTGACCATACTGCAGTTCTGTGGGTGGGGACATGGGAGGGGGGGACTCTTGTGTTGTTTTGTTTTTGGTTTTGGGGGTTTTTTTTGGTTTTGTTTTTTTTTTAATTGCTGCTGCAGCAGAGAACTTTTTCCTGTTCTCCTTTTTATACCTCAGTGTGTTGATTTACTGGCGAGCACAGCGTCTTGATACCAGACGGCTTTAAACGTTTTGTTAAAGTGAGTGGGATTCACTCGCCGGGAAGAGCAAGCTTGCATCTTTTTGGCATTTCTGTGTATTTTTTTCTGAAACACAGTAATCCAACAGCACAAAGTGAAGCTGATAAAAATGCACAAAAATTCTTGAAACCAAATTGTTCATTTTAGTGGCTTAGTGCAGTCGTTGTAAAGTTTAGATAAAAAGCAAGGCTTCCTTTAATGTATCCTGTTGTTGAATATTTCTTTTTACCCTTTCACCTGAAAACTAAATTAGTTTTAAAAAAGAAGTTACTGTTTCTTTTATTAGTACACCTAATCTGGATAACAGAAGAGGTTACAAGGAGCATTGAAACAGGAAAAATCAAACCCTTTTGATTTACTTTCTTGTAAAATGACTAGCTTTTTTTGCCCCTCCCCATAGAGAGACTTTAAGGGATAAATGTTTGACTTCGTCACAACAGAAGTGGTACCTTTTTCCAAAAGTTAAGGAATAAGCACAGCTTTGGAGATTCAGGGTGTGATTTGGAGAAGTCAACAGCCATTTTGTGTTTAAAAAGGATTGCAATAACGCTATTGGTGACAAAAATACTGTTGGTTTTTTGTTGTTGTTTTTTTCCTTCTGGCTTCCCTAAAGAGCTGGACTGAAAAATCCTGGAAGATCTATTGTAGTTTTTAGGGTGGGATGGGTCTGTAGCTCCACGTATCTCTTGCTACAGATCCAAGCGAAAAGTTACCAGTACCAGCATAAGGCAAACTGCATCAAGATGAAACTTTGCTGCTGTTTTCCAGGGCAGTACCAAAGAATTATGTGTAAAAATAAATGTATATGATCCTTAAAAACTTGGAGGCAGGGGGAACTTAGCCCTTTCAGGGATTTAAAAAAAGCTTTTCTGAGAAGCAGAAACTTTTTAGGAGAATAGAGATCTCTTTAGCAAAATGTGACTTTGAGTCCCTGGAAGTATTTGGTTTTATTCTTTGATTTCTTGCATTCCAGTTTAGCTGTTAATGCAGATATGGTTTCTACAGAGCTGTTGCTTCACCCTCTGGCTAAGGCCTTTGATGGCAAACAAGAATGGTTAAAGTAGGCAACAGAGGGCTTTTCTGTCTCTCCACAATGGAAAAATTCATGTATCAGTACTCTTAGGCTTGGAAATGCCATGGGATTTACCTTACTGTTTGCAAGAGGAGATCTCTGAAACATAAACACAGTCATTATCAAAAAGCTTGAAGAGCCTAAGCCATCCTTCAAGGAAAGGGTTCATCTCTTTGCCAGCCACCATGCACAAAAGTGACCTGAGATTGAAAGGCTCTTCACGAGTTTGTGAGAAATCACAAGGTGCACTTTCCTTCTTGCTGCTTTTCCTCTCCAAGGAGTGTTAACTGTCTGGGTTTGGAGAAATCCTGGTGATGTGTGCAGACAGCTGCCACTTAGAGGAGGCTTAAACTAAAGGACCAGAAAGAGACAGACGGATTCATAAGATGGCAAAAACCTCTTTTGAAAGAAGGGTGAGGAAAAACACCTGAATTAAATAAGATTAAATAACTGTGCTGCCTTTCAGCCAAAGCCTCAAGGAAGCAAACTCTTCAAAGCAGTATGTTTCAGTTAGGCTTAATCTTAGGATAGCATGGTTTAAAAATAGTCTTTAAAGGATAATCTTTTATACAGATGTCTGTCATTAAATTTCTGTGGCCACTCAAAATATGGGTATGAGAGAAACTAGTTTACCTTCAACTCTTTCAAGTTCTGCTTGTGTATGTGCCTCCCTTCTTGGGGGTGGCCTACAATTGTGACAGATGTCCATGTTTGTCTTATATTATTCAGTCCAAGAATTATTTGCAACTTGGGCTGAGGAAATGAATAGCCTGCAAGATCTAGATACCAAAGAAAACTGGTTTAAAAAGCTTTAATGTTTAGTTTGTGGTGTCCTTGCATTTATCCTATCATGTCTTAATAAAACTGCCAGGTCTCTTAATGCCTTGACCAGAGTGGCTGACAGTGTTGGAGTACGTTAGGAATGCGCCTGTGCTTTAATGCTTGTTTGGTTCCCCCTTCTCTGGGACTAGAAGGGAGTTGTTTTCCAGGCATTAAAAATAAGCTAACTGTGCGTTCAGGATTACGTTGAACTGCAGAAACCTTTTTGCCCCTCTCCAGCCTGCACCGTGTAGAAGGTGACAGACACTGACCTGTCCCTTCGCTATTCTGTACGGAGCCATTGCACAAGCCCCCCAGCCCAGCTCTGTCAGGAAGAGGAATGGTTTTAACTCTTTCTAAGTTGCTGTCTGTTTATAAATTCAGTGGGATTTGCTTACAGATCAAACCTCAAGTGTTTGACCTCAAGTGTTTGGGGAGCTTTTTCGTTTTAAAAACACTACTATTTAGCTACCCAAAATCTTTGTCATAGATAGTGCTAAGCACACTTGGTCTCATTGAAAAGTGGTAGTGTAGCAGAGAAAATGGAGTGTTTTATATGCAATGAAATAAAGTAGCGCTGATATACGATGCCAACATCAGATGCCCCATAGGGGCCTTTAAAAAGTAATACTTAAATGAGATTCAAACCTTGACTCTGTTTTTTTTCACATGCATGTTCTCAGGCTATGCGTGTTCTCAGGTTAATGCCCCGGTATCGTAGTACATGTGGTACAGAGAAAAAGCAAGGCTTTGAAGCTGGATTGCAACCTGGATGAGCATTTAGAGTAATCTTCTGAACTAGTGGCAATGGCCTGGAGAAGGCTGAGGTGAGCTTGTGCCTCTGTCTCTTAGCTCTGACACTGGGGAATGACAGATGTGGGTGACAGACCTGTCTACAAGAACTCCCAAAGGAATTTCACTGTCAGGTTAAAGCAGTGGCTCTCAGAAACTGTTTTGCTTGACAAAACGTTATCAGTGGTCAGTACGGCTGGTTTGGGTTCAGCCCATGAAGCAATCTTGTCCTTTCTCAGAACTACTTAAGCAGGAACTTCAGTAGCAAACTGAAGCAGGCTCAGTACTTGATAATGCAGGTCCTTCAGGATAATTCACTCCTTTTTATTTAGTACTTTTAAAACAGAGTTTATTTAAGGAAGCCCATAAACCTTAAACTTGTAAAGAAAGCAAGGGAAGGATGATGTCACCTGAAAAAGAATATATATTGCGGCCAGATGCAACCCAGTTGGGAGAAAGAAGAACAAAGTGCTTGGATGTAGCAATCCCTTGGAATTGCAGGAGAATGGGCCCAGTCTGTTAAGTTGCAGTTAAACCAGAAGTAATTTCTGGAGAGCAGGTTTATAGGCTTATCTTGCCATAACTTTGATCATAAGATGTTTTTGTTCACTTCTGGTTTAAAAAAAAATAATATTGTGCCAAAGTGTTGGATTTTTGGTTGTCTTTTTTTTTTTCTTTTTCTTTTCCTTTTTTTTTTTTTTTTTTAAAAGGAGTGTAAGCCAAATGGTGCCAAAAGGTAATAGGGTATTTAAAGATAGATATTTAGACAAACAGTTTGGAGCTGTATAAAAGGTGAACACTGGTACTTGCGTTAGACAGATATTGTACCTTTGGTCTTTGAGTCCTTGGGCATTTTAAACCCAGTTTGCTGTGGTACAGAATGCACAAATAGAGATGCCACTCTTTTTCTTGAAGTTCTACCTCACTTTGCAGAAGTAAATCGTCTACCTCAATTTAGCATCAGACAGGTTTGAGAAATAATTGAGAATCTACCTGGGGGAAGGATTCGTCCTGCCTGTTGGACAAGCGTTTTGATTGAAACAGAGACAGTAAGTGTGTACAATGTGGTGATTTCTTACTTTTGTTTGCTTTTGGTTTTGCTACCTGTCCATGGAAATGTTAAGCTGCCCTTGCTAGAGAATCTGCAAATTCAGGCAAACTGGACTGGGATGCCTTTTGAGTTTGTACTGTTTTCACTACGAAGTATGGAAATGTAAACTCTTTTCAGTATTATGACACTACTAGCTGACATGACATACTTCATGTTCATTTGCAGTGTTCTTATGTCCATAAGACCTTTAGGTCTTCTCTCTACAAGAGAAAAACTTCTAGAATGCCTACAGATATGTCCTGTTTGGAAAGACTGATGTTATGATTGCTATAAACACGATGCTATACCAAATGCTTGAAGGGAATAAGATCCTGACTTTTTTTTGACTTGGTGATTGTATTAGTAGCTTTCTTGACTCAATGGGATTTTTTCCACCATGACAAAGCAACCAAGTTCCTATTCCTGGAGAGCAGTTTAGGTTCAGACATTCTTGGGAGAGAGGCAGTTTAAAACCAGTAATTTGGGGGTTTACACAACTTTCATAGATATGCAACGTGCCCCTTGTTTTACCTGTGGAGTGAAGTTGCAGAAGCATGTTTTCCCATTACTACATTGAAAAATCTTGTTTTCCTCCCCCATTCATATTAGGGGGTGACAAAAGTGAGTACAGGAGACCCCTAATAACGATGGGCTGTGTTGGGTTTGGTAAATGTTATGGTGGAAAATGTACATTGATGTCTCTAAGTGATCTTACGGGTTAACGAGCCAGACTGGCATCCTTTTCCATCATTGTTTAACCAATAATGGTTCTAAAAATGCTTTGTGTTACCTGCATGGTCTTAGACCTTCTATTAATGATTGTATCAACTTACAAACTCAGGTAGATAATTTTTGAAGCTCTTTTCATAGAGCCTTACTGACTGAATGTTAAGTGTCTGTGTAGTGACGTAGTTAAGTAACTTCCTTTTGAACTACCAGACTAGTTTAAAAAAAGAAAAAAAAAAGTCCTTTTATAGGTTTGTAGAGTACTTTTCAGACAATGTAGTAGTTTTTCCTTCAGAGGCAGAGATGTCTTTCTGGGGTTTTGTTTTTAGTTTCTTTTCTAAAATGACTAAAGAAGTTTTTAACTAGTTTGTAAGGTGTGCTTAGTCACCTGAGTTGGTGGGGGTTTCTTACTGTATGTGACTCTTGT
Organism: Thinocorus orbignyianus; assembly: GCA_013400375.1. Lineage (NCBI taxonomy): Eukaryota > Metazoa > Chordata > Aves > Ciconiiformes > Thinocoridae > Thinocorus > Thinocorus orbignyianus. Next base: position 1,821,697 of record VXBW01005537.1, read on the forward strand.
TTGTGCTGTGCATTACCTGTCATGCGCTGGTTGCTTTGTGCACAACTGCTTGGAGTAGGGAGGGTGTTGAACACATGCCTGAGATTTAAGCCCAATAGAAACTGGAAGCCTTGAACAAAGTGGAGGTGGGTCCACATGAAAACAGTGGCACAAGTGTGCGTTTTTCTCCCCTTGTTTAACTGTAGCTGTACGGCCTCGTCTTGTAAAACTTCACTGGTGTGTGAGCAGCGTTGCCTCGGTGCAGGTTTGCATCGAGATCCAGAGTGATCCTGTCAGTCCTTGGATGTTGGGCATCTTGAGTTGATTGGTCTTGTAGTTTCCTCTTCTGTTGCAGATGTTTCTTTTCTAGTTTAGTGATTAATCATGCTGCTCTAATAATAATAAAAATGTCTCAGCAGGACAGACAGTGCTCTGCTTCTAATGAGCTGCTCAGAGCTTTTCTATCTAATTGATAACGAGACAGGCTGTGACAAGAACTTCTGTGCTCCAAAAAGGGCGTCACGTTTCTGCTTGGACAAAAAGTGACATAATTTTTAGATGTCAGATGTTGAGACCCATAGAGAAGAAAGCATGACAGGTTATGTGCAAACTTTTATGTAGAATAAGTGAGCAAAATGTTAGAACCCTTGTGTTAATGGAGGCTTCTGAATGTATCTTTGTGGTCCATAGGGAAGGCTGAAGGATGTAGCAAGGAGATGATGTATCAGCTACTGGCAGCCTTAAAACAAAGTCAGTGTCTCTCTGGACTTTAAAATGTTCCTATGCAGTTTATTTTATTTTTGTTTAATCAAATAAACGTGAGGAGGTTTTTTTCATGGCAAATCTGTGTGTGTGTGTTTGTTTCTGTATTACCCAGCCCAATCCTCCTTTTCTGTCGGGATGCAAAAAGGAAGAAGCTGGAAAACCTGCTTTGAAAGGAGAGAGGAGAAATGTTGGGGTGCTGTGAAGAGCAGTGTGTTAAAAAAATTAAAATTAAAAAAAAAAAAAAGTTTTGATGTAGTGTCAAACACTTAGTTGTCTGGTCTTAAAAAACCCCAGCCTCACTGTAAGGCCTGGAGGAAATGGCTTTGATATTGAACTTCCCATCTGTACTCCATGCAGTGTTCCCAGTATTTTGCCAGGAAGTTCCTGATTTAACCTAGAAATGGACCTAACAAGGTTTCCATTTCTTCACCTTTGCAGCTGTGAAAGTAATGCTGCTTCTGAGAGGTGGCATAAAGCAAAGCCACCGGAAGATTTAATATTGTCTGGCACCGTGCAGAGCAGATTGCTAACGTAAGTTGGGTAAGGAGAAAATAACAGGTGCTCTTTTCCCTTTCCTACTCTGGAAAAGGTTTGTGAAGAAATAGTGAACATGGGAAGATGCTCTTAAGTAAGGTGTGAGAATTAGACCTCTGACTGAAATCCCAGCACGGGTTGTGCTGGAGGTGGATTCCAGTTTCTGCAAAGTGTTGTCTGTGTGAGCTCTTCAAAGCAGAGATGCTTTGAAGATGCTTTTGCTGGCCAAAACCCCCCACCCCCAGACACACTGTCCCCCATGCCCAAAGGGGCTGCTTCAACTACAGCAAGAAGCAGACACCCACCTGCTGCAGGGCTGTGGCTACAGCAACACAGCACAATCCTCTTCCTTGGGGAACACAAAACCATAGCTCACAAATAACACAGCAGCCATCACAACACTGCAGCTGCTGCTTCAGCAGGAAAGTGCTATTCTTCCAGTCACTTCCTTCCCTTGTATTCTCTTAGAAAAGAGCAGAATTACACAGTTTATCAATTCTGCCAATCACATTCAAAAACAGGTACCAACCTCTTTTCATTCACGCAACAAACTTTACAAACACCTCCAAGAATGCCTTATTTTGTTCACTTGTTTTATTAAAAATTTACATAAATGAACACACTCCAGCAATTGGGGTATGCAGGTGTCCTAGGTTAAAAAAAATATACAAAATCCCACACCCTTTGGGGCCGGGCAGCAGCAGGTTGAAACAGCAGCTCATTTCCTTTGAACGGTGGTGAAAGCTGGCATCTGAATGGGCTGGATTGAGTGGACTGGCTGGAAAACCGGCTTCTTCCGCATGTCGGAGAGTGTTTTCACTGATGGGAGAAGCTGGTTTCTCTTGATGATTTGCAGTGCCAGCTGTGTGTTACCTGCAAGACACCTCAATTAATAAAATGCAAAACCAAAAGTACTTCTGTATGACTTTGTGTCACTGTTCCCGGACCAGAGGTGACAAACCAGCCACGTACCCCAGTCGTCTTCTGCTGACACGGACAAGAAAAGCATTAGACAAAAGAAAATTTGAAAACACAGCAGTGCTTGAGTCTCCCTATTCTTAAATGAACACATCAAGCTTTTAGGAGCTGGAAAAGGCCAGAGCACCTTCTAAACTCCTGGAGGGTACCTTTGTCTCTCTCCCATCTGTAGCTCTCACGCAAAATGCCCTCATGATGCAACATAACGGACAGTGATGTGAATGTCAAGGGTGTCTATGAAACGTGGTTTTGAAAGAAGACAGCTGATTTTCAGCTGTGTGCATGGCCCATCAAACACCAGTATAAATGGAAAAATTCTTCATCAAAAATTAAACGTATAAAATTGTAGGAGAAAAGACAGCTAAGGTCTGAAAAGACCATTTCTCCCTTTTATCAAATATTTTTCTTTCACTGAAATTTTAGTTTCAGAAGAGCTGCACTGTTTTGTTGCCATTTATAGGACAAAAAAGTGACCTAGGCTCCTTTGGTTATGTACATCTCTCATCCCCTTGTAAGTATTTCCCACTTTCTTCTGCTCTACTTTGTTGCAGAAAGAAAGGTTTCCAAAATTCCAGTGTAATTTTATTTCTACAAAAAGCTTTGTAGATGTCTCAATTCTGACTACAAATGCTCATGTCCTCTGCCACCAAGAGTGCAAGACAACTTGCAGGGGACCAAGCACCCTGAACATGTCACACCACCAGGATATTAAGCCCCGAGGGGCACGGCTCCACAGCCATGGGAGCTTCAGTGGTGCTGCACCAGCCCACTCACACTGCACAATTCAAGTGCAAGTTTTTCCAGTTTCCCATTACGTAGAGGCTTTTTCCCATGCAAATACAGTAAGCCTTCAAAAGGAAGGATTTGTGGAAGAGAGTTACCAATATGACAAGCTTTGTTACAGTACTTGCTAGGTAGCCCTTGACATGGCTTCTTTGGGAAACTTAGACTGCAGTTGTAAGTTCTCTTCAGAGCATAAACCTCATCAAGGGTTTTACTGAGCCTATCCAAGGCTGCTCATTTCTGCACAAAGTACGGAAGACTTCAGGTCAGAAATCTGGAGTGTGCAAGAACTGGATTGCAGTAAACCCTGGAAATGCAGATGTAGTTGCAGTATAAAGCAGAGACATTTTCTAATGGGTGTAATTCAAAATACTGGCACAGCTCTATGAAGACTGGGAGTAATGACTAACACCCTCCTCCCCTTGCATCCCAAATTTAGGTTGACACAACATTTCAAAACTTACCGTTCTGTAATTCAAGATAGACAGCCAGCAGAATAGCCTCTGGAGGGATCTCTTTGGGGTGGATAAGTGAAGCAGCCTTAGTGAAAAAGAAGAAGGTGGGGAGAAAAAGTGCTTAAGAAAAACATCCAGCTCAACAAAAGTGCCCCTTACAAAGGCTGTTACCATCATCCTGGCTAACAAACAAATAATTCATAAACTAAGATTTTTTTCAAACTTATATGCTCTATCAGGTTTAAGCATGCAAGGAGAGACTGGAAGATCATCTGCATTGTAAGACTGTTTCACACTAATGAGCAGCACCATCTGCTGAATGCTGATACCAATAGGAGCCTGTAATTCCTGGGTCAGTGTACTGTGGTTTTGTGGTGAGATGAGAAGTGAAGAAGGTAACCTCCACTGCTCCAAAGTTCAGAATACAAAGTTAACAAGGACTGTTCATTAGCTTTCCGTACACAAATAGTTTTCAGCTATAAAGTCGATTTATTGTTGACTAGAGCCATACTGTAGTGCACATCCACAGTCAGATGGCCTTACACACATGCTGCAGGGCCCAAGCACAGACACCTGCCCAGTCCCAAGAGGCCTCTGGAGGAAAGAAAAGGCAAGACAAGAGCCTTAAGCAGTTGAGAACTTCACACAGTTTGAGCCTGCTCACCACTACAACTACTGTGAAGTAACCTGTTCCAGTTTGTGGCTCAACAACATATTTGAGCAGCCTTCCCGACAGGCAGGAAGAGACAAATTATTGCCGTTGAAAGGTCAGTCCCAGCTGTAAGAAAGACTGAATGACACAGGGTAAGTGGAGACTGAGAGTTTCAAGAACAGTTCTTGAGAATTCTCAGGACAAGAGACAGGCAAGAAGTGTACCTCCAGCTGTTTGTTCTTGCAGCCTTAAAATTAATAGCTAAAAAAGAACTTTCTCCTCTGAAATACAACAATTACTATTGGAAGATAAAAAAAACCAACACAAACCTTAGAAAAAGTCACGTGGCTCTACTTATATTTCACGGGGTTTTTTATAATCTAAAAGCAAACAAACCAACCCAAAACCCCCACCATCCCATAGTGGTACTGAACTATTTACACAGGTAAGTTTTATGTTGCTAATAAAATCGGTTCATAGAGACAGAAGAGTGTCACCATGTCAGCAAATAAACCCTAGTTAAAAAATCACCAGGATGTGCTGTGATCCAAATGGTGCTCTGAAGGAAGCACATTTGTCCCTAAAAGCTCTTTTGAGATTTGTTTTCCATACCTGATGAAGACACTTTCGTGCTTTGTCATATTCACTCCTCAGGCAGTAAGCACTTCCAAGGTTAAACAACATCATTGTTCGCGCAGATGTGACTGAACTGGGGTAGCACTGTGGGGTCTGCTTCCCAGCTGCAATTAAAAAAAAAAGCAATAAAACCCACATTATTTTCCCCTACTTTTCTTTTAAACTGGCCAAGTAAGTTCCTGTACTCTGCTAACTGCAGTGGTTTGTACTTACAAGATTCCATTGCCTCATTCTCTCCTTTGTCAGACCCTGCAAAATAAAAAAACAAACCAACAAAACCCATCATGTCCTATAAGCTTTTTAAAAACTTATTACAAACATAATCCAGAGATACAAATTTGCATCTTTCTTTAGTCTGACATTAAAGAGGAAAAACATAGCAGCTTCCTCAAGAGTTTATGCCACTTAAGACTTCCTACCCTTAATATTTTGCTTCTTTAAGAGCTACAGTGAGTACTGTGAAGTTTGAACTGTGGCCCTGTCACTGAAACCAGAGCTGCTGTGGACTTCGCTATACCAATCGGCTTGGAAATATTTTTCTGTTCCCAAATACCCGCTCCTAGCTGGAAGCACTGCAAGGAGATTAAGGTACAGGTTAACTAAGTTCTCTCTACTCCTCTCTCTCACTAAACGCAGTAAGGAGACTTCACAAAGCCTAGTTTGACGACTAAAAAGCTGGAATAGAAGGTATGAAGCCCAAACTTAACCATAATTGCATATTTAACAAAAGCAGCTTTCAAAAGTTATGTTCAAACAAGCCAGCATGCTACAATGTACAGGTCTATTTATGTTTCAGAACAACCTACTTCAAAGAAAAGACAAACATACAACAAACAAACCAAAGTAGGAACTAAAGCCAGGAAAACAAAAAACCACAACACCAACAAAAACACAAACAGCCCCCAACAACCTATGGTTTTAAAACAAGATGTCTTAACTATCAGCATATTTGTAAACAGAACTTTACAGCAAGCAGGCAGCTGAAAGTGTAATTGGGTCTAATGAAGTGTGGATTCATTAACCTTGATCCTGCTCATTTGAAGAGATCCCGAGGGAAACATCAGTGACGTTCTCGGGGTTCAAGTGAGTGATGGCATCAGATATTCTGTCCAGAGAGATGAGAGCTTCTGCTGCATACAAATGCCCAAGAAACCTACAACAGCAAAGGGTTTGGGACAAATGTCAGCACAACAACTCGCACAATTTGTTACGCAAGACAAACCCAATACAGTGTTTAACTCAAGCACATGAAAAATACAACTTGAAGCACTTGCATGGAAGTTAGGGGGCTTGTAAAGGATTGTTGTCTTACCCAGCTCTGCCATTTACTGCTTTCAGGCACTAACGTGGAAAAAACCTGCACCTGAGTAATGACAATTCATTCCTGCACAGGAACTGCCATTCCAGAAAGATTACCTTGGCATGGCTTTATCTCAGAGAATTAATAAAGGAACCCTTACAAAACCACCCAGGATATGGCTACATCTACAATTTGTGGTGTTAAGTGACTTCATATTTGATAAAAATCAAACTAGTATTGTAAGAAAGCTGCATTTCTAAGGACAGCAACTATACAGGCCCCTCCACGGGGCACAAGCATCTTTCCAGCTGCAGGTTTTGCAAAAGAATTAAACAATTGTTGTGTTTGACACCCATAGTTCAGCTCAGCTGCTCAGCAGCTTTCTTTTTCAAGTTTGGAGTAGAAGGACTCCTGATTGATGGAGAGTGTACTTTGCAAATCTGCAACCTGAAACAAAAGTTGAGCAAAAATCTCCCTCTTGTTCATGTGGCTGTACACAGCACACTGCAAACTGACCCTATAGTTGTAATGAATTACAAAACCACAGGTAAAATATCAGTCAATCATCCAAATTAATTTAAATCCAATAAAGCAAATGTAACTTTCTACATGCAATTTATTTCATTAAAGCACAGGAACAGTTCAATATTCCCAATCTGCACAAAAGCCTGGTTTCCTGGGACCAAGCTATCTGGTTCTCTGCCCTTGCAGGAACTATCATCGGCATTCCATAGTGGTAGCGCTGCCTTCACAAAGTGACGAGGTACCTTGCAAACTCCTCTAAAATTCTTGCTTGTACAATGACTGTGCAAAAAGATGAACTCCTGCAGGAGTCTGAAGCATGGGAGCTAGATAATTTAATTGGCATGGACCACTTTATGCTGCCAGCATACAAAAATAAGCACAGGTTAGCTTGCTTTCTGCAGGTACACCACCAGTTCTGAACAATACCATTACTACCATAAAAACCTCTGCTATATTTCATCCTGTGCATGACATAGGAATCAAATGCACGAACGAGGTCAGAAGGATGGGGATAAAGCTGCCTTTTTTGAATTTGCAGAGATGTATGAGAGCTGGTGGGTAGAAACAGAAAGAGCTTTGAACATCTTTCCAAAAAATACAGCGCTAATTAAGAACTGAGAGAGAAATGGAAGAATGGAACCGATATAAGCAGGAGCAGCAGGTCTGGCGACAGTCCTGCACACCCAAGATCTGGTACCCCCTGACTGAGCAAACCTTCCCCTCTGATGCTGTGGTTTCATAAATGAGTTTTCAGCAGCACGACAGTGTGGGTTGATGTTGTCTGCCCCCAGCTGCTCATTCCGGTCCCTCGTGCTGTGCCAACACCAGCATGTGCGGCCCCACAGTGAACTGGGACAGAGACCGGACGGCCCTGGCACTGTGTGGGACCCCAGGCTGGAGATTAGCAAATAGCAACAAAGGCAGCAATAGATTCTAAATCACATGGAATTCATACACAAACAAGGGGACTCACGTTCCTGCGTGTCAATGAACATTTAGTCAGGGCTTCAACAAGAACAGGAGCGGGCCAAGCAATTCTTTGCATCAGATACAGAATGGGCAAGCAGCTACAGACATTGGAAGCTTCAACTGAGAACTCTCCAGCAAAAAGCAGGGCTGAGAAAGAAGAAATGACCACATCAGACTTACTTAAGAGACCCTGACAGCTTTGGCTGCTGAAGAAGTTTATCTGCGTGATTCAATGCCATAAGGTTATCACCCAAAGCCAGAGCCACGTAAGCACTACACGCGAGTATTGAGCACCTGGAGGGGAAAAAAAAAGAAAAAAAGAAAAAAAAAAAGGGAGAGGAGGAAAGCCAGTATGTTAAATGGAGAATTTTGTGATTCCCAATGCAGCTGCAAGATGTGTTTCTTGTTAAGTGCTGAAGAAATAAATCAAACTTTCAATAACATCTTCAAGTCAAACTACGAAGTAAAGGAGCTGGTGTTTGATTATCGACAGCCTCAGTCGCAGTCTCTGAATGACGAGATGCATATCTTGCACTGTACCAGTTTGAATGAAGGGCCACCACTTCATGCCCAGTAAGATTTTGAAATTTTGACCATAAATAACAGATTAAAAAAAGAAGATGGACCTCATTACACGTCATTTTTCTTTCTTACAGACAGCCTTCCTTTCCCACCCTCTTTTCATTCATTTTGCCTTGCACTCCAACTTGTGCTTCCCTGCCCTCCCCTCCCGCTGCAGCAGAGGTCGGCAGATTTGCAGATTTCTGTAGCAGACAACCTGCAGACAGGTAGCAGGAGTCAGTTAAGTTGTAACACATTTCACTCTTACACTGTACAGTGTTTGCACACAGGGAGACAATATCTGGCACTTCAGTTCCGTGTTCCCTTGAGAGCTGGAACTCGCTGCCAAGACTGATTGATACATGGCATTTTGTTGCTGTCACAGACTTACTTATCTTTCCAAAAACCACAAAATCTTTGATGGTTCCTGTGATGAAATCTGAATTACTTGCATTTTCCATCTTCAAACAATAACCCCACGTCAGGACACCATCATTAGGCCAAGCTTCACACTGTGTGAGAGCTGTGCCCTGGCTCCCCAGAAACAGCACTTGGGGATATTTTCCACTCTGTAAGGCATCCTGGGCACAGGCTGCCCTGTCCTCGGGGCACGGGGCTCTGCCCGCCACAGGCTGCCACACCTTCCTGTGAGCACTGGCTCTGGCCTTCTCCAGGGAGGAAGAGTGGATCCTCTTAGTGGGGTCTCACGTTGGGAGCGATGGGAGAAGAGCCTTCGACTCTCCCGCTGGTAGGTGGGCTATTACCACGCAGCCTTCTGGCAACTGTCAAGCCCACTTTCGGTCCAGCAGTAAGTCATGTAATTCGTGGCAGGACCTGGGGTGCCTTTATTCCCCTTTCCCAGGAGGCATGCTCCTTAATTATGCACAAGCAGGATAAGAAACTTCTCCAGTGTTTCTCCCTACCCCCCACTTCCTCTCCACCGTGCCCAGATGTCACATCAAATCTGAGCACATACAAAAGCTTGAGAGAGGGAGAGGAAAGCTTCCCCAGCTCAAGTCCCAAACCTAAAATATTTCTGAAAGGTTGTCACTAGGGAGAGGGTGGGAATGGAGGCGGGGGGAGAAGTCTCTGTAATAACAGCTTGCTTCTAACTAGCCTCTTTTCATCCCTGCCTTAAGGAATTACAGCTTTTAAACTTGCAGAGATGCTGTGTCACCAGCTAAATACTCTTAGATACAAGCCAAGACCTGAAGGGTTGGTTGCTATAACCCTTTATATCAATATGTCTCCTATTCTCCACAACTTTTTTTAAAGCCTATATTTATTTCTGAAAGAGTAATTTCAAACACAAGACACGCTCCCATCACACAACAGGCAAGTCCAGCAAAATTGAAACCTACTCCTCTGCTCCAAGGGCTTGTCACTGCTTACGCGATGGAAGAGCTAGCAAGATTCTTCAGCAAGAGCCACCTAAAGAAGAGGAAACCAGCCAGGTTCTCTCCCCTCAGCACTGTTCTTGTGCACTTGGATCCATTGTTGAGCCAGCTAAACCAAACGCTCAGGAGACCTGACAGCTAACCGGAGCAGAAGAATTGCACCACAAGGGAAAAGACAAACTAGTTTTTCACCTCGGTCAGGATTCTGACAAAACTCCACAGGTCGCCTTTGAGCGCTGCAGACTTCCAGCATCACTGAGCCTCTGCATGCCCTAAATAAAACTGCCTTTGCACTAGGAAAAAGAAAAATGTTTTTTTAAACTGCCAGATTATGTCAAACAGCCTCTTGTGCAGGTTTAGGCAACAAGATTTGTCAGCCCACACCAACCGCAAGTTTACAGAATCCAAACTCCACATCTGACTCGGCTTATTTCTCAGGCAAAGGGCAAGCCAGAGCAAATCCAAGTCTTTGAAACTTACTATGAAGCCACCAAAACCAGCACTTTTAAGCCCTATAGAGAATATAACTAATATGAAACAATTTCAAATAGCTAGCTAAGCACAACAGTAGATACAAACTACTTCATACATTTCAACGCAGGCAAAACAATCCAAAATATTAAGAAACAGAGGATGCAGGTGGCCCTTACTCGATGGGGAAATTCAGCACCAGCAAAAGGGAGAACTACCCAGTGGCTGAGTGAGGAAGAAGAGAGTGAAACAGTGATGGGTGACAATCATTGTAAGCTTCCATCAATGTGACAGGGCCAAACCTTTAAGTGGATAAATTAAAGGACATTGAACTGTTGGAACAGGTCCAGCGCAGGGCCACCAAGATGATTAGAGGGATGGAGCACCTCTCCTATGAGGACAGGCTGAGGGAGCTGGGGCTGTTCAGCCTGGAGAAGAGAAGGCTCCGGGGAGACCTGACAGCAGCCTTCCAGTATCTCAAGGAAGCCTACAGGAGAGCTGGGAAGGGACTCCTTGTCAGGAAGTCTAGTGACAGGACGAGGGGTAATGGTTTTAAATTGGAAGAGGGGAGATCTAGATTAGATATTAGGAAGAAGTTCTTTACTGTGAGGGTGGTGAGGCACTGGAACAGGTTGCCCAGGGAAGTTGTTGATGCCCCATCCCTGGAAGTGTTTAAGGCCAGGCTGGATGGGGCTTTGAGCAACCTGCTCTAGGGAGGGGTGTCCCTGCCCATGGCAGGGGGGTTGGAACTTCATGATCTTTAAGGTCCCTTCCAACTCCAACCATTCTATGATTCTATGATTCTATGATAAATGAGACTAAACTGGGTAGGTGTGGAAAAGAGACAAGGTGTACTGGTGGGCAATGGGGTCTTTACAGTATTACCTGTGAAATTATTAGCCAAGTCAGTGATGCTCTTGGAACACCATACTAGGGTATGCAGACTTCAAAAATATGTAAGTAAATAAAATAAATAAAGCATAATGATGGACTGGAGAAGGCCAACAGAAGAGTCAAAAGAAAGCTTATTATGAGAACAGTCTGCTCAACTCATTTGTGCACAAGCCTTTTATAGATGGTATCTTGAATTTTTAAGAACTTTTTAGGGGCAAACTCAGTCAGTCATTTTAAACTCTTATTAGGATGTGCAACTGTACAAATTCATGCAAAAAACCCTAACATTTAAGTTGCCCATTTCTGTTTTGAAACATTTGAGGCTTTTCAGTGACTTAATGGGGCAAGACTGAATCAAACAGACACCTATTCCACAGGATAATCCTCCACAACATTCAGAATTTTGTTCTTAATTTTCCCTGACTAGACAAGAATTTTAACTTTCTCACTTGGCTCCTTAGTGAGCAAGAATACAGGAATATACTAAAATCTGAATGCAATATATTTTGCTTTTCATAGCTATCTGCATTAGACTTAGAAATAGCTTTAGTAGACCCACTCTCTGGGGATGTCTAGTCCTCTGGATTTAACCACCAAAGTAAATATTGCAAAAAAATGAATCAATGTTTTTCCGCTCCTTACACGGTGTTCTTTACCCGAAGCAGTGTGATTCTTGCTAAACTGGTAAGCTTTTCCTGACGTGTTGTCAGGTTTCATCAGTAGACAACAACAGCTGATTGTGAAATAAAAGACTACGTACTTAAAAAAAATCATCACAATGTGACACGGTGTAATTTTGACATGTGGCAACCACATTTTCAACAGTCAGGAGGAGGAAAAAAAAAAAGAAACCACAACCAACCCACATCACTGTTTTTAATCCAGTGCTTTCTATTTCGAGTAGCATGCTCTTGTACCACTTCAGAATAAATAATCAAGGTCTCAGTAATGTCTCCTCACATATTCCTGCTAAATTGCTTTTAAATTAATACAAGTAGATTTGCTACATGTAGTGGAGCAAAGTAAAGGTTAAGCTGGTCATTATAAAACACAGGTTACCTGGGGTTAGGCTGGAACAGAGTGTTTACCCAAGAGTTTAAGTAGGAAATTACTGTATGCTTTGTCCATAATGGAAACCTAAAACAGATTTCTTTTTTTCTAAACAGGTGCAAGCTTTACAGTAAGAGAGATTTTCAATGGGCTGGCAGCCACCTGAAATAATTAACACTGCCACCAAGTGATAATCTTGTTGGGAAAAGTAAAGAGCTTCCAGATAACACGATACTTAGACACACAGGAGTTACTCTGGAGAGCACTCAGACTGCTGAAAGGGCAGTTTAAAGATCTTTGAGAACACGAAAAAGACTACAGTCAGATTTTACCTATGTTCTTCCATGGTGAGGAAGTCAAATGCCTGGACACAAGTAATGTTTCTATTTTATACAAACTAAGGATTTAATCCTCCTGCAAGGAGCACCATTCTCATTTGAAAGTAGCAGAGCTGCTTTTGGCACTTTCATTTCTTTCTCCTTCTAACAAGCACATAATGTTGTGTGGACTGAATTCCAAATGACCCTTATCAAGGCTGTAAAGGGAAAAGGCATCAGAGTAATTTCCACCCCTTCCACCAATCATAATGGCTATCGTCAGGTTTTTAATTTTGTCATTTTGGGGACTTGGTTTGGTTTCTTTTTTTTTTAGTTTTGGATAATATACAATGCCAAGCCAGTAACAGTGGGATCAAACAAACTGATCTGCCTTCTGAACTGAAGTTCTGGATGGTTTCTACTTGTTCAGACTCAAAGCCCAGAAAAAAAAGGAAACACATGCATTTGAAAAAGGCATCCTTAGATTAACAGTTAAAAATCAACACTGCAATTGCCTAAAATACATAAATAAATGCTAGTGATGATTCCAGAATCAAAGTGCAGTTCAAGAGGGTGCTCATTTAATGGTGAATATTTTATATTCTTTACTTGCCTTAAATTTTCTAATTCCTGTTTCTTCAAAGGCGAAGAAGGTGGAGCTGCAATGAATTTATCCCCTTCGTGACTTTTACTGCTAGAATAAAAACAGTCTGTTAATTATAAATAATTACAAAATTCTAGTACAATAAGCAATGATACTTATTCACTCCATTTAAAAGGACAGGAAAGATTCTATTGCCTAAAAAACAGGGAAATGAAACTATGCAAAAACTGAGGCATCTGCTCTTATCCTAACTGTTCTATTTGAGAAGGAAGAAGGGGGACACTTGTCGGGAAGGATCTGACTGACAGACCAAACCACCCACACCATTCTCCACAGTCTCAAGCTACTTCTGAAGCTTGGTGTTGGACAAGGACTTTGAACTGGAGATGCAGAACTTGCTACATTTTTAGCCTCTCTTCTTTTAGCCTGTGAGAAAAGCTGAAAAGTTCTTTCCCTAGATATCATAAAACTAATTACCTAAATATTCTAGAAAGACAATCCACAAAGTGCTACAGCTTTCTTTAGAATTCTAGCTACTTTCACTTTCATGTCAAAATACCTACTTTAAAAAAATAAATAAAAATATAAAAATTCCCATTTTCTTAAAGTTACATAAGGCTTTTTGGGAGTGTAAGTATTTGCTCTACTTAAAAAGTCTACAATTTTGCTCTCCAATAAGCTGAAAGATAACACCCTTCTGGAACAAGAACTGAAGAGAAGGTTAACAGCTGCACTTCAGCAGAGAGAGACACCGAGAGTTAGAAACAACTGGTCAAAAAACCCCAGAATTGAGACTGAGTTTGTCCACCTAACAAGAACTTTTTCATTGGTGTAGTTTCATATCTGTTTATTAGAAATAGGTAAGATAACTTTAACTTAGACCTTCAAAACAAATAGCAAGACTCCAAGGAAACCTGTACTCAATGCTGCTGTAGTGTATATACCTCATGCCTTTGCCAAAAATTAGGTTAAAAAATACCCTTAACCACTGCAAATATTCACTGTTTCATTGTGACTAAAACAAGAATCTGTCTCAGAGGCAGCCTGCTCAATTAGTGGGATTTGCTTCCAAACCATCCTGTTCAATTAGTGTGATTTCCTTCAAATGCCTTATATCTTCTACTGTTCTCTTGCAGAGGGTCCCACGTCAGAAGGAACAAATCCTTAGAGAACAGTTCAGAACATGACACACCAACTGAAGAACAGCCTTTGTTGCTGGATATTTTGAAATTGGCAGTGACTGCTGGGAGATAAGGCAATCTATTTTTTATTTTTTTCAAGCAGAAAAATAACTTGGTTTTGAAAGCAGAAGGCAGTAAAGGATATTCCTGTACAGGGCATATTTTCCTTTCCTCCTTCCTACAAAAACAAACAAAAAACAAACCCCAAAACAAAATTAAAAAAAAAAAGAGAGGTCTTGTTTGAGCAAGGACCACTATTTTGTTTTTATCATTGCCACTCAGTGGGCTCCCTAAGTTTAAAACTGAAGTCTTGTTTAAACCAGAAGAGCTTCACCTCAACGGGCTGTATACAGTTTGCCAGAGGAAGTTAGTTCACACACTTCCAGCCTTCATAAGCAAAACAGAAACACCCCCTTCCCACCTCAAATGTTTATAAGTTATTTGGTCACTTGACAGGAATGACTGTCATTGGGGAAAAAAGGGTTACAAAAATCAGCTTTCAAATACTGTTGTAGCAGTAGCAGCCACCAACACCCAGCCCCAGCCTCTCCCAGGAAACCTCAGAATCTGAGGGGATGCACCCTGTGACGGCTCAGCACAGCTACACACAGTAAAACTTGCCATGGGACAAAAGATCTTCTTAAAATTCATCTGTACTTGGGTCTGACAAAAACATTGTGTTTTTTCATTACTCTACGTAGCTCGAGTTCTAGCACAGCCACTCTTTCTAGATTAGTTATTGTAACTCTTCCTTTCTCAAAGCTGTCATTAATGAAAGTGCACACTACAGCCAACAAAATTACTCTTCAAAAGGAAGTTTGGAAAACATTAGGATCAACATAAAAAAGAGACACTTTTCTGTTATTTAACATTTGACAGATTGTCTACAAGTTTTTTGAAGCTTTACGGAGAAAAAAGAGATTTTTCTTAAACTCTTCTTTGTAAAATACAATTTATTAATGAATAGCTCTGTGTTGCTTTCCTACTTATCTTCTAAATATAATTTCCCATTTCTAGTCTACAACACACACAACAAAGCATACTAGGGCTGATGAATGTCAAATCTGATCACGGGGAAGTGTTTACAGCCAGACTAGATATTTTTATATTGAAGCAAGTACCTGGTGCACACGCACATACATACAGGAATCACTGTGACATGTGAAACTTCACTTACAATTAAAAAAAATACCAATATGCACTGCAGGAGGGTGTGGGAAAACATAACATTTGTACCACAGAAAATAAGATGGCCAGAGGAAAAAAAGAAAGAGAATTTCACTGTCCTAATTTATCAGTTGTTAGGACTGGTAGAAATCAACTGGGTATTTTATTCTTAAATTAGCACACCAGCAATTAAAATAACGAGCAGCTAAACAATTTCCTTGGATATTCCAACACTGCTGAGAATTTACAAGTGTGTTATTTTCTCTGCTGGCCAAACAGCACAGGTAGCAGACACAGACTGTCAGCCCAGAGTTAGTTTGGACATGAAGAAAGGTTTATGTGCAATTCTGTTTACCTGCATGCTTCACTGCTTTCGCTGTTTTCTGTATTTCCCCCCAGCTGGCTGCTAGTTTTAGATCCATTTTCCTGCTTTGGCTCCTGCTGATCTTCTGGCAGTAGCAACAAGGCATTTCTTAGACAAATGGCTGCAAATTCCATACTGGCTACAGGTATTGCTGAGGACTGCCCATCGCTTAAAGAGACACAGAAGTTAACCAGTGAGTAGCAATCACAGTAAACTGAAAAATAATAAAATAAAAGCAGAGCTCCAGAAAGTTCTCTCTGCAATCAGATCTATCCTAAAAAAGTTAAATCATGTTTTAATGTAACATGTTTAATTTATGAAGGCAAATGCATCTCACTATTCTTATAGATGGAAAGTACATCATTATCATCATTATGCCCTAATTCAGTGAGCAGATTCAACTATACAGTGACAGAAATTTTTCTTTACTTTGCTTCCTCATTTTTTATGACAGATCAACTACATTTTTCAGCCCTTTTCTAGAGCAGGTTACTGAAAAGATGTGTCTTTAAGAGAAGAAGACAACAGATTTAGCTAGCTAGAAATGTAAGTTTCAGATAAATAAATTTTAAGCTTTAATGGTCTTCTTAGAATGACTACACAGTTAAGCCCTCTGCTGGCCCTCACAGAGAAGGCATCCAAATGATCAAGTAAGAGAGGGGCATGTGAAAATGAGCCTTCACTACATTAATAATTCCAAAACGAACAGTTATTCCATGACAGTTTTAAAAACTCCTGATAAAGGCATACATATCCCTATTTTGTTATCATACCTTTGTTAAAGAGTCCATGGAAAACATACTTACTTATAAACTACATTCTGTATCGACTGGGATGCTAGGACTATCTTGCGGTGGTAGCCTTGACCTACTATAGATTGCACAATTCCCTTTTTGCTGGGAAGACCTTTAGTCTCTTGTTCTGATGTCTAAAAGGAAAAAAAAAAAAAAAAAAAAGAAAAAGGAAAATTACTAAAATATCAAGGCTACTGAACAACAGCTTGATGAAATAAGTGAAAGCTGGAAGACTTTCAATCCTGAAAAAGTATAACAATCAATAGTTTATAAGGGTATGGTTTTAAATCTTAAGTATCATGAAGGTTCAGGCACCTTCTATTGTCTTTGTATTGCAGAAGGATTTTACTGCATACAGTGTAACCACAGATTAGTCCTGACAGCTTGTCTGATAGCCTACTGACCTAGTTTCTCCTCTGTTTTGAAAGCAAAAGAACAATGAGCCAAGCCATATTAAGAGAACTGCTAGGATATCTAAAAAGAAATCAAATAATATTCAGCAGTGGCACTGTAACGTTTGCCATCTTCTCTCCCTGCCTACACAGCATTCAAAGCGCTCCCAGAGAAAGCTGCTCATGGAGAGCATGAAGCTGAACCACAACATATGCAAAGTTAAATTAACAGATTTTTGAGTATTCAGACATTCTGAGGATCAAATGAACTTCAAGCATCCTGTCAGCCCCAAGAATTGCCTCTACACCTCATTTACTGGGGTTGGCTTGTTTATTTTACCATGAACCTTCTTAACAGCTTTGTTGCTAAGTGCTTTGTTGTTAGTGGTGAAGAACTGCACTCGTAAGGAAAAAAACTTATCCTAAATCTGCAATTTAAATAGCTATTGCTTTTCAAAAAATTTAGCAGAATCTATCGTGAAGAATATTGATATTATAATGGCATTTACTGTCAAATAAAAAAAAAAAAATTGCATGCAGTAAGTTTGGATACGAAACACGTAATTCAGAAAAGGTGTTTAAAAAAACTGCAGAAAGGGAATCATCTTCCATCTATATTTTATAAATCAAAACACTAAAATTAGCTTCAGTGGAATTACTTTTCTGTATGATGTTCAGAGCATAAATGTGAATCCATACTTAGACACCAAAAAACATTATTGCAAATGGAGTTACAAGGTCAAATTAAACAATATTAATTTTATGGCCTCACTTGTCATATTGTAAATCTACCTTATAATTTAAAGACACTTCCCCTTTGCTTTTAATACTAATGGTATCCAAAGTTAATTTTTTCCTTGTAAGTTTACAAATTTAGGAAACAGCATGCTGGTTTTGTGACATGAATTCAAGCCCTCTGGTACACCACACAACATCCCCACTGCAGCAGGAAGAAAGCCAGTCTTAAGGAGCCTGACAATCTATTGCTTTGGCAAGTCTGCAGGAGACAAAGAAGTGCCCCACAAGGGTCTGTATTTCCCTTTTCCAGACTCTGAGACACTGTACTTGCAAACAGAATCCTAGCTTTGGTTTTTTGCCACAAAACCTATGCTAATCTGGTCCCTCATACCCAGCTTTCCACTAGTGATGATCAATCAGCTCTGCCTTCTTTATCTATGTGAGACTTGGAACCGGGAGAATAGACATCAAAAAATTACAAAATGAGTTTCACAGTGAATCAAGCACAGTATCCTGATTTCAAAGACATACTATTTTGGTGCAGTTTTCTGTTTTAAGAACAAGCAATCTCTGAATTTTAACATATTGCCTTACCCTAAACAGACATGGATCAACAGGTTGAAACCAATGTCCCACAGGACATTCAATACGTCTGCTTTTGTTTCATCTCATGCCAGTCTTTCAAACAGCCTGCTCAAATTCTTCTGAACTTAGGATCTAAGTCAATGAAAGACTGGGTCTCAAGACTCTGCTTCCGTCATGGTTTTCTTCCACCTGTCGCAGCTTCAGATTAAACCCGCAAACACACACATGCAGGAAAATAATTAATCTGGATTTACACAGAGGTGCAATATTAGGCCTTTAAAATGCACAGCTGAACTCAAGGTGTTCTTTCTTTCTTCCTGTCATCACACGCATTTCTTAAGTACAATCAAAATAAAGAATCTGCAAATCTACTTACTCCTTTATTGGCAGCAATGCAGCACTCTGCTATCCTCAGCCAAAGACGAGGGTTGGAGTGATAAACCTGGACTGCCTCGATCAGGCATTCGAAGGCAGCCAAGGGCCTCCCAATATGCAAGAGCTGAATCCCACAATTGTAGAGCAGCTCATACCGTTTGTTAGTCAGTAGTGTACACATGGGTCTCCCTGAAAATTTTTTACCTGCAGAAAAGGGTTAGATCATATTGGATGTGCAGCTCAGAAGAGCCAAAAACATGACTCTGGGATGAAGAGGGAAGCTGTGGGCAACACCCAAAAACTACCAAAAATCCCTTTAATTGCACAAATTCCAAATACCAACGACAAATTAACTGTACTCCTAATAAAGACTGAAGTACATTA
This sequence comes from Thinocorus orbignyianus, assembly GCA_013400375.1. Classification (NCBI taxonomy): domain Eukaryota; kingdom Metazoa; phylum Chordata; class Aves; order Ciconiiformes; family Thinocoridae; genus Thinocorus; species Thinocorus orbignyianus. The sequence continues at coordinate 1,840,547 of VXBW01005537.1, forward strand.
AATCCTAACAACTTAAGTTCCTTGTCATGCAAGCTAAATGGTATATAATGATAATGGGAGACTATATATCTTTGTTAATCATACAGATTTCAGAAGAAAACCACTTTGCTATCACCATGCATTAAACATTTTCTGTCTTCACACTGGCACCCAAGACTGCACTTAGGTACAGAACCAGCAGAGGAACAGAGAAAAGCAATAAAATGCGTAACAACTAGATTTTATAGAAACAAGAAATGGAAAAAAAAGAATCACTTCAACATGAAATCATTTACTTGGAAGACACAAAAACTTTAAGTATGATTAATCAAAGTAAGAAAATTTGTTATAATGTTCATTTGTTTGTCTTTTGCGTACTTAAAAACAAAAGTAGATGGCTAAAACTAACCAATAGATAAACTTTTGTCATGCAAGCATGGAAACTGTTCAGTATGAAATTCTGAGAAACACTCCATCTTCCAAATGCTAATTTAATAGTACTGCACTCCACATCTTCTCTAAATCTTTCAAGATGATTCTACCTACAGGTATAGGCAGGACTATAAATAACATCTTTATGATGCATAATAGCTCATAGAAACTTTGTTTTGTCATAACTCCCTGGCTGACGGTCAAAGGCTACAAAGGAGACAGCAGTAACTGCTCCAGCCCCATGGCACGTCAAAGAAAACAACAAAAAAAGAATATATTTCATCATCATCTATTTCTGGCAACAGCAACTACACTCTGAAATCAACTTACAATCAAAGCTCTCACCCTCCTTAACCTGTCCCCTGCAAAGAAATGGAACAGGAATTTTGCTTATATAATCACTGCAAGCTTCTATCCTTTATTTTCTTCACTTCCCACCCCTCTTTCACCATCTATTTTCATCTCTTAGAAGTCTTACCTGGATCTGAGCTGCTTGTTCCTAGCTGCGCACATGCATTATCATTTTCTTGCAAGGCTTTTTTAAAGTAAAAAATTCCTAAATTGTGCTTTCCCATTGCAAAGTGGATGCAGCCAAGATTATTCCAGAACATACATCTTAAGCATTCACCTGAGAGAACAGCAAAAGACCAAGACATTGAAAAACGTCGCTGAGCCCATAAAACGCTCCCATGGCTCTCTCATGGGTCAGTATATTATAGCAGCCTATTAAACATTCTTCAGTGAGATGTTCATGGATCACGTAGTTACATTCTTGCCTCACAAGCATTGTAATATCCTACATTTCCATACATCAGCCTAGTTCTCTTGGACAGTTGACCTGGAAGGACCAATATACACAAGCAGCCCCAGATTTCCAGACCTTGAGCACCATATTCTGGGAAAGCTGGGTATAAAGCCAACTTGCCAGATTGCAAGGTGAAGTAAGTTCACTTGGAGGGTTTCACAGAATTTAGCATTATTTGAGAATTTCCTTCTTACAAGAGAAAACACCCTAAAAATCCAAACAACCATGAAACAGACCATTAACAAATTAACCAGATGTGATCAAAACCTAGGAAGACTCTTAAGTGAACATTCTACCGCAAAACAAAAGTTATATGAAAATCAAACTTTCCAGGAAATTTTAAGTTATAAAGAGAACTTTAAACATAAAAGCTGTCAGACATGTAAGTTGTACTACATTCCAAAGCAGTATCAAAACATGCCCGAATAGGCATTCTGGCAAATATTTTGAATGTTTTCTATGAAACTTAGCCATAAATACAGAAGTCTAAAACAAATTTACTCAGAGGGCCAACTCTGTGACTTCTGTCATCTAACTGCAATCTATGCAGCAATATCTACTAGGCAGAAGATCTTACAGCACATGAAACTCAGATTACTACCACAAAACCAAAGTAGTAAAGAAATGCAGTAGTTTTACAGTACAAGCAGAAATTCTAACTCTGTACTGGCACAAGACACAGCTTTCTCTCCGTGTTTTTCAATTACTGTTTTAAAGTCAACACATCCAGCATATAAACCCATAACATTCAAGGCCTACTCCCTTAAGTAATCACAAATATGCTTAAAATTAATATCAAGGTGTATTCCTGTTATACTACACATTTAAGTACTTGCAGGATGAAACTGTTCTACTTTACCTGTTTTCATGAAGCCCGGATGTTCAGCAATGTTTGCACTGTTTAGAAGTTTGACTGCTTTACGATAATTGCCCCTCAAATATTCAAAATTGCTCTTAAGAAAGAGAGAAGGAGCTGACTGTGAAGGAGAAAACAACAGTTAATTATCTCTTTTTTAATGATTTCTACTTCTAGCATTACATCAGTCCACAAACGGCTTGCCTCTGCTGCTATTTTAAAAATACACAGGCTTAGGCCCTAACACTTTCAAGAATTAGCATTTTTTGTTGAACTTTGAACCACATACAGAACTCTGCACAGTCTTTGTTACTGCTCTAAAACTCAACATTATTCTAGAGAACTCTGTCACACCAATGCGAAGTGTACAGGATCTCCTTTTAGTTTAAGAGGATCTTTCTCCAACCCATCTCCTAGTACACTTCTCCCCACACTTCCCTCCCTGCGGAGTTCAACAACTTCCTCCTGGGCTGTGATCTTCCTGGTCTGCCAACAGAGACCTCATGATCCAGAAGGATTTCTGTCAAACTAGCAGCTGTTGAGACTGGCAACAAAAGGGAAGCACTCTCCTCCTAGTCCCTGCTCCTCAGTTAATGCAGAATTTAGCTGGGATGGTGGACGTAATTCTGAGTTGAGAACTCCTATACAAAAAACAGAAACTGCTTTCTAGCAAGAGGTAAGCCTCCAAAAATTTCAACATAAAAATAAAAACACACCCAAAACGTGTGTCCCAGAATTAATCTTTTACAAACTGGTTTAAACCACCAATGACATCAAAAGTTTGTAATATCTGTAACTAGTTTATAGCAAATTAAGGCTTGTTTTGCACTGCTTACATTGTAAAGCAAACTGAACATGTTTATTATGTAATAATTCACTGTTATTTTGGTATCATTAACAATAAAGTGCATTTTTCTGAGCAACTGAAAACAGCGCAAGTAAGAAAATTCTACATTTGCAGAAAAGAGATTATAAATCCACATAAAGCATTATTTCAGACATTCATCCTCAATAAGACCTTTCTTTGTAAAGAAAGTTAGCAAATTCAGTTTTTAGATAGAGAACAGATCTAGATGAGAAGAGCAATAGCTTTAAGAACACTTACATTCCCAGCTGTGTTCATAACTGACTTGATCTCCCTTTTACAGGCTTTTAGGGACTTCATCTGGATATAGGCTCTCACCTTATACTGTTAAAAAATCAAATTTGTTAAACAAAAAGTATTAACTTGTGCAGGTTTGCAAGATGAAGCACATCTAGGGATTTATTACCGAGAGTTTTGTATACATACTAAAAAGAGGTAGCAAAAAGCTATTTAAAAAGCCTTCCTAAAAAAGAAATTCTATTTAGACTTTCAACAAGTTTACAGACTTCATATTTACAGTAAATAGATGAACATCTTGTTCAATGGTCAACAGTTCCTCTACATTCAAACAGACACTAGCACTTACAATTACAAGCTAATTAGAATAGTCTAGCCTCTTAACTGCAGGCATTTACCTACTAAACTGAAAACACCAACAAGTGAATGGTTATAGAGAAGCATTTTGGTTTTTAACATATTTTTCCACAGAACAGTACAGTGAAATAAAATCTCAGCTGATTTAGACTGTTGGGGATCTAACGGATATAAAGTCAGCACAGTTAACTGCTGTTTAAAAAAATATGATAAACTGCAGGGATGGAAATAGGTGGTTTTTTGTGTTAGGTCAGTTTTTCCTCTACTCAGATCTTACAATAAGGAAGAATTCAATAAACTCACTCTTTTGTTTAAGAATATGAAATTGAAGGAGATACAAAGTATCGTAATTCACGCTGAACTAGATTGGAGCCGATGGTACTCAGTTTTAAAAGCCTGAACTGATGTTCTTGAATAAATAACATGCAGACACTTACCTGATGTATCTTGGATTTAGCAACTTCTATTAAAGCTCCACTTTCAGCTTTTTGATTTGAGGAATCTTTATTTGTATTATTACCTGACTGTCACACAAACAAACAAACAAAAAAAAGTGTTCCTATTAGTCACCTTTTAAATCAAATTTACAGGTTCTTTCATAAGCTATTTTCATCAATCTCACATGAAGAAGAAAAATAAGTATTTCATGGCCAAAAAATACACATCCCCCCAAATACTGTAAGCTGAGTTTAACAGTCAAAATCCACGAACAATCATACCAGCATATGAAGTGCAGAATTCTGCATTAACATTAGGATTTCCCTACGTTGCTCTGCAGCTGATGTATTCTAAGAATTGTCTTACCCAGAATGATGATATACACATTCTAGAGTCTCCCTGTAATATTTTATTCAGTAGAACTACTATATACTTAAAGATAAAATGTTTTATTTTAAATGTGGCATTCCATCAACAGGAAAAGACTCTTTTCACTTCCAAGTCACCATTCATTCTACTGATTTTTCCCAAAGATACACAACAAATATTTCATTTGAAAATATGTCCCATACTTTGAGATCCTATGCAAAAAAGATGCTTGATTTCCCATACTACGGTACACAGTTGCAATTCCTCTCTGACACTGACTTCCCTTTCAAACTTAGGGTCTTGTATGGTCATAATCCAAGACAAGCAAGGAAAACTACGAATATTTGACCCTGAATACAACTGTCCTTCCAATGCAAGTCTCTGACTTCAGAAGCACTTCTTAGCTCCCTGGGAGTAGGAAAGAAAGGTGAGAGGGAACAAACAGTTACTGTATACAATTTCTTCAGTTACTAACGTGTATACATTGCTGTCCAAAGTTACAGGTGCTTTAACATAGTTTCATAATACACGAGTATTTTAAAAGAGTGATTTTGGATTGAGTTAAAGCATAACTCTGGTAAAGACTTAGTGGCATTAATATGACTTAAGGCTTACCTCATTTTTTCCATTCTTGCTGTTATTGTTACCCTGTGAAATCATTTTTTCCAGAACAGCAAGCAGATGCAAGGCTTTCTCAGCTTGGTAAGTTAGCAGGTATAAGTCTACAAGCAAGAAGCACACAGCCTGGGCAAACTTCTCTTCTGCAGAAAGCAAAGAAGTTAAAGTGATTTTACAGCTCTGATACCAACCCTTCGAAACATCAGTGAAGGAGAAAAGTTACTATGAAGTGTATCTATGCAACACTATGTGCAAATTCAACATATTGCATCAGAAAAAAAAAAATGCACATGCCTACTCAATATAGTATATATAGTAAAAAGGTAGTTTGTTCAAACAGCACCAGCATCACAGCATAGACTCAACATAACATGTATTTCATGTTTATAGATTTTGAGAATAGGTCTAAGCAGATCAGTACCAAAGATCCAGTGTTTAAGCAGACAGATGGAGCCATACACATTCATAGAATCCCATTGAGCTTCAAAGGATTCCACAGAAACACATCTCTGCTTGGCTGCCTTCACAGAGTAAATCCCAGATAGGCATACTGAAAACTGGGAGGAATGGCAGGAGAAACAGTGGCATTTCCTTCACTGAAACCCACACAAATACATCCTTGTCACCCCTAAAATTCAATGAGGGTTATGAATTTATTTCATCCAAATGTGGCAATTCTACTACAAAGGGTATGATAGCTCATAAAAGCTGAAGACTTTATATTCAGCCGTGAGCACATGTAATTATGTATGACCCAATGCAGCTCTTTAAAAACATGAGCACGCTGACAAACACGCAGCCATCCATTCAGTTGTTCGATGACTCAAAATACTAGATCTTAAATCATTTAATTAGCCTGTATATATTATTCACATAAATAACTTTTAAAGTTGTCAGAAATCCATTTCAGTTTCATTATGCTCCTCTGCTAAATGTCTCTGAAGTACCTTCCCCACTAATTCAGTCGTTGAACTTGTTATAAGTAAAACATATTCTTCATTATGAAACCAACCTACTTTTTTAGAACCATATTAGGCAAATTACAAATCACTTGTCTGATAGGGAGAAAGACTGAATGATCTTTCTGTAGTTACTGCATGAACAAAACTGTCTACACACCAAAAGGCTCTATAAACTGGTACAGCTTCTCCCCAACTGATATAGCCTCAGTGTACTGACGCAGATGATACAGGATAACAGCTTGATTGTAGTACAGCATACTATTTTCAACGTCATCTAAACCATCCATTTCTTCAACAACAGAGTGAACCTAAAAAACAAACAAACCAAAACCTTTCCATTCCTGATTTTAAAAAGTGCCAAATATTTAAAAAATAATAATCCAAAGGTATTAATAGCTCTAAAAATAGATCAGAGTTATAAGCTAATAAACTTCAGTGTTGTTCCACATAAATCCAGAAAAAAATTACAGCTGAAATAGGAAGGTGTTGATTGAGTAGTAAACTAACATTTTCACCTTTTTATTATTTCACAAACTATTTCAGGTTAAGGAACTTTCTACTGAAAGAATATAGCAGGTCTTCGTAAAGTTATAATCTCAAAAATACTTCAGCTTCAGATCAATTTCAACAATAAATAAAAACAGAAATATAAAATCAAGGTCCTAAATGATTATATAGACTCAGAGTTTTAAAAGTAAAGTTACTTCATATTCCTTTATTAAATCTAAGGGGCATGGGGCAGAAGTTTTATTCCTATTTCACTGGAAGATCTCACCACCATTAACAGTACTCAAAACCCAAGTACCATCTCAATATGTTTGCATTTACCTGGTTCTTCAGCTGGTTAAGGGTCTGTCTCAAGTTGTCTGTTGTGGTCTGGTTACTTTTACAGAACTCAGCAACAGCCGTATTCAGAGTTATTTTGTAGTCATCTTTGTTTATGTCTTGAAGAGTATTTAGGTGTTGTAAACAAGTATCATAGTTTCCCGCCTGGAAATCACACACATACCAGAAACAGGCATTAGAAGACACAAAGTTTAAACACCAACCTACTAAGTTTTAAAGTACCCTCTGTAAGTTTAGAGAGCAATGTAGTACTTCCATTATCAACAGTAAGTGAAGCGAATTAAGAAACTACACACATACTTCATTATTTATGCAGATCAACATGTAGAAGAAGTAAATCTAAAAGGTGAGGTGATATCCAAACTTCAAAAAGAATTTTGCGGAGGAAGGACAAATGAAGTAATTGATCATTATAAATAGATGTCTCCATGAAAAGCGTTACTCTGATTTCTCTTCATCATATCGTTTTGAGCTTCAACATTCTTTATTTCCTCAGTTTTCATAACCCTTCCCCATCACTTGTACATTGAGCTGCTGCAGTTGCTTATGGAAACCCAGCCCATAATTTTATGTTCATCCTTCACTTCATTGGGAGAGACTGAGTGACAATTCAGTTTATGGAAGACAGCTGGAAAAGGAGGGTGTCACGTTCCCAGTACAGGTTTATATAATATTTTTACCAGTTTTAGCTGTTGAATGAAGTATTCAATCATCTAGGCGTCCCTAAACAGAAACTAGGACGCAAGCATGACGCTCCTCTGACGCGCAATTTAATCAAGACCTTGAGAATAGGCAAGAATTTCAGAATGGCTCATCTCTTCCTACTTTCAGTTTTAGTCTTTTCTGTATTTGCACAGGAGGAAGTTGGCAGCATTGAGGAATGAAGGAACTAGAGTCTTTCAACTACATTAAGCCTAAGTGATCCTTCACTCTCTACTGTTTGATTCCCACACAGGAATAATCACCTTCACCTCTTGTGAATCAGGGTTACTTCCAATGTGGTCCCTCAGATAGGCAGATTTGTTTCCATCTCTGTCAACGCTTCACAATCAAAAACTATGCTTTTGAATACCACCACCACTCTCCTCTTCCTCCTCCTTTTAAAATTCTGTTCCATGAAGCTTCTCTTTGACTCCTGCCTAACTTCCTCTATTAAAGGAAGTATGATAACACATAAAGGCTCTCTGCTCCTTCTGCTGTGCCCAAGGAAGTTGCCATTCTGGGGCTACTCTCAACAGTGCCATCCCAGTTCCTTCAGTCTCCTGTGAAAGCACAGTTATACAATTTACAGAGAGATGCAGCAGGACATTGATACACAGCGTTTCCACAACTCAAAGTATCAAGAGCATGGATTGCCTTGTGAGTATACACATAAACACAGGGACTTGCAACTCAACTGTTAGCATGTTCTTTAATTGAGACAGTTCATCTCCCACTGGTTTTCTTCACATATTCATGCTCAGAGCTCCTCTTCAAAAGAAGTAGCTTTTAAATCACAGCAACAAGATTCCTAACCACAGCTGAACTAAAAATCTTCAACTCTTAAGTGCTTAGCCAACAGTCCTTTACTCCTCTCTACTAAACAGGATCTTGACTAGAATAGACAATTCTATAGCAATTCTATCAAGACTAAATTTGGAAGCACAACATGATAAAGCAGCATGCAAGACACTTCACAAAGCTATTTACAGCAACTCAATAGCAAGCAAAACAGGGAAACAAGGCACAAGATTATTTCTGCTCACATCTGTCACCACCTCACAACTCTATGATCTTAGGGAGTTCTTAAAGCAAGAAAAAAATAATATCAAGAGATAAACACAATACACTGGACAAGTATAGCACTAAAGATGAAGCCATCAGCAGATGAGAAGTATCTTAGGCATGCGGATCTGTGGGCAAGGTGGAAAACAGATGACCCTTTCATGTGTTTTTAGTTGTGAGGATCAAATGCCAATGAGCAAAAAGTTACTTAAAATGAGTAACTGAGCTAGAAAGCGCTCCAGAGGACATCAGTGAACAACACCAGCTGTTGTCAGTTTAAGGACCAACTACACACACTTCATACAAGCAGGAATCTCAAAAGACAGTACTTAAAATCTTCCACTGACCCATTTAACACATCTGAAACTGAATTATGCAAGGCACTGCAGAGATAGAGATACAGCAACTGAAAAGAAAATCAATTATACCTTCTGTCACTTGCTACACTAAATAAAATCAGGAGACAATGCAGGGAAAGAAGCAAACTTAAAGACCTGGTACCTGACCTTAACGCACACACACAAAAAAATCTTCCAAGAAACACAGAACAGTAAATATTGCCTGGAGGTGTGCTGAAGAACATGTGTTCACGTAAAGTGACCGAAAAGTATACAATGTTTTCAGTGAAAGAATATAGCAAGATGCTAAAAGAAAAAGGTTTGTTTGGTTGCTGGGATTTTTAAAACGTATGGTTCCTTTGAACCCTTTAGCACAACATTTTTAGCTTGAAGCTATTAATTTTTCAGAGGGATCATGCTGATACAGAATAGCAGCCTTGTTCTTCTAATTAGCTGATCACACAGCTTTTAAGGCTCCTGAGTTCTGAGAATCAAGATTAAATGTGCTTTTGAGTACTTAATTCAAATGTTCCCTTCAGTCTTCTCACATCATAACGGACAAGAAATGCATGTGCCAGCTTTGCAACACAACCACTGCTACTTATATCCCACTAACAGATTTGCAACTGTGCTAAGAAAACAGGAAAAAAAATTACATAAGCTCATTTAGCAGTTAAGTGGTAAACTGTAAGTCTTAGAGTTTGGCTTTGTCTTACCAGAAAAGCTTGCAATGCGCTGCTTGACAATTCTTTCTCCTGATCAGTAATGCCAGAAGTACCTGCTCCTTCATGTTTCTCAGTACCTTGATCTGTAAAGTGGACAAAAGATTACAAGAAAGTTTGCAAACATGATGACAGCTATTCAGCTTAAAAAGTTTGTTTCTTCCAGCTCTCAGGATTCTCCCGCTGGTACAAGTAACTTTTTAGGTAACTGCAGCACCATCTCTCTGCTACACTAAAATATCTCAAGTTATCCCATACTCCTAGTGAATTCCTCTCACTGTAACGCAGATGTAATAATCCCAGCTAAATTACTGCACTCAATCAATAACTCAAGTACTGCAAGTTAACTGTCAACGTGTACACTTTAAATTTATCTTTAAAGCTGCAACCATATACTAAGATTGTCTTTATTTGTGCAAAAATTAGCAGTGACAGCCACACAACATAAAAAAAGCACCACACTGGGTTATAGGAAAAACCCATCCATCCTCTGTGCTGCATCCTGAACAGCAAGCAACGGACACCTTAGGGAACAACATGAAAACCAGAGCAAACACTGGAACTTCCATCCAGCTCCCTGCTTTGGAAGATTAAGTCTCCCTAAATATAAGGCAGCAACGGAACCATCTCTGTTAATAACCACTGACAGACCTAATATATTTTCTTAAAAGTCTCTATGCTTTTGTACACTTCAACATACTCCATCAAATGCTATCCAGTGACTACACTGCAAGACACGAGCAAATGCAGCCTATTCACTTTTTCAGCCTCACTCCTGATATCAGGGATCTTTATTTGAACCACCTCCCTTCCAAGGGGAGCAGGCAGCTTATTCTGCATCATGTGTTCGTTTTTTTTCCCCAGAAACTTTTCCAGTTATACCCAGATTATGTTTCCAGATTAAGACAACAAGAACAGTACATAGCAATGATGATGGTGGGCCCTTTAAGCATTTAAATAGCAATATAATAAGGTTTTACTTGTCTTCAGTTTCTTTGACACAGAATTCCTGATGTTTTACCTTTTGGTCCCTGTTGAGCATATTTTTTGGAAAGGAGTCTACTGAACCCTTTTGCCATCGTGTAATTAAGAATTCAATGAAGCTGCATTATAAACCACAGCACAGAGATTCCATGCCAAAGCTGAAAAAGCACCCACTTAAACCCTTTCCTGTACTAAACACGAACTACTGGAGAAAAAAACCCCAACCCAAAACCACACCACCACCGCACTAGATAGCATATTTCTAGAAGCATTCACTCTTGTGCTAGATCACACAAAAATCACTTGATGTGTTTGAGACAAAGACTTTATAAAACAGCAATGACTTCCGCTTTTGCAGAAAATAATTTCTTGAATTTCAAAGTGAAAGCTTTGCTCTAACGAACCTTTTGCTATCTTAATGGGCCACACAGGGTTTGTTAATTCCATGTTTTCTTTCCCCCCCTAGAATTCACAGATGTAATGTAAACTCAGGTTATTGGTTTTTTCACTTTGAACAAACGAAAACACTTATCTGCGAGCTTCACTGCAAAATCCATTCCTCATCATCACCAATATATCTGCATCATCTGCTACTCACTACAAAAATTTATGAATATAAGACAGACAACAAGAGCAAGGGGCAGCCAAACCTCAGAAGATTCATCAATTAACATTCACAGCAGGAATAAAGAACATTTAGTGATCTGTTCATAGTTTGTGCTTGCTCCTGGGAAGATAGCAAGATCCCTTCCATTGCCCTGTGCAGTAACATATCTGAGCAAGAACTGTAAATATTTGGCTGTGACTTTCATTCTGCAACAAGATGTCAACAAAGTTGAGATTTTAAAATCTCAACAATCTTGCACCTGCAAATTACCAAGCAACCCCCTGTGATTTAGACAAAAACTGGGATTCAGCAGTTTCAGTAGTCTGGAGGGATGGGTCCTCAGGGGGCTGCAGGACTGCATACACCTGCTACGAAATCTGACTGTGCTTAAGGCATTGATCAACACCATTTTCACTGCCTTTCCTTGAAAGGAAAAGGTAGGAGAGAAAATTAAAACACAAAAAAAAGCTCGGAAAATTTCTGATGTGCCAAGGTTTTCTGTTGCAAAAGAGGAAAGAAACAAGAAGCATCTCTCCTTCAAGCTGCTGCTTTACTTGCTCACCATGTCTTTCAGATTATGCTAGTAGAAATATCCACAGTGTGGAGACTTGGGACTCACAAACTTTTGAAACTGACAACACTCAGCCTGGTCTGGAGACCCCTCACCTACAGCAGAGTGCCACCAACAACTGGGTGTGTTACTGAAACTGCCATTGTATGCAAGTCCATAAAACAAGCATCTCAAATGAAGGTGGGCTTATGGAAGTCTGAATCCTGAAGGGAAATGCCTTCACTTAAGCGAAAGATAAACCACATAGATTGTTGTCTAAGTTGTGTAATAAAAATCACCTCTTCTATAGCTGTTTGAGGTACTCCCTAGGAAAAAATCAGGACAGGTCTAAAGATTTCACTACGTCTCTAAGTCTGCTGGTATGTTAAAAAAAAAAAAAAATCCAAAATTTAACTAGAGACTACTTCAAACAAAACCAGAGGTGCTCCTTCTCCTATAAAGTTGGTTTTACGGCTGTAATCTGATTGACGGCACCTACTATGACTCAGTAAACAAAGCAAGTTTGCTAAACCTGAATTGGAAGCTTATCAAGAAAGAATAAAACTGAAGTCCAGCTGGTGTAATTCCCAGCATAGCCCTTCCCTTTGGAAAAAAAAACAAAAACAAAACCACCAAAAAACACAACAACATCCAAAAGCTACAGCTACTCTCTACACTTTCTGCCCAAACACACTTGAAACCTGTCAAAGAACTAAAGGTCTTTCTAATCCACTGTAATCCTGCCATTTGCTTAGACCAGGATCTACTGCTTCAGTGGATCCTTACTATCAAGAGCTCTCACAGACAGGAGTCACCTAAAAGCACAAGATACTGAAGAGAACCCTCCAATTCCTCTTACACAGGGGGAAGAAAAAAAGCAGTCTTGCTCTCTTGGCTGCAAATAAAACTATTACTTCCACATTTCTTGAAGCATTTGAAAATGGAACAGGTATGTGTGTTGTTCCCTGACAAAATACACAGCACGCCACCTGCTCACTCAGATCTAGTCATCTTCAGCACTCTTGCAGAAGCACGTGGTGTGAGTAACACACACACCAGTCACTACCAACGTGCTCCGATCATAAAGCAGCACAATCATCAGCTGAAGCACCAGGAACAGAGCAGATTCTCTGCTTCGCAAGTGACAGAACTGGATTTATCTCTGCAAATTGTTTTTCCACACAGACCTGCTTGTTTAACATTTCATTTTGTTCAACTCTCTCAAGTGGAGATTTACTCTAAACCTAACACTTGTCAGGCTAGTGATGAGAAGCAAAAGGGACAACCTGGAAAAGGATGTAAAATTCAACCGCTGGGATTTTGATCTGGAAGAAGCTGCTGCACTGAGTCTGAAGTTGAAGAAGTAAATTATGGAGATTATCTTCCTAGTGAGCAGTCCTGAGGCTGAGCAGCAGAAACACTGTCACAGAAACTTGCTTGCTTTGCACAAGCAGGAAATTCTTTCTGCTGCAGAAGTTACATCATGGTGGACAGCAGAACTTTGGGAAAATTGACTCCACGAGAGAAGAACGAGAAAAAGCATGAAACTGCCACCTGGAAAGGGAGATTGTTCTCCCTGTCAGCTTGCTGCCACAACACCATATAAGCAGTAAGACACATCTCCCACATACATGACGACACCTGGAGAGTGACTGCAATCATTGTCCTTCTCATACCTGTTCTCCACACCTCCAAGGACTGCTCTTCCTGAGCCCATGTGTTGTTAGGCCCTGTAAATTGCATCTTGCATGAACTGTGCTGTCAAATACCAGAGAATCTCTGGAATTACCATTTCCAAATGCTACAGGCAGGGGGACGATCTCTTCCTTGGAAGGGAAGGAATCTACCAATCATGTGGCCCTTGCTCCAAAAGCATTCTGAAGGGTATGAAGATCGGAAACAAACTTCAGTCTTTATAAGATAATGACAGTTTGTGACACCAAGACCATGTTTTCCTAAGCAGCACTGCACTACTAGTAGAAATATAAAAGACTTTTTCGATGCTGTACAAGAAAAACCAAACACTTTTCAGTGGAAAGTTGTTTGTTACTCGCTGCTATCAACAGACACAGTGTGTAGAATATCTTGCCATAGCTCACGTCTTTGATCCATTGGGCACGTATTTTTCTTTTAAGAAAGTATAAGTGAAAAGTTCCTTCAACGCTTCCAAGAATAACAACAACAACCAAAAAAAAAACAAACCAAAAAACTTAATGAGATATCTTCTTTCTTGTAGTTTAGGAGACACTTACAATGCTTACAAATAAACAGTGAATAGTTTAGTACACATCACTCAGTATAGTCAGTACAGTAACTTATCCCATGGTCTTTTTCAGGCACTGAGGATTTTCATAGAATCCTAGAATGGTTAGAGTTGGAAGGGACCTTAAAGATCATCAAGTTCCATCAAGTTCCAACCCCCCTGCCATGGGCAGGGACACCTCTCCCTAGAGCAGGTTGCTCAAAGCCCCTTCCAGCCTGGCCTTAAACACTTCCACACTTAAACACTTCATATTTAGCATCCTCAGAATAAATGTTTGAGTTGATTTTAAACAACGCTCCTATCACATAAAACCAACTGAGAAAAACCTGAAAGATGCCTTTGGCTTTCCCCCAGATCGTTCTGTCCCTACTGAGCTGCCACCTGAGGGAAGGACCCTTCCTGCCAAGAGGACTTCTCGCATGGAGAAGGACAAGCAGAAGTTTATCATTGCTAAGGACTTACACAGCAACAGCACTCAAGGTTTGTTTGGGATATTACCCAGAAGATTATTTATTTTTTCATTGAAGTGATTTCTCGCTGCAGTCTCCTTTCAGGTGGGAGCTCAGGAGAGACCCCACTCACCCCCTGAAACCAAAGCGGCCGCTCAAAGGAAACCTGACCGAACTCCAGGGATTCTTTGGCAACACGAAGCCTTCAAATCCTCCCGTCACCTTCCGAGCGCCCAGGCTCAACAAATTAACCCAGAACCTCAACTTCTGCAGCAGTTACGGAGCTCCGGGAGACACCAACGGCTCCGTAACGTCCCCCCTACAGAGCCCTTCCAGGCCCGGCGGCTACAACAGCTCAACCCCTCGCCTAGGGCAGGGAAGGCCCCGGCCCCGGCCCCGCACGGGACCCCGGCCCACTCGGGGCGGCCTCGCCAGCACCTCACACGGGGCGGAAGGGCATCGCACACGCAGCCCGCCCGCCCTCTCTCCTTCCGTCCGCGACCCACCGGCGCTCCCCGCCCGCCACCCGCCGCGCGGGAGCGTATCCCTCCGCACCCGGCGGCCCGGCCAGGGGCGAGCAGGGTGGCGGCAGCTCCCCCGCACTCACCCGCAGCCTTGTCCGCCGCCATCTCTCCGGCCACGCAGTCCCACCGCTCCGACAGGCCCGAAGCTGTCCGTGCCCCCCCCNCTATTCGCCCGCCGCTTCCGGGTTCCTGCCGGCCGCGCGACGAACGGCCGTTGCCGGGGGACCGCGCTCCTGACGTCAGGACGCCGCGGCGCGTCCCGCCGGCTGGTGGGTTTGCGCGTGCGCGTTGTGTCCCAGCATGCCGCGGGGTCACGGGCGCCATGTTGCGGTGCGGGAGTGGGCCCTTCCCCTCCGCGGCCTCTCTGCAGCGCCGCCGGCTGGGACGGGGAAACCTTTAAGATACCCACTGTACGGGATAAATTACATTGGCGGCGTCACGAATATAAAACATTCTTAACTGTTTATAATCAGAATGGGTTGGGTTGGAAGGGACCTTAAAGATCACCCAGTCCCAGCCCTCCTGCCCTGGGCAGGGACAACTCCCACCAGACCAGGTTGCTCCAAGCCCCATCCAGCCTGGCCTTGAACCCCTCCAGGGATGGGGCAGCCACAGCTTCTCTGGGCAACCTCTTCCAGTG
>VXBW01005537.1:1871564-1996167 GCA_013400375.1 Thinocorus orbignyianus
ACTACACACAAAAAAAAAAAAAAAAAAAAAAAACCAACACAAAAAAACCAACCAGAGACATTCCTCTCTTTGAATAAATAACCCTGCTCAGACCAAAGAAACAATCATATGCCATGTGGCCCTGAAAGGGCTAAATGTGCCTTGAGAGGGAATATACCTGTTCTCCCAAAGGAAAGTAAGGGTATTCAGCTGATCAGATCCTGTGTAGTTATCTTCTATAAATGCATAGTAAGTGCATATTTTTAATCATCAGGCAGATATGTAAAGCATATTTTCAATCTATTGATTCCAAGCAAATTTAAGGGTGTACTTAAACATATGCTTAAGGTGCTCTGTTACAGAATGGCAACAAATTTATATTAAAGAAATAAAACATTTTGTCTGTGAAACAAAACAGCCTTAGTCTCCTTTGCAGCAGGCCATAATACTCCGCTACATAAAATTAGTTAATCCCTCACATTCTAAAAAATTTACAGTGCAGTATGTAGAAAATAAATTTAGAAGTTGTACATTGCTGCATGGTCTGCAGAGCTTGTATCACCAAACAGCAAAAAACATTATTGGATGACTAGCAAGACTTATACTTGATCAAATGAAAACCAGAAATGTGAGACACAAAACTGCTCAGAGTCTAATATTTCTTATGGATTCATTCAATTAAGTCTCCTGAGATATTTTTTGCTATTCCTAAGCGCTATCCCTACAGTTTATATTAACAAATTTCAGCATACAGATTGAAATATTAATTCCATGTTGAAGTTATCCATTTGCAATTTGTGCTATTGTTAACTATTCAGCTAAGTCATGCAATATGTTTTCATTTCCTGATGGAATAACTTGAGCATGGTAAACAAGAAAATAATCAGTAATTCACTTTCAAGATTAAGTTTCAGATGACTAGCTGTTAATACTACAAGAAAGCATTTTCAAAAATCATTACCATCTTCATGAACACTTTCTGAATAGTAATTGCACACAAATTCAGATCAACAAATAATGACAAATCACATTTTTATTTCTTTTTGAGGTTTAGTTTTGTACTTTTTAATAAATTACAGCCAAAGGCAACAAAACATCTAGTTGGAAATTTCATGTATTCTACTTCTTCATTGCTGCCTTTTCAAAGAGATGCTTTCTGCACAGTAACTACTACTACGTATTGAGCACTGTGACCTTTACAATTTTGGTTTCAACAACCAGGTCAACATCGCTAAAGGCAAAACCTCTCTAACAACCCAAAATGGATCTTTTAAGTGTAATTGAACAATAACAATTCATTCCACAGGCTTAAGAAAAAAAAAAAGCCTTCTAAATTTGCAACCAATTTTATAGTATTTGGCCACTGACAATACATGCAGACACAGAAGCAGGCCTGCTGTGTTTTGGGTTTCATACAATGGTAACTCAGACTAAAGTTTTTATGTAAAGAGAGACAGGCGACAAGGAGCCCTATGTTAAGAACACACAGAGGGGTACAGAATAATCAAAGCGCATCAGAAACCAAAAATGCACATTATATGACTGGAACCAGGGCCCCATTTGCTACTGGCTGTGCACAGGAGGTGCCTTTCCCTGGTCCCTCCTTGGCCAGCACAGCAGAGCAAGCTCACAGCCTCACAACTGACTCCCTCTCAGGGTCTGCTCCTTGGCATCACCCCAGGGCAGCTCACAGACAGATGGAGATCATGCCTGTGTTAGGAGATGACGTTATCTTGCCAAGGAGATGTTGTCATATTTTGCCCTAACGTATGCATGTAGTTAAGTCATTGGTAATAGTTTTTCAAGTTAAAACTGCTGCTAACAATCAACAGCTGCAACAATGTTATTTCTCATCACATTTGATGGACCTGATCCTTCATTATCTTTGTCTGTCTTGTATTGTCACACCTGCCTCTGCAAGTGTAACAGCAACTGGATACAAAACATTATCAAATCAGAATGGCAGTTGTAAGAAAATATACTTCAAACTTGTAATTCTAAAACTTACAGGTTGACAGTTGGGGAAAACCTTATATTAAATGTGCCTGAAGTCTTTTATGTTTGCTGGGCATTATTAACATCCATTCCTGTTCACAGTTACCTTTCAGAAAATAATGCATGGAGAGGTTGTTCTCATATGTTCCCAAGATGATTTTGGCAGACAGAAATTTATTTTACAGACGAGGAAAGAAAATAATGTCTTATTGTGCCCCCCCCCTTATAGTTGCTTCATTTTCATTACAGCCTTTTCTTAAATTTCCTCTCCCTGTAATACTGTACAGCTAACTATTCGTTATTTAATTGAAATACAATATTAGTATACTATACAGTTGACAAAGACTACTCTCAACATTTTTGTCTCCATCTTGATTTTTTTTAGCCTAGCCTGACAGTACAATGACCAAGCATTTCCATTTTCACCTTCTCCACTACAGCTCCTGAGAGAGAAATAAAATGGAGAGGAGGCATAAGGAGAGAGGGATTGCTTCTGGTAAGGGTAGCAAATACACCACACAACCATCATGAGAACTGTCAGGTGTGACAATCTGGTAAATGAATCCTCAGTGAATCTTGATTGTATATATCTCTTTCAAAGGCAAACAGAAAAATCCCCCATTACAAGAGGATGAGACAGTGAAAGCCACCTTAAAAAAGACTCCAGAGTGAATAAACGTCAGGGAAAGGAGAACGGGAGAAAGAAAAGAAGTGGTCTGTCTTTCACTGTGAATAATCTTTGGTAGATTTACAATCACATTAGCAACATTAGCCTCTGCAAAAGCAGAAGAGCAGAAAAATTGCACCATACTACTCAATACCAGTATGTTCCCTACTCAGTACAAAGCAACAAGCTCTTATTGTCACTTACATGTAGCCTTTTATTTTCTACTACTTTCAAACTTAAATATTACTCACTGACATACACATTCTAGTTTCAAAAAAGTCCTAGAGGAATATCATTCTTCCACCATCCTAGTAACCAATTTTCTGCTATTTTTGTGATTTAAATCAGTTGACGCAACAGTGATGAAAACCACAGATAACAGAAGGGAATTCCTAGCAGCCTACATGGAGTGAGGGGAATAGATAGGAGCAGAAACTTCCTTGTTCAACTGTTGGAAGCTAATTTGCTCTGCTGTCTCAGGAAAACTTAGGGTCATGCAGCAAATGTTTTTTCTTGGTGGTTTTTCAGCAACATTCCTCTATTCAGTGGTCAGTGCTTACTAGATAACATATCTCCACCAAAACTTTGCCAGTTTTTTGCATCTGCATTCTGTCCACAACAAAATACTTCTGACCAATAATTGTGCCTCCGTTATGACACGTACCTGCAAGTCAGTATATGGTTACTGCTGTTTCAGCTATTTTATACCCGAAGAACCTTACCAAAATTTACTTTCATGAAAGTGAACTACAAGCTCCAACCAGATTTTGCCTGATGTCTACCAAAAAAACATACGAAAGGAATGTCTACAGCTGGAGTTCAAAGCAATAGAAAGCCATTGACAGAAACATAGGGATTAAAAAATTGGATAATTAAACACAGCAGCCAGGAAAAAAAAACCAACCCTAATTACAAACTGCTGGCATACCTAAGTTGCTAACACTGCCACTACCTTTGAAACTCTTTATCATAGAATAGTTAGAGTTGGAAGGGATCATCCAGTTCCAACCCCCCTGCCATGGGCAGGGACACCTCCCACCAGAGCAGGTTGCCCCAAGCCCCATCCAGCCTGGCCTTGAATCTCTCCAGGGCAGCTACAGCTTCTCTGGGCAGCCTGTTCCAGAGGCTCCAGTACCCAGAGCTCCGGGAATGCGCAGGGTTTGCTTGAAAGCCAGGTACGCGAGGAAGCATCCCCTCTGCTAGATCTTCCCTGAATCAAAGGGACAAAACCCATCAAGTTTTTCATGGAATTTAAAGCTGTTCATATGTTACCCTACTGAACATGTTACTTCCATAAGTTCAGGAAAACGAGCTGATACGCTTGTTTGTTTCTTTTGGGACTTCTTGTAAGAGCCGAGTTGTAAAAACGATGGTGACTTGACCTATCTTTTTCTAACTCTAAAGCGACACTTCCGAGAGCAGAACAAGTAACAGGTGGGCCTCTTTGAGAGGATAAGATCATCCTGCCACCCCCAAAAGGCACATCACCCCTGGCCGCACTTACTTTTCCTGGATGCAATGTGCTTCCTTCAGGGCTGGGGCTGCCCGGGGCAGCACAACAGGGCAGCAGGTCGCTGTCCTCAGAGGAATGCCCGGCAGCAGGAGCTGGCAGAAAGGCAGCCGATGGCTATTTCACCTCAGCTCAGCTCCCCTCACCAGGGTGAGGTTCTTGCGCTTGCTTCCCACTCGCGGCTTCCCTTCTCCTCTCCCGGGCGGCCGATAAAGACCCGGGGGGGCGGCGAGAGCCCCGCTACCCCCTTCCCTCAGCGGAACGACTGAGGGGCTAGCCCCGGACCCTCACCCACCGTCCCGGCCCCGCCCCGCGCCCTCCCCACATCCCNGTTCCTGTCAGCCGCCGCGGCGCCGCCGCCCGCTCGGCGCCTGGGGGAGGCGGCGGGGCTGGGAGGAGGCAGCGGCGAAGATGGCGGCGGCGGTGGGGAGAGCCGGCTCCTTCGGCTCTGCTTCGCCTGCTGGCTTTTCTTCTTCTTCTTCTTCTTCTCCTCCTTCGTCCGGCGTTACGGCCACCGCCAACAACCACAACGCGGAGCTGCGGGCAGGCGGCGACGAGGACGATGGGCAGAACCTCTGGTAACCGCCCGCCCCGCCCCGCGGCCGGAGAACCGGGGCGCTTGCTGGCCGTTAACGCCCTCGCAGCGGCTCCTTGCCCTGAGGGGGAGGCCGGGCCGGGGCGGGGGGGAGAGAGGGCTAATCCCCCCTCCTGGCCTGCCGTCCCTCTCGGTCAGCGGGGGGGCTCCTCCCCTCGGCGGTGGCAGCTGCNGTTGTAAAAACGATGGTGACTTGACCTATCTTTTTCTAACTCTAAAGCGACACTTCCGAGAGCAGAACAAGTAACAGGTGGGCCTCTTTGAGAGGATAAGATCATCCTGCCACCCCCAAAAAGCACATCACCCCTGGCCGCACTTACTTTTCCTGGATGCAATGTGCTTCCTTCAGGGCTGGGGCTGCCCGGGGCAGCACAACAGGGCAGCAGGTCGCTGTCCTCAGAGGAATGCCCGGCAGCAGGAGCTGGCAGAAAGGCAGCCGATGGCTATTTCACCTCAGCTCAGCTCCCCTCACCAGGGTGAGGTTCTTGCGCTTGCTTCCCACTCGCGGCTTCCCTTCTCCTCTCCCGGGCGGCCGATAAAGACCCGGGGGGGCGGCGAGAGCCCCGCTACCCCCTTCCCTCAGCGGAACGACTGAGGGGCTAGCCCCGGCCCCTCACCCACCGTCCCGGCCCCGCCCCGCGACCTCCCCACATCCGGGTTCCTGTCAGCCGCCGCGGCGCCGCCGCCCGCTCGGCGCCTGGGGGAGGCGGCGGGGCTGGGAGGAGGCAGCGGCGAAGATGGCGGCGGCGGTGGGGAGAGCCGGCTCCTTCGGCTCTGCTTCGCCTGCTGGCTTTTCTTCTTCTTCTTCTTCTTCTCCTCCTTCGTCCGGCGTTACGGCCACCGCCAACAACCACAACGCGGAGCTGCGGGCAGGCGGCGACGAGGACGATGGGCAGAACCTCTGGTAACCGCCCGCCCCGCCCCGCGGCCGGAGAACCGGGGCGCTTGCTGGCCGTTAACGCCCTCGCAGCGGCTCCTTGCCCTGAGGGGGAGGCCGGGCCGGGGCGGGGGAGAGAGAGGGCTAATCCCCCCTCCTGGCCTGCCGTCCCTCTCGGTCAGCGGGGGGGCTCCTCCCCTCGGCGGTGGCAGCTGCTGCCCTGCCCCCGTTCCCCTCTGCCTGCCCTCCCCGGAGGTGGCCAGGGTGGGGAGCCGGCTGGGAAGCGCGACCCACCCTCCGTCCCTGTCTCCCTCCCTGCTTTCCCCCCGCTGAGCCGTGCCGTTTCTCCTCGCCAGGTCCTGCATCCTCAGCGAGGTGTCCACGCGGTCCCGCTCCAAGCTGCCTTCGGGGAAGAACGTCCTCCTGCTGGGTGAGGAAGGCTCCCTGACCTCCTCCTGCCTCCCTCTCCTTAACGCTCTCCCGGGCCTCTGCAGCTTCTCCTGTTTAGCGCTGGAAGGCAGCGGGGAGGTGGCGGGGTGGTGTTGGTGATGGCAAGGTGCTGGCTTAACCCTCTCGCTTCTTCCTCTCGTGTGTGTTTTGCTTCGTTTTGGATAGCTAATATCCAAAGATGCTTTAGATGTCCCCCCCATCGAAGGTATCTCGCCATAATAACCTTAGAGGCCTTTCCCCACCATAAGCTCTGTAGGCGGAGGTGGCTTGGAAGGGTGGTTTTTATTGTGTTTCTCCCCGCATGAGTGTTGACTTAAGGATGCGTGTGAGCCCCTCAGCCTTTTGTGAAACCTCCCTCGTTGGTGCAACCGGTGCCGGTCCTCGTGGTGTGTCCTGCCAGCAGGAAAATCGCTTCCGTGGCCCGTACGGCATCAATGAGGGCTGGTGCCTGTTGGCCAGAGGGCGGGGAAGGCCGTATGGGCGTGTTGGCTGCGTCCTGCCCACATGCACCCAGAGCTTGTCAGCAGCGATGCCATCAGCAGCGAGTTATGCAGCAGCATCGTTTCATTGTGTTCTGTTATCTCCACCCAGTGCGTTAGTCCAACCTTGCGCTGGGCGAGGATTGGGAGTTACAGACTGGGACTTTGGTAGGGTGATAATGAGAGATTCAGCTGTTACTCAGTGTTGAGGGAAAGCAGAAAAAAATGTACATCAAGCAACATTAAAAACTTCATTGGGAAAAGGGAGAAATGGATGCTCTCAGATGTGTGTGTGGGGGCATGTGTGCATGTCATTACTCTTATTATTTAGTGGTTGATTGTTTTTTTTGCAAAGCACCAGTAAATGCTATTACACAGTAGACAGTTGTGAATATATTTGTTAACTAGCTGCTGTTTCACTCCTTTGCCAACATCCCTGTCCTCAGAGAAGAACAGTATATTAGCATTTGGAAACATAGTTAAAATGTAGTGAAGATGTTCAGGCACACTGTGATTCTATGTACACTTGTAGTTTGTTTTCTCTTGAGGTTTTCCAAGTTAGTTTTATCCCCCATAATCCTAAAGCAATCATTGTGATACTTTTCTTCCCGTTTTGGTAAACTGAACGGTGGCTTGAAAGTGACTATGAAGGAGAAAATTGTGCAAAGATGGTGGGATGGTCTAGTGAACTTACTGGCTTTTCATTTGTTGCTTTTTATGTTACATACTTAACTAGGATATTGAGATTGGAAGTTCTATTGATACTAAAGAAAGGAAATGTTTCATAATGATTGACAGCTTTTTATGTGATATTTTAAAACTAAAATAGGCAATTGTCCTTGTTGAAGTTGGAAGAGTCTTCTTTAAGCTGTGATCCCTGTCAAGAAGATTACACTCTTGTTTTTCCTCTCTGTAGTCAGACCCAATCCTTAGTAGCCAATAACTGGAGACTTTGTAACTAGAGAAGACACCATAGAATGTTTCCAGATGCTCATTTAGTTAATATTTAATCTGATTTAGAATTTTTTTCTTTTTTACCTGTTTATGTACAGCTTATAGAATGACTTCATGGAATGCTCTTTTTTTTTAATGCATTTTTAAAAGATTTGCAGATTTGTAGAAGAAATTCTACTTTTTTCTTAGAAATTGTGTTTCCTAGAAGGCCATGATCCAAGTGGAAAAAGAAAAAAAGTTTGGCATGTATTTAGGAAAAATAGCATCAGATCTGAGGGCTAGCCAATGGGGATGATGGCCATGTTCTGTGTGAGAATACTTAATCCATGTGTTAAGCTTTGCTGTTCACTTGCAAGTCATGCTGCTGCCCCTGAAGCATGCTGGCACAGGAAAAGGAGAGGCCGTACGTATTCTGTATTGGCAGACTCAGTATGTGAAGTTCTGTCTGTTCAGGTTCTTGAGCTGTGTGTTTGCAATTTCTCTGTTATTTCACATTTCTTCTGTTTTTAAGCTTTGTTCCTTTAAATAGATCTAATGTTTAGATCTAATGCTAATGTTTGTTTTCAATACAGATCATTTCTCGCCATGACTATTTTCAGTTTCATGGTTCTTTGATTACTTTTAAGCTGGAGATGTAAAGCTGACCAGGGTCTTGATAGTTTTCACTTATTTTGTGGTAGACAAATATTTGCAGAATAAACAGCTGTATTGGTCAAAACTTCCTAGCTGAAACATGATATATAGTAACACATAAATGCTGGTTTTCAATACAAACTGCATTTTGAAAAAATAAATCACCACCACCACCACCAACAAAAAAAAACCCAGAAAAAAAACAACTAGATTTTCCCACTACTTAGTGTTCTTTTGTTTGCTAGGACAAGTTTTCTAATTTCCCTACAGCATTTATACTTTTTAAACACTCCGTATACTTGTATGCCTAGTTTTTCTGGGAATCTGCCTTTGTCTGGCATGCAAATTCTGCTATTTCAGTATTTAATTTTAGCTATGTTAGATCTCATTTTTAAGAACCTGGAAAGCAGTTCAAGACATCACAGAAGTAACTAAAGGAATACCAAATGTTAGTCTCTGGATATGGCATATAGCTTTGTGAAGTGAAGGTTAACATATAATACTGGTAATTCTCTGTTCAAAATCAGCCAAAAAATTTAATTAACTGAGTTTTAAATCTGCAAAATTCTATTACATAATTTTTTTTTAATAACTATTTGTCTGTGTGAATTTAAACTTTGATTGGCACTGCATGTTCCATAAAAGCATTTTTCTGTTCTTGTACGAACAAATAATTAAAATGCAAGCTTTCTTAAACTTTTCTGTAAGACAAGTATGCTCTGATTCCTAGGCAGTTCTGTCATGATAACTATAGCTACCTCATTTAGCAAACTATACCAGCAGAAAACGTAACGTGTCCCTGCTTTCTTAAGGAAATTGGGTGCACTCGGTGACATTTCTAGCTACTTTTTGCAGAAAGCCAAAGGCATGTGGTTATGTTGTTGTTGCATAGGTTTTCTTTCTTTTCTTTCTTTTTTTTTTTCCTCCTGAAATCTCTGTTCTGCTCACCTGTAAAGGTAGCTGATCGGAGGAGATGTTTTTTGTTGAGCATGTTGAGAAAACTGATGCTTATAACTTGGAGCTCTTTATTCCCTTCCTGATGTAATTATATCTGAACCAGCAAGTGGAATAGAGGGAGCAGCCAGTAAGTCACCATTGCAGGTTACAGATGGAATCCATAGTGCTATAGAATGTGTGAAGGCTTGGGTTCAGAGACCTGAACTAATAATTTATCCAGTAAACTGCAACATGCATTTTAGTTCAAAGTCATTCCAGGATGCGCAAGAAAAGAGGCTCCCAGCTTGCAAGTGAACTGAATAGTTGCTTTCTATCTGGCTTTGTATTTCATACATTTCTCTGTCTCTGTAGTAGATTCTTTACCTGCAATTCTAATGATGTCAAACCATCCAGTGACACACATACACCTGACTCCACGCGTCTGTATTGCACACTTACACTTCTACTGAATCACTAGCATTTTGGTTTTCTCTATGCATTTTACCCCACTTGATGATAAAGGCTTTAAATTTAGTGGGGAGTGAGTGCTCAACCGCCTTGAGTCCACATTTCCTCTTTACCCCAGACATCTCACTTTGCAGGGCCAGGCCTGTTTGTTTGAATCTTTGAGCTCTGCTCCTGTCCAGTGGCTGTCAGGATGCTTGAGAAGAAGTTTCCCCAGTCTACAGCTAATTTACAGGTACACTTTTCTGTGTGTACATATATTGGGAATGGCTGTTATTGTAGAAAGTGGTACATCTTGAAGAGAAGTTTTAGCTTGCTGCTTTTTTTTTAGTGGACCCAGGGAATACAGTGAACTTCAAAACTAAGTTCTGATACAGCAATTTGTCAGAAGAATATATAAAATCAATATAAAACCTGCTTGCATTTATAGTTACATTTAAGTAACATTTTATGGTGTTGCACTCAGCACTATAAAATTACTTTTCTGCTTTTTTTTCCCTACTCAAATAGTTGACAGTTTTGATGTGATCATTACAGCCAAGTTTTGTTTCAGTCAGCAGAGTTATACTTCTAAAGTGCCCATTTTTTTTTGATGGGGCATTGACCTAGATAAAATTCTAACTGATTGTTTTGCATCTAGATGTTTTAGAACTAAGATGTACTTCTTCATAGTGTCCTTCCTGCTATAATACCTTTGCAAAAATCCAGAATTACGTGGATGATGTGCAGGAAAACTTACTTAGAACAGCACAAGAAGTTCTGAAATTCTTGAATTGCATTTATTTTAATTTGTCTCTGCTTTGCCAGAGGTGCTGCTGATTACTGGATCTCTCTCTGAAATAGCTCCAAACGTGAGGAACAGGTAAAGGAATTGTGCTTCTGTGTTCTCCAGGCAGGTTAGTGGCAGGAGTACTGATAAAGATGTCCCTTTGATAGTAACAAGGGATTGCTCTATTTTGGTAGTGAATCTGGGTAGAATACACTAGATGACTTAATGCTGTGTTAAAGAAGACTTGCATTAGAGAAATATTGCCTACATCCTCACTGTAGAATTTTCTGCAATATTTAGCTTCTTCTGGCTGTTTCTCCAGGCGTAAGTAACACTGTTAGTGCTGTACCTGTTCCCACAGTCAGGCTGTGTATTCTTGTGGTGCAGGGCTTGACAAAAGGCATGCTGGAACAGTGGTCTACAACCTACTTTTTATCATATTGTAAAGCAGAAGGGCAATTAAGGTGCCCCTTAGATAAGTTACTTAATTTTTCAGTGCCACAAAGATACCAAATTAACCGTATGTGAGGGGAGAACAAACTTAGAGGAGGATAATTTGGGTTGTTTGGGTTTTTTTTTGTCCAAGGAGTAAATCACAACTTAGTGGCAAGTTATTTGAAGACTTGATATGACCTACTTATTGAAAACTTTATGTTGTTTTGAGGGATTCCAGAGAAGGATCTTGTCAACGTAGTTAATTTTGGCTTTCCGTTTCTCTGAAAGCAAACTAAATTTGGCCTACTCTGATTATATTTGTCTTGTTCCTCAGAAGGAATTCTTCAGTATGTGTGAACAAGTCTCTTCCATTAGTATGTGGCAGTGGAAAAGGCAGATACTAGTTTGTGAGAATTATTTTATGAAAATAGCTATAGTACACGTGTGCTTGGTTCTAGTAGGAAGAAGACACTTGTCTCTCCACTCCACTGCGTTAGGATTCAGATATTCCACACGGTGTGGGATAGAGATAGCTCTGTAATTCTGGGAAGGCACCTCTTCCCTGCTCGGTAACTCAGATTTGGGTTTGATGACTTTGTTGTCATATGTGAGGTGGGTTTTTTCTATTAACAATCATACGACAATTTATGTTAGAAATATTAGAATTGGTGAATTGTTCTATCCAGAAGCTGTCTTTTGTTTTGCAAAAAAATTTACAGCCAGTTCACAAAAATATGCCAGGTGTGGTGGAGTGGAAGGGGTTAATTAGGACCATTATCTCTAGTTTTGCTTGGCCTTGACCATATGTTTTTTTTAGAGATGAGTTGTATAATTCCCATATCAAGCTGAATTTTAATTGGTGGTTTTAAAAAGCAAACAAAAAAAATTCCCTCAAGGAACCAGTGGGATTATAGATTACAGGCAATTAAGTGCATCCAGGGCTTTTCAAAGAACTGTTGGGTGAAAAATAATCAGAGCCCTGGGTGGAAGTGGGGCAGGTTAGCCAACACTGGTGACACAAAGGAAACATTCACCTCTTGCTTCTTTGCCTTGTCATCTTCTAAACACGCTTGACACGTTATAGCAGAGAAGGAATTTAAATAAACAGGACAGATGTGACTTTTGACTTGATAACACATTGATTGTTCTTCCATGTACAAACTTCTGTCAGAAGTAAGAAATGTCTCAGTTTAAGACAGGTGAAGATCGACTGCTTTCATTTTCAGCTGAAAGAAATGCGGAAATAGCATGAATAATAAATAGTCTTAATTTTAAAATGTTTATCTGAAAGTTTAGAGAAGTTCTGTAATACAAAACCTAAGTTCTCTCCAATGTGATAGTTGAAGGCTGAACAGGTTAAGTAGCAGTTCATAGGTAAGTGCCTGCTTGCCTGCATCCTCAGAAGGCGATTCATTCACCTCATTGCCCATCCTTCCGTCTGTGGGTGACCATTCTTCTAAATTCTGCATTGTAGCAGAACGTTTAGTGACACTCCATTTCCCGCTGAGTAAACCTGCTTTTTGCCTGGAGTAGTGCCAAGGGAGGAGGCTGGGGAAGAGGATTTTCTGTTCTGGCTGGCTGTGTCTTTGAGGGCAGCAGCAAGAAGGGTGTGAAGGGTGTCATCAAACCCTGTTTGTAGCCAGAGCAGCACCTTGGACAGGGAAGCTTTGCTGGGCACAACCCCAGGCTTGAGGCTCATCAGTGAAGCACCGTGGTGTGCAGACAAAGATGGAACAGCTTTTGTTTAGTTGAGTGTAAGGCTTTCCATTTTGTTAACAAGATGGTGAAATACTGAGTGTAAGCAGATTGGTTTGGCTTTGTTTCAGCTGCTTCCTAGCTTGACTTTTCTGCAAAATTAAATCTGTCCCTCTTTTACTTGTGCTGGTGTATAGCAGTCCTTGCTCACAGTACCACTTCTGTTTCCTCGCTGTAGTATTCACGTGTAAGTGTGGTTTGATGTAATGGAGAATCTTAGGATTTACTGTGTGGAATGAGGATCTCTTGTGTTACTTGCAAAAGAAGAATGCAAATTCTTAACTTTGCAATGATCTACTTTTTATTCTACCATGCAATTCTATACCAAGAATCGTGTGTTAGAAATGTTTTGCTCTGTGACCTTACTTATCAAGGTCAATTGCTAATTTGATTATCACATACTTAGAAATAAAGAAGAAGCTACAGGTTTTTCCATTTGAAAATTTTGGAGGGAAGAGTACCTTTTTGGGGGTGCATGAGGCTGTTTTATGTATTGCTCCAGCAGCACTTTAAAAACCGTAATTCTGCTTCATAGTATTAATCTACAATGATGTTTAAATCTGAGGAATATGAAACTTCCCTTTTGTCTGAAACTAAACAGCATTACTTTTTCATCTACTTTAGAGAGATCCAGAGATGACAAAAAGCTAAATATGCTCAAAGGTCTGAGGGTTTGTAATTTAAAATGCCATATAGTGTGTGTATATGTATTCTTACTGAGAAATTGTTTCTTTTAAAAAAAGCATATATGCTTTTATATAAGTGCCTGGTATTACTTAGCACTAATTGCATTACTGTATATTATTTGTCAAACTTAAAATGGCTAATAGACTTTAATTTCCTCACCAATATTTCTCCCCATCCCCCCCTCCTCTGGTGGAGAGAAGCTTCTATATGCAGTGAAGTCATTACAGTAAAATGTTTGAGTTTTGAGAAGTCTTAAAAGCTAACATTGCATGCACTTAGAATTAATTTGTCAATGAGATTTGTAACAGCTGTTCAGGAGTTTTAGGTAAGCTCTGATTTCAGATTATTTTGTGTTTTGATATTCTTGCTGAAGAGTAACTACAAAGCTAAAACTATGTTCCTGCTCTTTCCCAGCATAGTTCAATATATTCAAAGTGTGTTGACTTTTGTGTTTTACACTGAAGGCTTCAGGCTGGGAAAAATAAATTAATAATAAGGATACAAATACATTTGCAGCTGTCACAATTGTAAAAGGTGTATGTGACACTGAAAATAGAAAGTAGGGGTTGATGGAACCTCAAGTCTTAGCATGTTCTCTTGGCCAAGGCAGTCATCTCTTCCTAGTTTTTTAATGATGACTTGTGTGTGCAAAAAGGAGGAAATCTTTGTCACATATGATGGTCCCATTTTTATGTTGCAGCTTTTTCCATACTATTGATTCTAATTTGGCTTAAATCTGTTGAGAATTCTAGACCTCCTGTAGAATAGGGCACATTCAGGTAGGCAGCTACATTGCACCCTTGCAAGTGGGTCATCTTCTTTGTAGACTAGTTGGTTCATGCACTGCAAACTTGTTTTGGACCACTTGTCGGTATTGCTTCTCATCCTTTCAATCCTTTGGTTTCTATCTGCAAACAATTACCAGAGTAATTAATAAAGTAGCACCAATCTCTTCAAACTTCACTGATGCATCATTCTGGCTTGGTAGTGAATGATGAGCACTGCTGTCTGCATGCAGGAACTCGTATGATGTGGTTATGGTGTCAGTGATCCACCTACCTGATCTTGGTGTTTTGAAAAGGGTGGATATCAGGAGAAGGGAGTAGAGAATGTTCTTCACAGAACAGATGAAATAGAATTCATTCGCTGATGGTAGGCTGTGTGCATATGTATCCCAAGGTACTAATTTGACATCAAATCAACTTGTGTTAAGCTGTATTGATAAAATTCTCTTTCTGTGTAGCCCAAAGGTAATTACTGGAAAACCTGAGGAGGGAAAATAAAATTCCAGCTCTTATTTTGGCATAAGATACTCAACGGCATTGGATCTTAGATTACTGCAGGCATTTGGAAATATGGGGGTGGGGAGGAAATCACACAACACACAGCTGTGATACATAAGGGATTTGTGGGATGTATATTTCAACTTTGCCTATATTGTTGAGCATGAGCACTTTCAAACAATAAAGTTGCATAGATATTATTATTTGTTTAAGTTCGTTTTACTTTAGACTGCATAAGTGTATCTTTTGTCATGTTTAGAACTTTTCATAACCACAGATGTTTCTTAGACTTTAATGGCAGCCACTTTTGTTAAGAACTAGCAGGTGTACTTTTGCAGAAGATACTGAACTTTCCCAAAGCAAACTAATTGTAATCTTTATTGCCACCTACGTGAAACAAACTAGCATGCAAAAAACTTTCTCAGCTGTCCCGAGAAACTAGGAAAACTGTTAAGAGCAACTTCTCTTGAAAAGGAATAACAAGTTTTGTTTTGTCTTACCTTTTGAGCCTTCTGCTAGCATAGATTAATTGAAGTGCCTGTTCAAAAAGGTAAAATAACAAAATGAATCACACAGAAATTGTTGGCAAAAGTCACAGCAACTTCAGCAGCATAACATGTCAGTGCAGCAGCTCTTAGTAAAGTCTCCTCAGTTATTTGTAAATGACAAATTTAAGAAGCTTGGTTAATTACTTAAGTGAGGGCAGAGGAGGAACTGTAATTTATCTCTGGCGACAAAGCTTGAACGTTTCACTTCTTGGGCAGAATTCTTATTTAAAAGGATATCCTTTCAAGAAAATGAAAAGTGTGGTGTGTGAATAGAAAATACCTGTGCTTTCCAGTGTCTATTTAAAATTAGCTAAAATTGCTTTCTTAGGTACATCTTGATTATGCTAGTTAAGGAAACAGAAAACAAACTCATAAATGTTGAAAAAGTGAAAAACGAAGGTGTATCAGTTCAACTTCTCTGTATCTAACCATAGGTAAAACTTCAGTTCTGGTCCTATTTTTCTCTCTCCCTACTTTTTTTTTTCTTTTTTTTTTTTCTGTTCTCCCTAGTGCCTTTTTATTCCATTGAGTAGAATCCTCTGGACTACTTTGAGTAAACTCTAATGCTTTCTAGTAGCTTCTAGACTATTGGTGAAATCACAAAATAAAACTGAAGTCTGAATTGAAGACTTCATGTGGTAATCTAGGGAGCGATGTGTTGAGTAAATTCAAAATCAGTCTATCAAATTATGATTTTTCTGCTCTTTTCTGTGATTATATTTATAGTCTTTTTAATGTAGACATAATATTGTCTACAAGGTCATGGCCAGTTCTCTTTAAAGGGAAAACTACATTACATTTAGTAGTAAAATTACTGTCCTTGAACTCTTCTCTTTGCTGTGCAGTTAAAAGCAAGTGTTTATACTCTCCCTGTATAGGAAAGATTTGGGGGGGAAAATTGTTCTGCTTGGCATAAAACTAATAAGGTACTTCATAGTAACCTGGTTTTAATCTTAATTTTATAACCTGTGAGCGAGTTCCAAGAATTGTTTAATGTCTGTTATGTGCCTGGTTGGACTGTCAAATTAAGAGTGGCAAAACTCCGCTTCTTGTCCACATCCAGCTTGATTACTCTTTCAAACTAGGAGTGAATGGATCTGCATTGCAGGCTTGTCACTGTGTGTGTGTGTGTACACAAATACACGTGTATTGTAAGACAACTGGCATACTGTTTGTCACCTCTTTTTAAGGTTTCTTTAGACCTGTAACAGAAAAAAGATTCAAAGAAACTAACCCATAAAAGCTAAGGAAATATATTTTGCTTACTGAGCCTGGTGGTGTGTGCTGTTTGATTATGAGTTCTAAATCAGATTTTCCTGACTGTAAGATGAGCTTTCTGTGACTGGAACTCTGCTTTGGAAAGAGTTTTGTTGCAGTTGAAAAACTGAAATTGTTTTAGGTGTTTAATAACTGCTCCTTAAGGTATCTTTTTAAAGATACATATAAGAGCCTGTTTCAGATGGGATGGTTAGTAGCATAGTGGGCTTATCACTAATTAGAAATAAGATTTGAAACTGAGGCATGCACTTTGAACAGATGGATGAGTTGGGCAAAATCTGTTATATTTCAAAACTAATGAGCTCAGTCACCGTGTTAGTATATGGTTTCCTTCTTGCCCCACATGGTTTTTAATATGTAACTGTGATTAAAGATTGAGTGGTGTCTAACTTCTGTCTCTCCAGGTGAAGATGGAGCAGGTAAAACTAGCTTAATAGGAAAAATTCAAGGAATAGAGGAGTACAAAAAAGGAAGAGGAATGGAGTATTTGTATTTAAATGTGCATGATGAAGATCGAGATGGTAAGTTTGTCTATCTAATAATATCTTAAACCAATTTGAAAGCAATGGCTCAGTAGAGTGATATTTGGAATGACAGTGGAATGTTCTACTTTCTTCGTAACTTGCAGGAGTCCAGCTTAGTGATTTGTGTCATGAGGAAGTTTGTCAGTGTAATTCATTTAGTAGATACCATGAATGACCACTTAAGTGGAACAGGAGAAGAGGAACTAGTCAAAAGAGAAGGCTGAAAACACTGGAGAAGCAGTCTTAGCTGCAATATTCTGAATGGACAGTAGTAAAAAGTGCATTCCTCAGGCAGAGAGGAACAGATGCCTGGGCTCCTGCCTTGCATCTCAATTAATGAAGCAAACATTTATCTCTTTGAACACACAGAGAAGACTTTGTTGTGGTGATATCAGAATCTGCAAGACTATGTATGATGTATTGATGTGCACAATGCTGAAGGAGACTTTAAAAACAAACAACAGCAATAAAACACCGAAGCACCAACCCAAAAATTTGAAGGAGGGAGAAAGTAAAGTAGGAACTGTGTTGTAGCTGGCTTGAGTTGGCTTGTGGCTAGAAAGTAAAAAAAACGTGTAAGATCCAGACCCCAAGTACATGGAGTTATGGAATCAATAATTGATGCTTATATGTGAGGGAACAAGGGAAGGAATACAACTAAGCACTGCAGAGGTGCAATGAATTATCTAGAGGCAATACATGGAGGGAATGGTGTGCAACTAAGGACATACCGGGCGCTGTGGGGAAAATGGGAAATCTTCTCTATACTATAAGAAAACATATAGATAGGACAACCAGAAGAAGTTGGCCCCTGACTTCCATGGTTGGCTGTTGGTCTCTAAGATACCTTGACCAGGATTAAGAGGATTGGGAGTTTGATTGAAATGTCTTCTTTGGAATTTCTGTAGCAAGTAATAAAGACTTACATGAAGGCAAAATGTAATTGTATTAAGCTATAGAATTTTGGATCACCAGCTCTTCATTTACTGCAGAAATGCAGTATCTCTGAATATTGGAGTATAGTGTTTTGGGGGGAAAAAAGCAGTGGGATGGTCTATTTATATGGTGATTGTCCTTTTGCAAATCTGAAGAATAACTGTCTTGCCTGTTAAGTTCCATCTAAATCATTAAAATTTTGCAGTTCTGCTCCAGTTTTCTGAAGGGCCAAGGCACATTCCTTTCTTTAAGAGTTATATAGGCATATCACATTGGAGTTTTGAAGGGTAGATGGCAGTCCTTGGTAGCTGAGCAGACCAAGGGCTGAGAAGGGATGGCTCAATTCACTCAATTTCCCCCTTCTAAGTTGCATCTTGAAGAAAACTTTCCCCTCTTTAAATTGGTGAGCGTTAATTTTGGAAATGTTGAGTGCTATCTCTGGATTCTCACTTTCAGGTAGTGTATTTCAGATATTCAGTTATCAGCCATTAAAGATCCAGGTTTGGAAGAGGGTGTCTCCACAATCTGGGGTTTACCGCATTGTTAAGTATGTTTGACTGATAAAACATGTCATCTGCTTTCTTCCTTGTATTTTACATATCTAAAAAAGACTTAAGAGCCATTATGTACTAGACTGTTTCAAGTAAGTCTCAAAATGTTTCTCCTTTTCTTTTATAGACCAAACAAGATGCAATGTATGGATTTTGGATGGTGACTTGTATCACAAAGGTCTTCTTAAATTTGCAATGGAGGCAAGCTCTCTAAAGGACACTCTAATTATGTTGGTAGTAGACATGTCTAGGCCTTGGACTGCACTGGATTCTTTACAAAAATGGGCAAGTGTTGTAAGAGAACATATTGACAAGTTAAAAATTCCTCCTGAAGAAATGAAAGAAATGGAACAAAAGCGTGAGTATTTTGCAAATAAGTAAGAATCCTTTTTAATCAAATATGCTTAATGCTTACTGCACCATTTAATTTCTCCATTGCAGTCTTTTTCATTCTTTAAAAATGTTATTTAAACTAAGGGGTTATCAAGTCAAGCTTCAGATAGGTCTCAAATAGCTACATGAAAAATGCTGGTGTGTTCTTCTAACAGAAGTACCTGGCGGTGGGGGGAAGAAGCTTCCCCCACCAAACAGAGCTAGGTTGAATTTACAATCTTGCTTCTTACAGATGTTTTTGTAAGATTCTCCCAAGTGAAAAAACTTACAGACTTTCCAGTTTTTATTTTATTTATTTAAACACAAATCACTGCATCAGCTTCTTAAAAGTTTCTCTAATTAGCCAGTCTACAGAATTTGGGGCTGCTTCTCTGCCTACCAAAAGCATAAATGTTAAAAGGATTCATGACAGCATGGTAATGTCTGGGTGCTTTTTACTTTAAGAGGAGTAGTATTATTATTGACATTAATGCAATGTTTGTTTTGGCATAGTTATGATATAGCTCTGCTGCTGCCTTGTCTTTTTATAACACAAAAATTTTGCAGGATTCCCTAAACTATCTGATGGAACTCACTAATGTCATAGTTCCGTACTGGTTTTGGGTAGCCACTGTGTTTCCCTTGGCGTACCAATCCATGAGGCTCTCACATCCATTTCTCAATTCATTACTACACAGAAGACCATTTGAGAAAGCTATTCATTAAGATCGAATAGTGTGATTAAACTTTGTTTATAAGTCTGAAGTTGGTCTTTAGAACTGGTATGTTCTTCAGCAACTGAGTGCCAGGTTGCTGAAGAGCTTCTTCAGAAACACAAGCTGTAGCCATGCTGTGATAAAGTAACCTGTAAGGGTTACGTTGTAGGCCCTCTGGAATGGGGGGAGGTTAGAGAGGTTCTTCTAAGGGAAGCAACATCCTTGAGAATTGTATCTTCCACAACAAGAACTTGTTTTGGAGGGAGGAGCTGAGCTGTCTTGGGTGTGGGGTTTTTGGTTTGGTTTGGTTACCAGTATTGGTGTTAGTGTGTGTGTGCGCGCTAAACACCTGCCAAAACAGTTTCAGGGTAGGATTTTACTGGCTGAAAGTAGTAAGGACACAATACCTCTGTTATCAAAAATGTGTAGGCTGATAGTTCTGCTTTTTTGTTGACTGAGTGAACAGAATAGTGAAACTCTAGGAAATCGAGAAAAAAGTTCTATCTGCTATCTTGTTCTCTTCTCATCTGTTCCAATTCTTGGTCTGCCTGCTGGGTACAATAGAAGCCCTGGAGCAATCCAGGCATGTCTGGAAGCTGATTTTGTTTTGAACCTCCTGTGATGTGACTTCATGCATTGCTAGGTTGGGCAGCAGCTTGATGCTGCCAAAAGGAAGGAGGAATCTTGCTTGCCTGACTTCTGGCTGTGTGGTCCTACTTTTGTTCTTGTGTCAAGCTCAATGCTCCCAAGAGGCTTCTGTGAGCTGAGTAAACTTGCTAACAGGACTGAAATCTGCTGAGGGTTTGTGCAGAGGTGTGCTGCTGCGTTTGTCTTCCAGGTCTAGCAACTTTTACTCCACTCAGACAGACCCTGGGAGGACTAAAACTGGTGTGGGAAGGCATTAGGGAATACATAGCAGCTGTGTATGAAGGGTTGGAATAGCACTTCTGGCCACTGAATTCAGCTGTGTCTAATAAAGCCTTGTGGCCTGGTCACTTTAAGATGCTTTCTGTGTCTCTAAGGAAGACCTAAGATTGTATTGCACAGTGTTTGAGCTGTGATACACTACCTCAGTCTTCTTGCTGTTTTCTGTACTTTCATAACGATTAGTATGTCATAATCGTACCACGGGAATTTTAGGAAACCACTGGAGGATTTCTAGCACTGGAATAGCGTGATTTTTATTTTAGCATGCAGTGACCTCAGAATAGGATGCTGTGTGGAAAAGACTCCCTGGAATGGCTAGCATATCGTGGTGAGAACTTGGCTTAAAACACAGTCAGTTTGGGAGGCTCTCAGAAGCTCTTAGACCAGGTGTAAGTAGCAACATTCCCTGACTAAGAGCCCAGGTTTGCTGTTATAGTAGGGATGATAATCTGTGCACGTGCTCTTTGTTATTGTGAACTCCAAGATCTGTAGAAAAGTTGAATAATCTTGGCCTAATACATCTCTTCTTTCTCTAGGGTGTTGAAATAAGTTTTGCTTCAAATAACACTTTTCTAGGTAAAAACTCGGAGGGTTTCAATCGGTTTAATGAAGGCAGGGGTGGATTAACATAAATCAGGACAAAGCAGTGAGAAATTACTGGAGTAGTTAGCTGCTCGTGTGCATGATTCAGCTAAATTGTCTTGCTGCCTGATTTTTGGCTGAATCAGGATGTGTTACTGATGGAAGGGTAATCAGTGGTGGGTTTTGGTAGAATCCTGTTTCTGCTGGGTGAAACAGGATGCGATTTGAAAGGTGCAGATATTTTATGCCTGATATTGCATCTATGACTGTAGGAATAGTAAGTGACTGCAGAGGCTTGAGTGTATGCGCTGGAACCTGACAAGAGAGTTATTCTCCTAACTATCTTTTTTCTAATTCTTGTTATATTCTGACTTGCCCTCCTTGCTACATTTTAAAGTATCTGTATTTTAAAGTATTGTAAAAGCATACCAAATATTTAATATGCTATTAACTAATTATAAAGCTAGTTAATAACTAAAGTTTGTGTATTCTATTATTTTTGCTTATTACTACTGTAGACTCACTGTACAGAGAGAGACGTGGAGACAAAGGGGGTTTATGTAAAACCTGGGTACAGTAGCAGCTAAGCAATATGTGTAAGGTTTATTTCTGTTTATTCTAACAAACTGTTCCATTAGTTTTGCCAAGAAGAATGCAAGGAAATTTGTATCCTTTAGGATGCATATCAAGCAATAATAGCTAATAGGAACTGCCTAGTGGTTTAATAAAAATGGTTCAATGCTGTTCTTCTGGACAGTTTTATCTGCTCTTGTTGTTTTAGCTGCTGTTCAAGCAGACCTCAAACTGACTAGTTCTCTTTGGTGCTGCACAGAGCAAACAAGTAGCCAGCACTTGGTGCATGTGCAATTTTTTTCAAAATAGTAGATGCAGAAGTACTATACAGTCAACAGTGCTAGAGGTCAATGGCAGTGGAAATCATTGATGAAATAATAAAGTAGCTGATCTTTTAATATAACTCTTCTTACTTTCAGTGGTAAGAGACTTCCAGGAATATACAGAACCAGGCGAGGATTTTCCAGCTTCTCCACAGAGAAGAAATACGTCATTACAGGAAGACAAAGATGACAGTGTGATTTTACCCCTGGGTGCAGATACACTAACATGTAACTTAGGCATTCCAGTAGTAGTAGTTTGTACAAAGGTTTGTTTCACATTTTAGGTTTTTTATCTATTATATTTGAGCAACTCTGTCAATTGTGCATTTGGGGTGGGGAAGCACGTAGTTCTTCAGTCATTTTGAGTATCTTAGATAAGAATTCCGTACAAATGATTAAATGTTGAGGGTTGGTTATTTTCTGGAAGCTCTATGATTGCATGTAATTTGGGAGTAGTTTTTTCTTTAGTTCTACCAGTTTTCAAGAAATTGAGGAATACCTCAGACCTGGTTTTGTTCATAGAAGTGAGCCAGTCAGTAAGCAACTAGAATTTCCCTGAACTCCACACTTGTCCTTATGTCCTTATTCTGTAAACAGTGTTTTGATAGGGTTTGGAGGTTTTTTTTAATATTTCTGATCTTTTTACAAAGATGAATGTTAACTAGAACCCTCAAATATAGTGCTGCTCTATTAACTTTCCTCAGTTCTTGGGGTATTTCTGTGATCTGTTTTGGTTTCCGTTAGATACGTAACCATATTACTACTTTAAACAAAAAGTGGTATGGTTCTCTTGTGGCTTCTTTGGGGGTATTTTTGTTTTCTTTTTTTTTTCCCCTCTGGCTCTTCAGTTCTCATTGGCATTAAGCATACTGCATCTGCAGCCTCTGCTGGCCCACAGTGAAAGAATAAACCTTTTGATGCACAAGCTGTTCCTTCACTGGGAAGCTAATCCTCTCATTTGAAAAGCACCTTTTTTTTTCTCACCTGCTGGCTCTCCACTATTCCTCTTTTCCCCACTGTGCTGCCCCCCAATCTTTTTTTTTTTTTTCTGCTTCCACATTTCTTGCTTTTGCCTCTCTTTGCAAAGGGCAAGTTAGTAACTGGATAAAAATACTATGTCCTGAAATACCAGTGTGTGTCTAAAAAACCCAAACAAACCTACCACAGTTGTATAGAAAATGGTAGTGTCATTCAGTAGGTCAGTCTTCAACAGATTTTAAGATTATTGCATGGGGAGACAGGGTGGGTGAATGAACAATGTCAATCACTTCAGTTCTCAAGTTAGTGCTGCCCACACTACATGCACATCAAATTATGTATTATTGAAAAAATACATTTTATTCAATTACGCTTCTTAGCTATCTCAACAGGTTTTTGTTTTTCTCTGTACCACCCACCCTTCTCCATTCCCCATGCCCAGTTGTGAACTGGACGTGTAGCAGCACTGCTGTTTGAGCAGATAGCTGAAAGTGGTGTATTAATTTCGTATTTATCTTGACAGTGTGATGCCATCAGTGTTCTGGAAAAAGAGCATGACTACAGAGATGAACACTTTGACTTCATTCAGTCACATATCAGACGGTTTTGCTTACAATGTATCCTTTAACACATCATAAAGACAATAATGACTCAATTAAATCTTTGCATTAATTATGACTAGCTTAAAAAAATGCATCTGTCCTGTATTATGCAATTCCTTTACTGAAGCTGGCAGTCTGCTCCAGCTACCCCATAAGGCAATATTGACTTAAGCTTTATTCTTTACTGAGTCTAGCGTGTCCCCTCACCATGAATTTCTTTACTTGCCTTTATTTCCATATTTAGGAGTCAGTTTGAAGATCAGCACATCTTGGTTGCCAAGATCCCTAAAATAACAAGAAGATAATTCGTTTAAGTATGATCTTGCTTCAGATGCACATAAGGCATTGATGGAGTCTCTTCAGTGTTCAGTAATGCCACAGGATGAGGTGATAAGGGAAGGAAAGAAGTGTGAACTGCTGGAGGAAAGATCCACTGGCTTCTCTTGTGTTGGTACAGAGACAATGCATATAAGATATCACTGTGCTGTTATTAATTTAAACTTCATTTTTTAAGAGAGTAGCATCTGAAATACTGTTTAGTGTTATTTAGTCAGCTAGATGTAGATTTTAGATGCCAGTAATACTGCATTGTGTTGTCATTGTTTATGCAGTGGAAAAGGGAAGCTTCAATGCTACTAGAAAGACAGCAGTTAACACTTGGAAAAAATTAGTTCAAAAGCCTGAGACCTCAGCTCAATACCAAGATGGCACATCCTTCAAAAGGCTTCCAAGTTTAAAAACTTTTTAAATGGAATTATGGGTATCTGTAATAAGTCTTGTGGATGGAGGAAGACTATGAAAGACTAGTAGGAGTTAGTCTGTGACTGTATGTACCGTGTACAACTGGTAGTTCTGTTCTAAACTTCACTAACGGGAATCGGGCCCAATTATATAACTTTCTTTTAGAATTTAAATGGCATGTATGTAGAAATAAATTAAGGAGGTTGACATTTTTATAATTCCGAAGTGAAAATTACTCAAAACTTCCCTGGCTGCTTTTATTAATCCTGTGCATAAACTCTTAATTTGATACTGAACCATGCTGGAATACCAAGTACTCTCTTGGTCTTTTAGTAGCTGATACACAGCACAACTCATTTGCCTTCATTTCTTTCAAAAGCAGATCCCTGTATAATGTAAGAACTCAGTCCCCTAATTTAAAAACCCAGGAGAGGAAGTAGAAAATCTTTGTCATTTTTTGAAGCAGCTAGTGTTAATGCTGTAGTGTCTGTGGAGCAGGATGGGATAATGACAAGATACAAGGATATCGCATGAAAGTTTCTGTTTACTAAAAGCAGAAGACAATTTTGAAGGCCTTATAGTGAAACCATTTGTATTGTGGGCTTTGAAAGTGAGAAGAGCCCGTGCTTTACGCTAAAAGCAATAGCTGAGTTGGCCTAAAGCAAATGCAGAAAGACAGACTCAAATTACTAAACAACTCATTTCAAAAATTAAGTGTTGGAAGTTGTTTGGCCTATTTGGTTTTTGATTTTTGTGTTTCCCCTCTAAAAATCTACAAAGAAGATAACCTTTGAACTAACAAAAAAAGGTGATTTTTTTAGTATCTCTTACTAGCTGCTAAACTGAGTTTTCTTTAACAAGTTTATTCAGATGGGGCAGCACTTATTTACACTTCGGTAAAGGAGAACAAAAACATTGATTTAGTGTATAAATATATAGTCCAGAAGTTGTATGGATTTCCTTTCAATGTTCCAGCTGTTGTCGTGGAAAAAGATGCAGTATTTATGTAAGTAACCTGCATTTGTATGTATTATTATGGCTACAAAATGTTATAGTCTTGCACAAATACAGCATTTAGAGACTTTTTGTTTATGCTTTTAAAAGTTCTACTTAACAATCTCATGATTTGGAATTTGAGTGCCAGTGGATTGAGATTAAAATTATTCGTTGTCCCAAAGAGAAATGTTAAACCCAGAGATTTTTCTCTTATGCTCCAGTGAACCAGTCTCAAACTAGTTGTGCTAATCAATAACTTGCTTGCACAGGGGAACGAGAGCGATGACAGCTTTCCTGGCTTTCAGCTCTGTGCAGTTCAGGATTGCATACAAGAATAATCTGAATTAACAATAAAATGTAAAGCCAAATAATCCTTTATCTAGTCCTGCAGGTTGGGATAATGACAAGAAGATAGGAATATTGCACGAGAACTTTCAGACACTAAAAGCAGAAGACAGTTTTGAAGACATCATAATAAAACCACCAGTCAGAAAGGTAAACTTCTCACTTACTTATTTACCTTTCAGTTTTTTGACTATTTCTCTTTCTTTGAGACTTCGCTTCCAGTTTATTGTAAGAGTGTGATAAACTGTGAGGCTTTTTTCTTTTGTCTTTTTATTCTGTTTTTAAAGTTATTCTTCAGTTATCAATAAATCATTACGTATTTTTGCACTGTATAGCTCCTCTCTGCCTTCTGCTGTGGTTTCTTTTTTCCCTGCTGCTGTTATATTGTTCAAGACCATAAATACACGTGTCTTGCTTTTAATATATATGTAGTATTGAAAAGTCCATGTGTTTTTTAACTGTTGGTTAGGTTTGGTTAGGATTTGTTTAAGAACGCTCCATTTTGCTTAGCGTAGCTCATAACTTCATAATGCTTTCTGTTTCTGTTGGAATATTTAAAATAAGAAAGCTTGAGCAAATCAAGTATGAACTTGTGAAAACAGATTCTACATATATTAAGGATATTTTCTCTCTCATACTGTTTAACAAAAGACTTTGACAGAACTATCTGAAAGCCTACATGAGGCTGTTGAACAAAATACCAACAGCATAGGCCCCACAGGTACAGAAGTTACTGAAGGCAAATATTTCTATGTCTTTTTATAACAAAGTTAAGAATTTGGGATTGATCGTATTTCCTAGTGTGAATTAAAAACTGAGAAAAACTAATACTATATCCTTTCTACAATCATTAGGAAAAAAATCAAGACCTATATAACAGTGTGTAAAATACCTGTCCAAGAAAAACACAACTGACAAGTTATTTTGCATGCTTATAAACTTCAGGCGTGGTTTATAAACTTTGCTATTATTTGCCATGCTTATTTTGGCAGTTTTCATGGTGAGCTTATTTGAAGGGACAGGGCTTGCGATTTGATGTCTAGAACTGGGATCTGAGATGTCTTTGTCCAGGTCATACACCAGCCTGATGCAACACAGGGGAAGAGTCACTTTTGCCTTAGTGATCTCTAAAATAATAGCAAGGGGGTACCTCTATATAATTAACAGAGCCATGAGCACGCTGCAGGGGGTGTGTGTCTGTCAGTGCTTCTGGCTGATCCCGAAACTCCTGAATGTGCCTTGTAACTGTTTACTTAATTCCTCTCTTACCAAACATTTTAAACACTTTTTAATGGGTCTTTCTACAAGTACCTGTAGAGACTTATGCCTGCCAGGTCAAAGGAGTTAATGACACTTCTATTTCACTTCTAATTAACTTGGCTTAAATGGAATAATGAGGTGGCAGTCTTAAATACAGTAAATGTGGTCTAAGGTCAACTTAGTATTTAATGCATTTGCTTCATTTTCAAATTGGTGATATTCTCCAGGAGGAATAAAAGGAAATATATCTCTTTCTTTCAGTCAAAATGGCATTAATGTTCTTGTATTGCAGTTTGTTCATGAAAAAGAAATTGTAGCAGAAGACGATCAAGTGTTTCTTATGAAGCAGCAGGTAATTTTCTGTCTATGAGACAAGCAGTACTTTATTTAAGAACATTTTCTATAAAAAATGGGGGTTGTATTCTTG
Source organism: Thinocorus orbignyianus (assembly GCA_013400375.1). Taxonomy (NCBI): domain Eukaryota; kingdom Metazoa; phylum Chordata; class Aves; order Ciconiiformes; family Thinocoridae; genus Thinocorus; species Thinocorus orbignyianus. Next base: position 1,898,713 of record VXBW01005537.1, read on the forward strand.
GTCACTGCAATATCTAACACTACGTGGGCTTGTTTTTTGCAGTCACAGTTGGCGAAACAACCACCTACTGCTGCAGGAAGGCCAGTGGTTAGTAATAAAAATTTCAAATATCATATGAATATGATTTACTTTCATATATTCAGAGGGTTGCTTGGGCTTTTTTGCACTATCAAATACTATTTGATCTATTGTTTGGGTTTTTTAAACTGTTTAGTATTTAAGTCCACATCATATACTGCTCTAAAGTTATGATACTTCTTCGCAGCTAGTCATGACAGCTTTTATTGACAGCGAGGGCTAAATGCCATGGCTTTACTTTTCATATGTTAGAATGCATCTAAGCAGTTAGTTGGCTCCACTTTCTGTCCCAAGAGTGTGCCAGAAAGCAGGCAACGTTGGCTGGATTGCCTTGGTGAGTTTATATCCTACATTTGGTACTGCCTCTCTAGGAATACTAAGATTCTGGCATAAAATTAAGGTCAAATGAAAACTATGACATCATCTAAATTTAAAATACAAATAAAATAACTGAAAAATAACACAAGTTTAATGGAGAGCATGTGACCTTATAAAGGTAGCTTTAGCTCTTTAAATGATCTGTAAACATGACTTATCCTTGAAGTAATGAATAATGCTTTTTCCCTTGGGCTGCATTGAGTCCTTTCCACAGTATTGGTGGTCCGTTGTCTTTCTAAGAAATTCAGTGCAGTTCCTCTATGATCTAATCAGTGCAGTTTTCATTCCAGTCAGAGGCACTACAGATAGATGGATTTTCATTAGGAATATTATACAAGAGTGAAAAAACTTGTGCAGAATCAGAAGAATAATCCTGTGTCATTTCAATTGCATGGGATACTACATTATTTAAAAAAACAAAAATTAGGAGCTGTAAGAAATAAGAAAGTACTTCATTTCATATTTAATTCTGTAGAAGATTGCTGAGTCCAACTTTGGAATTTTTTTTTTTAATTTTCTTTTTTTTTTCTTTCATAGGATGCCTCTCCAAGAGTTCCTGGTGGATCTCCTAGGACACCAAATCGATCTGTAACATCCAATGTTGCCAGTGTTACACCTATCCCTACTGGATCAAAAAAAATTGATCCCAATATGAAAGGTACCTTTTCTTTTGCAGTTGGGGAAGTAAAATAGCTGCTTTTCCTACTTTCTCTAGTATGTTTATTTAGATGAATTAGAAAATATGTTTTGTTTTGATTTTGTGGTGTTTTTTTTCCCTTGTAGCTGGAGCTACTAGTGAAGGAGTCCTGGCTAATTTCTTCAATAGTCTCCTGAGCAAGAAAACTGGTTCCCCTGGTGGCCCTGGCAGTGTGGGTGGCAGTCCAGGAGGAGGTGGCGCTGGAGGTGCTGGCAGCAACTTACCACCATCAGCAAAGAAGTCAGGTGTGGTTACTGATAAAAGATCCACTCAAACTAAATTGAGTGGTGGATCATTCCTATTATAGTTCATCAGAAGTATGAACACTACTATATTTAACTGAGTGTTTTATTAGATATGGGGTTTGTTTTGTTTTCACAGCAGTTTAGTATTGCCTTTTTTGGGCTCTCAGAGGATTAAAGAAAAACTTTTCACATAGCTGTTTAATCAAGAATTGTGTCCACATGAGTTCTTAATTTTTTTCTTTTGCTTGCCACCATCCTAATAAAATGCCTTATGCTTTAAGCCACTTTTAATATTATTCAGATATACTGGGATTTCATTTCAAGACAATTTTTTATTTTCATTTGATTTTAACAATACCAAGATGTTAAAATAATTTTAAATTCTCTTTTGCTGGTGATCTAGCTCTGATGTGATGAAGGCTTTGTTTGAGTTTGGTGGCAGCCTCTAAAATTACTTACGTATCTTCTGTTGATAGCCTTTTTTTTTTTTTAATATATTATGTGATTAGTAATTAGTATTAATCTAAAAATGTCTAATAGTGAGTGCTTTAAAGCTAGATGCAGGACTACTCTCTTGCTTCTTGCTATTCCAGATAGAAATGTTTCTGTATTACTTAAGAACATACCTAGACAGGTGGTTTTTTTCCACCCTACTTCCCCAGAGGTTAGTAATGCTGCGCTTGGCTGAAAGTGCTGGCATTTCATTGGTACTTGACATTAGTGCTTACTTCTATGTAGGAAGAGAAAATGAAGCACTTCCCACTAACATTTTGTGTAAACTGATCATGAATTTTGTTTTATCTTTTTTACACGTGGGCACTTCCATTTTTTAAATGCAAAGCTCAGTTGGCTGAGCAAAGTTTAAGAGTGCTTCCCAGTCTGCAGCAGGCAACGCTAGCAGCGCTAGTTTGAAAGGCAGATGGAAATTGTTCAAATGCAGCTGATGCAATAAATGGTGCAGAGAGCACCCACTGAAAAACCCCGTGGTGGGTGGCCAGCAGCAGGTTTGGGTGATGCCAGGCAGATGGGAGGCAGCGCTCCAAAAGAGCGTTGCATCCGGGGCTGTGGCAGAAAGTTCAAGGAGAGAATTAAACTATTAAGAAGCAAAAGCGTTCTCAGAACTTCCTAATTTGCAATAAATGAAGGGTTAGGGCCTAGCCAGTTCAGTGTCGCAAAGGATTAGGTTTGCAAGGAATTACCAAAAATACAACTAAGTTTGGGTCAGATGCGGCCTCTTCACCTTCCTCAGTTCTTGTCTATGACGCAGATCTGGTTATTAAGTGGTCATTAAGAAAGCGGTTTGGGATTTGAGAATTACTTTTCCCCTCAGCAGCTACAGGAAATTTCTCTGCTTATTAGTTGGAATATTAGCTGCTTTGATTCTGATGTAGTATTAGCTTTCCTAAAATGATCTGAAGAGCAGCATAGTACATCTAGCAAAAATTAAGCTTTGTGGATAGTTCCTGTTAATTTGCATCTTCAGAAAATGCAGGAAACCGCTGAAACAACCTGTGTCAGATTTCCTTTACAGCCTGAGAGACTACCCACAATTGTCACAGCATTAGGACGAGGCAGTGCAGAATATTAGTCTGTGTTGTGTTCTGTGTTTTTGTGAATAGAAGGTGGCAGGATAGAAACTTATAGACTGGGGAGTAAGAGTTAAGAGTGAAATGGTGGGGGGGGGCAATGGTGTGTTTTAAGCTGGGATCAGGTCAAAGCGTGACTGCACAAATGTTTGTGCCATTCCAAGTCAGGCAGGTGGAAAGCAGGTGAGGAGAGAAAGGGAGTTGCTGTCTGCAGGTTTGTGTGCACCCAGGAGCAGCGGTGTCAGGGTTATGCTGACCAAGTACCTAGAACTGACTTCACTGGCCTGCAGTGAAACCCCTGACTTACATTCAGAGTTATTGAAAGCACACAAGATTTAGGAAATTGTAGGAGTACTCAGAACTGCTTACCCTGATAGACTTTTCTGTATTTTATACTTTAACTCTTAATGTACTGACAATTAGTATATAATTATGGAAGTTTCATTTAGAAATTGGAAATATAGAAGGATGTGTCTTCCTCTCTACTGTTTCCTTTCTGTTTCTTTTGGGGTTGGGACTTATTATGCCTTTGTTTTGCACACAAAGTACACAGTAGCAATTTTTAGGATTTCTCTGATTTGAGAATTAAAGACACTGGGCTTTCCTGCAACTTTGATAAAGATGACTGACTGATGTGCACTTATTTTGTAGGTCAGAAGCCAGTTTTAACAGATGTTCAGGCAGAATTGGACAGAATTTCACGAAAACCTGAAATGGTCTCTCCTACAACACCTACATCTCCCACAGAAGGCGAAGCATCTTGAAGACACCAAATAAAACCAATTGTTCAGTTTTCTGGGATAATTCAAACTTGCCTCTGCCTCTTACTTCAGTGACTGGAGCTAAAGAACTGAAATACCTTTCAGACCACAAACAGTTGGTGTCTGTCTGTCTTTCATATGTGTTGCCCAACTTTACAAAAGGGAGCTGTACGGATGGAAAACGGTTATCACATCTTGTAGGAGCACCGTTCACAGTGCAAGGATAGTAAATTAATTTTTTTTTCTGGGTTTTGCTGAAAAGTCAGTGTAACTCTGTAAAATTGCAAGTATGTCCACTTAAGTGATAGGGCCTGCTTAGAGCAGGAAAACTCATACACACCACAGGCACTTAATTTATATCGATTTCCCAACTTGTTAGGCAAACTTAATACTACCTTAAATAGATTAACTTCTACAGGAGAGGGGTTTTGGAAGAGAAAATTAATTGCATGAAGCTGTGACAACAAAAAAACTCCAGTTATACTTGAACACTTAATTTTGGATATGGTTAAAAAAATAATATCTGTTTGATCGCCACTGAGATTTACACTGCATTCAAAAACCCATGCAAAAATTCGTTCCAGATATGACTAAATTAGTGGCCAGATTTTTTTGTTTTTCTCTTTGATTAATTTCAGACACTGAATAAAAGATGTATAAAGAAAAAGCAGAGGTTAAATGTACAGATTATCAGTATCCAGATTTGTCTATATATATATGGCTCAGCCTTAATGTCCCCCACTGTTTCCCACATCAGTTATGGTTTAAAATTGGTCATCAAAACTGTAATCAGTTAATAAAGTATTCTCTGCATTCAAATTTAAATTAACTTGCATTGAAACTATGGTGTTCTTGTTTGTTTACAGTTCAATCTTAGGATGTGGTATAAAACATCTTAAACCATGCTTTTATATTTTACCTCTCAGCAAATAATAGTGCTGGCAGATGTTTAAACTTCCTTAAAACATTGTTTCTGGAAGGAAGAGGATAAGTCTACAGTGTTTGTTCCTGGGAGTAAAACTACATTATCTGACTTGGGTGGTTTCTATTGTAATGTGTTCTGAAAGCACTAGTTGCCCTAAGGATCCTGCTGATGACCCCAGTATTTTGTCTAAGGGTTAGGACTTTACTTAAGCTTTCAGTACACAAATGCTGAGCATCATTTTACTGTTCTGTGTGAAGTGTGTGGTCTCTTTCTACTGATAGCTACAGAATAGGAAGCATAAAAGGTGTATCCTGATCACATGATTGCCAAGAGACTTCTTTAATGAGTTCAGGTTTTCTAAATCACTTATTTTTTTAAATCAGTAAGTCTTACATTTAATTTCTCTGATTACTGAGAACTTATGAAATGCTGGGGAGGAATGGGTAAATACTCTTTATTTTGAATATGGTGATACTTTTCTCTAATTCCTGCATTCGCTAGTGGTTCCAGTGAACCATAGTTTCAAAATACCCAAATTTACTTAGGACTGACATACATTTAGTTGCATGTTGAGCTCCCTAAAGTTAAGCATACTTGTTAAAATTGTCTCTGAATATTGAGTTGTGGACTGACAAGTCTCAGCTGCTTCTTAACTATGGATCAGTTCAAACTGGAGTCCTTAAAATTTTGCTTATGGCAGTGATTCAGTAAAGGTGGCATATGGGGAAATGCATGACTGATGATGAACAATTTTATAGAATAAATGGAAAAAAAAATAAAATTAGGCTTCCAGTTGTGGATGCATGGTATGCATCAGTATTAGAGCAGTGCTCTAGAGTCGCTGTGTAAGCTTCTGGAAACAGAATCTGAAATGTGCTTGAGAGAACGGATCCTGCTCGTATCACCATCAGTACCCTTCCTCCTCCAGCTGCGAGGTATGTGCTGGTAGGGTAAGACTTCAGATTTTAAGGCAACATCTTTAGTTTAATTTTTACTTATTTACAAAAAAGAACTGTCGATACTCAAATGAACTAAAGACTGCAGGATCTGGCAAAGCACACCACCATTTCCAAAGCTGGAAAACTATAGACGTGTAATGTATTGAGTTCCTGCACCAGGTGCCCTTTTTTGTAGAGGCTGGAACAGGGGAAAACCTTAACAGTGACTCATTATAATTTCACTTCTTCGAACAAAGTTAGCAAAATGTCACTTCTGCATATTTAAAGCTTCTAAATGCATTTCTTCCCTACACCCTGACAGCTCTTTGGCTTTGGTTTGGTTTGGTTTTTTTTTAATTTTTACTTATTTACAAAAAAGCTATCTTCCTACCCTGCCTTTCCTGTCTATAACACTAAAGTGGCCTGCTGCCCTTCTCAAAGTTCAAATTCTTAATGCTGTTGTCACTATTACCTACAGCCACTCATCATGTTGTGGGGGGAGGGGAGAGAAAAAGAAGAAAGACTTTTAGGTATCATTACCACAAATGGAAAACAGCTGAGAATGTGTTTCTGTGTAACCTGAGGGCTTTGGCTTCTCTTTCCCCTTGGATGAGACCAAGACTACTGGGTTGGTTGCTTTGTCCTCTCGAGCTGCAGTGTCCTTGCCTGCTGCTTTGATGAGGGTAGACAAACAAGGTGGGATTTACCAAAACTATCATGCAGTGAGTCCTGTGGCAGAAGGCCCTTCTCACAAAACCTGGTTCCTGTGAATCCTGCTCCCTGTTCTTTGCTTGCCATCAACTTGGGCACCAAAACTAAATACAAAATAAATTGGGTAAAGCAATGAAGTTAATTTGGTGTTAATTAATATGTATGCATAATCCTTTATTGTGCTTTCATGCCCTAAACTGTAGATAGGTTTGTGATTACCCCAATTTTAAAAAAGAATAACAGCATGAATAACTGTGATTAGAAGCCAAATTGCTCTTGTGTGCCTTTGATACTTGGGTGTCATTTGGTACAGAGTTTCAGTCTGGCACACGATGCAGAAAACAAAGAGGTAATTAACACAAGAACTACAGGGGATAGTTTGTGATAAAGAATAATTAATACTTCTTAAATGCTTTGCAGTATGAATGCTGCAAAAACTGCAAAATAAATAAACCACATAAATTCCTTTAGATTGTCAAGGCGGGTTCTGTGTAGACAAGGAGCTGGTCAGCTTCGAATTAAACTGTTTTGGGGGAATTTTAAAAGTCTCCTTCCTCCTTCCCTCTAATACGTTCCTACATCGTTCTTTGAGTACACTGGTTGTAATAAAGCAGCTCTGCAGATTTTAAGCTTGAAAATTTTGAGTAAATGGCCACTTTATTTCCAGAAATTTTGTATTTTTCATCTGAAAATGGTAGTCCCCGAAATGTCCATGTAACACTTAGGTTCAATTATTATTATAGTCCCTATAACCTTAATTTGTTAGTGACGCATCTGAAATGCAAGTACCAGCCTGTTGGGCTGCAGTCTCGTCTTGGGGAGCAAACAATTTGCAGTAGGACATCTGCAGCTGCAGAGCTGTTGGCTGTGAAACACTTCATGGGGTTATGCCATACAGAAAACCATTGACATGAGCTAGCCTAACCCTGCATTTGGAAAATGTGGAGAGTTGAGGGGATTTCTCTCTTGTGCCATAGGGATACTCAGAAATAGCTGTTAAAAATGCTAATTCTTTATCTTTGGCTGTTTATAAATCACACATTCTAGCACATTAATGTGGTAACTGGGGCTTGTGAAGTTCAGTTGCAACACAGACCAAAAATAGAGCCTCAAGAGCTGAAGAAGCTTCAGCAGATGCAACACAGTCAAGTCTTTTCTGAGCTGTTTGCTGTGATACTTGGAATAAGCTATTTGCAAACTAGGCATCCTGTATGTACTGCTTGTAACACACGGGGCTGGAGTCCCGAACAAAAGCTGCTGAGATGCTCTGTGGGAACACCAGAACTGAGACCAGGGTGAAAGCCGTGCTTCCAACTGGCTGATTTCAGTGAAGCTCCCCAGACTGTGCAGCAGCAATAGAGCTCACCACCCTTCAGAAGAAACTGAGCCCAGCTCCTTCAGTGGTTTGGGCTTTTAAGCTGCTCTCCCATTCCTCTACTTCCTTCTTGTCCCCTGAGAAGAAAAAGCTAAAAAACCCACAACCACAGTTAAAAGCCTGAGAAAGGGAGAGTATTCATTGGTGAGGTCAGTGGAGCTCTGCTGCCAGTTCTGAGTGAGAGGGGCTTGGGCTTTGGTGTCACACAGTAACACCACACAAAGCCAGTGCCAAAGAGCTACTGGGGTATCACTGTGAAAAAAGTGATGCAGCCCTGGCCTGTCTCTGCCTTAGTCTGGTGGCTGGCACGCACTGAACAGCTTCAAGGAGCTCTGGTCACACTTTCTTTGTAAATTATTTCAACATAGGTGGCAAGGAGTGGTAACTGCCACACAGCTATACTGTCTACACCGTAATCTTCCCTAATAAGGGGGCTTTCTCAACTTAATTGGTATTGCTTTTTGGTCATTATGGTGGGTATCTTTGGAGATGTAATGAGGGAGAAAACTAGGTCACACATCACTAATCTGCTTCCGCCAATCTCCCACTCTCTGTCTGGCTGTCTGGAGATGTTGCTGTAGCTCAGGATCTAACTCCCAGGCTGCTTCTCTGTTCACCGTGTCCTGTCTTTAGCTTTGGTCCTGCCATTGTAGCAGAGGCCATGGAAGGGGTAAGAAAGACTTCTCTTTTTTGGGAAACTCTGTCAGGTGTAGCACATAAACAGAAGGAAATTAATAGATGTACATCCGGAATGGGATTTCCATTACATCACAGCCAGCTAATTACAGTTATTTGCATTAAACAGGATTGTTATTTATCGTAACTGTTGTTCTGATTTGCCTTCCCTCTTTAAAGGAAAGGAGCTGCACTTGAAAGACAGTGCTGATAAAAAGGGTGAAGAACACCTGCATTTGTGTGGATAGCAGCATTTGTATGTTTTAACATAATGCTTGGAAGTATTTTTAAGCTACCCAGCCCTATGCTGTTGTTCAGTTTTCATTCCTTCTCTGTCACATGAGCTTACAGTTCCCATAGTTTTGCTGCTGTTATGCTTTTTCTGCATGTCCTTATAAATAAAATAAAGTGGCCTAAATAAGTTAGGCTTTAAATGGCAAGCTAGCCTTTATAATCCATGCATAATTCATATGTATTTCCTGGAGAAGCCTTGATCAAGAAAAAGAACTCCTAAAACAGCAGTAACTAGAAAAAGGTTGCCAAATATTATATTTTTGTAGGCTTGTCTTGCATTTCTGTGACTCCTTGAAAAGCAGTATTTCCTCAAGACAGTTGTCTTCAATACTAACATCTGTGTTCATAATTAAGACATTGGCAAAGATTCAAAAGGGAGAAACTATGAAATAGCCTTAGTTGCTACCAAACGCCTTAAAAGAACAGACAGTTGCTCTACCTCCATTTAAGTCCTGTTTCCCTCAGACCACAGCGTAGACTAGTCAACCATTTTGTGGCTTTGGAGTTATTCAGCCAGTTTTGAGATATTACCAAGGAAGAAAACAAAACAAAAAGGGAATTTCCTTCAGGAGAGAGATACCAGCCTCTGTAATGTAATGTTATTTATAATGTACTACTATTAAAAAAAAATAATGGAGGCACTGAGGACTCTTAAGTGGTAACAGTAAATGCCACTGACTTCATCTACCTGCTCGGTCCTGCAGCCTGGGATGCTGCCAGCAGAGCTACTCGTCCCAACCCCAGGCAGAAGCTGAGGCACACCCACAGTGATACCTGACTTATTTTAGCGGAAACTCCCATGCCTTGGGAATTCTGCGGTTTGCCCTACTCGTTTGCCTCTCAAGCCAATTCCCACAGCCAATCATTGTTTCTGGCACTGACAAGCCTGTACCTTAGAGCCTAGGGACCCCACACATTCCCCTGGCCCGCGCTGTCTTACTGGGAGAGGTCTGCCTGCTGGCACACTCAGCATGGAGCATGGCCCAAATGCTTTAACCTGGCCCATACTACTTCATCTGTCCAGTTAATGGTGTCCCTTGGCAGAGTTAAAAATAGCACCTACCTCATGGATGACTGTAGTGCACATCCTGCCACTTCACTGTGGGGTTCTGAGAGGCAGCGTCCGGTCAGGCTGCTCTGTTCCCTAAGCACATATGAAGGCAAAGTTAAGGAAGCAAATCACCATCTTTTCTACCAGTAGATTGTGTTTGACTGAATCTAAGTACGTGAAGTATGCCTGACCTTGACTATGAAGGACCAGAATAGTTCTGTGGATAATACATTAATAGAATCATAGAATTGTCTAGGTTGGAAGGGACCTTTAAGATTATCAAGTCCAACCATCAACCTAACACTGACAAAAACTCATTACTAAACGATGTCCCTCAGCACCACATCTACTCATCTTCTAAATGTCTCTAGGGAGGGTGACTTCACCACTTCCCTGGGCAGCCTGCTCCAATGTTTGATTAATAATATGAAAGTGAACGTAACGCACCTTTGCTCACACACAATAAGCTTGATCTACTCTTACATAGGCACCAAAAGCTGTGGCTTCTTTTCAAAGTTGATTCAGGTGTGGAAGTATGTTGGCAGGGACTTGGCCATACCAGTGTTTTCTCTCATTGACAACAAGGAGTGCAAGTGGGGAAAGCTTTGCCTTAAATAAACCCTTCTGCTACAGTAATCTCATGTGACAACCCCAAAGTAAATAATCACAGAATCATAGAAAGGTTAGAGTTGGTAGCGACCTTAAAGATCATCAAGTTCCAACCCCNAAGCACCCCCTCAGGGAAGCGGAGCGCATCCCCTGGCCTGCAGCCACCCCGCGCCACAGCCCAGCCTCAGGCCGCCGGGGGGAGCCAGGGCCGCGGCCGAAGGAGGAGCCTTGGCGCCGGTGGGGCCTAGGCGGGCCGGGGCCTGCTCCTTCCCCCTCTCCGCCCCTGCCGCCGCCCTTTTGCTTTCGCTTCGCCCCCACTAGAAGCCGGCGGCGCGGCCATGGAGAACGGCGCCGTCTACAACGACACCACTGAGCCGCAGGCCAAGCCGCCCCGCCGCCCCTTCGGCTGCACCCTGCGGCACCTCTGGGGATGGCGGCTGCCCGCCAAAGCGGCGCAAGCGGTGAGTGCCCTCCCTTACCCTGCGCTCCTCTCTCCTCAGCCCAGCGGGGAGCAGGGCGGCTGCTGACAGACTGACTAACGGCCCGCCCGCCTGCACCAGCCGCGGCCGTTTGGTCCCTGTCCCCCCGCGTCCGTCAGCTAAAATCTCACCGAAAGGGCTCTCCTTTCTCCCGGGACTCGTGGTAGAAAATTGCATCAGAAAAGGGCAGTGTTGGTGGTGGCCTACTGTAGGAGCTGTGGGAGCACATCACTCTGTGTTCCCTGTGCCCACCAGGAAATAAAAGGCTTATATTCTGCTACTTTTTGCGACATATAATGTTATTCCCTGACGCATTTGGCAGCTGAGAGCGCAATTCAGACACTGTCCGTGCTGTGCTCTTCCAAAACGTGCCAGTGCGGCTGCTGATAAACACACAAGGAGCATCATTCTTAATTACTGGCAGGGAGGTAAGTGAAACCGACAGTGGGAAAGGACAGCTGACTAAGTATGTGTCAGGGTACATTTTCCAGCCAGCAAAGTGGCTTTTGGTGGTCAGATGTCTCATGCTCACAAGAACTGTAGGTGATTTCCAGCCCTTTCTTGGTACTTCATCATTGCAGAAAAGAGGACATATGTTTTTTTAAACTTCGTCTTGCTCACAGCTGAAACCCTCAACCAGAAACATAAGATTCTTGAGTGCTGGCAATGTTAACGCTGCCAAAAATAACGCTAAGAGCATTTTAAAAAAATAACACCCAAGGCTGCTTTAAATAAATAAATATAATGGGACATAAACTACTAATTCATCTATGAGAGATTAATAAAGTAAGATTTGCTGCCTGTTGCTTGCAGACAAGCAGATCATTTATGTAAGTTTCACTGACAAAAAAACCTATGTCATGAATTTACTGGTGTACCAAAGTCTTCAACTGTTTACCTGAACAGAGGCATTATTTAAAAATCTTTCTAGGTAGGCAAATGGAGAAGTATGATTATCCTAAACAGGATGGATAGCTGCTTGATATGCTCCTAAAGAATTAGCAGTTTCCATTTTCTTTTTCTTCTTGTTGAAGGACAAGTAATTATAGTCGTTCACTCTCCTGATTTCCAGCAGTTTTCCCTGCCTATTTCTTTCCCTTTACTAAAAGGCACAAGTCTCGGAGTTCTTGGTCAAAAGACTTTAAGCAAGTCTCAGAAACTACTGAAGGAGGAGGCCTCAGTATCTCCAGTAAGAGAAATGTTCCTGTTTTGGGAAAATTGATTTTTGGAAATGCCAGTGATGGTCATTAACATCTATTAGCCTTCTGTTTCAATGGTGATTATTGGGATCATGCAGTGATAATCACTGGTGCGGACTGCCCACCAGGGTATTGCACTCAGAAAATCAGCTGCCTTCATTATAGAAGTGACTTTACAAAACACTGAAATCATCTGCAGAATACTGGTTTCTAGACCTTAGAAGTGCTTTTCTTCTGATTAATAACAGTGTACATTGTAATCTTAGCCTGCCCTATTGAAGCTTTTGGGGCAAATGGAATAAGGAAAATGTAACTGCCAAAAGGATGCTGGGAGGCATGCTTATTGCAGGAAATTCTGTATTTTTTTAATTATTGTTTTTCATATAGGTGGAATGTTTTTTATTAGTCCATGACTTGTTCAAATTCCGCACAAAGGTAAGCGGCACAGCACGTATTGTGCCAAGATTGAGGAAGAAATGAATTCTTATCTAAGGCAGAAACACTTGTGATCGACTATTGTTTGACTTCAACAAAAGTGCCCTAACTGGCAAGGAAAATTGTGGTTCAGCCTTAAACAGCTGCTCTTTCTCTGAGCTGTGTGCTTCCTATAGCAGCCCTGATTGTGGAGACTTAGAGAATTAGTAAGTGCACACAGCTCAGCAGAAGATTTTGCACTGCTGAAGTGGGAAAACCACTGCTGAGCATTTTCATGGGCCTGTTGGAAAGTTCATTGATCTGCTTTAGGCTACAAAAAGCCTTTAATTTATTAAATCTAGAAACTTGACACTTGTGTGGAAACTTCCAACAGTAATGTCAGTGTCAATGAATAACTTATTGCTGGTAAGGGACAGATCTCTGGTGTACGTACTGACAAAGAGGACTAATAATTAACAAAAAAAAAAAAGAAAGAAAAAGTTAAAAACTGCATTTGCAGTGCTGTTTTTCCCTCTACAGCACAGGGGAAGGCAAGCAGTGTGTGCATATGGCGAGGTGTGGATTTTCCTGTGGGAGCCAGCAAGGCTGGTGGCAGCCTGTCTGCTCTGAACTGTGCCCTGACCCACCTGCCAGGTCACCTCTGCCTGCTCACCGTGGCTGGCAGGGCAGCAGCAGTGGCACGGGGCTTGGGGCTTGAGGGAAGGGCCCACAAAGTTTAGCTTTCAAGAAAATGCGGAACTGCTGAGCTGCCCCTGCTTCAGGTGTTATTGACGACTCAGACAAAAGCCGCCGTGATATTCTGGACATCAGCTGCCAGGGATCCTCCACGGGATCGGTGGGGAGAAGGCAGATGTTAAAAAAGAGAAGGAGCTTTGCTTGCTTCATATAAGCCTGTAGAGGTCTGCCCTCATCCCAGGACTGACGCTGAGGGATGAAGTTGGAACTTCAGCAGAAGAGTTCTTGGGAAGCTGAATGAAATGGGGAATCTCCTGGCTTGTTTAAAGCAGCTCATATATTTACACTGTATGTAATAGCGAGATGTTAGTGAAATGCAGATGTGTAATAGGGAGGATAATCTTCTGGCTAATACCGGAAAAAACGTCTTGCTATCTTATATAGCTGTAACTATATAAACTGAAATTAGGAACTACTCTTTTTGTGGTATTTAAAAACAGTCTTTTTTTTTTTTTTTTGTAGCAGAACAACAGAGTAATCCCTTCTATTTCTCATAGCTATATCAAGCAGCAGGTTAAAAAACCCAAGCAGAACTCTCTGGCAGCTTATAAATGTGCTGTTGATATGCTACTTTAATCAAAAGTCTTCAAACCAAAGCTGTTTTTAATGATGTAATGATTTTGTTATTCATCTTATTAATAAAAATTGAATATTGACTTGGACAATCCCACATAGAACTTCACTTGGTAAATCTAATTTACTTGACACTAAACCATTTATAGCTACTCTTTGAGTGGGATTTTTTTTTCTACACTGAGTGGAGAGGTTGTTTCAGTTATTTAGATTATGTTATGGTTATCTGAGCTTATAAATTCTGTTTGGGGCAGTTTTATTTCCTTCCTGTTCTGTTTCATCCCAGGTGAAAGTGATGGCATTCACTTTTCAGTGCTGATAAAAAGAGCTAGAACTATACATGAAAATGTATCTCACACTTTGTCTGACCTCGTGAAAAATACCAAACAATGTAACTGGATTAAGTTGTAAGCAAACTTCTTGAAATGCAAAAAAAATATTTAAAAATTGGAAAATAAGAGTTCAAAACACTGTAGTTGGTGTTTAGCTGCAAAGGCTGCTGAGAAGTTTGCCTTGCCAGCTGCTATGGGAGAGAAGGGAAGTATGCATAGGCCTGATAATAACATTGCAGTTTCCCAGCTCAGGTTCTTTCCCTTTCTGAGATCCTGTTTACTTTATGATTGCAGCATTTTCAAAACATGATGCTTTGAAGTGTCTTTCTGAGCTCTGGCTTAGCAGGGGGGAGTTTACCGTTCCCACGTGCTAAATCGTTGTTTGTATTTTTACTGTATGAAAACTAAAACCAAAGTCCGGTGGTTATTTTCCAAGAAAATTCTGAATTTTAGAATTTTATTTTTAAAATATTTTTTTAAAGAAGGACTGTCAGCCTCGTTACTGCCCCTACATTCTTACTAAAAATATGATCATTGTCCTTATATCAGTCTCGATTTTATGACTGAGCCTAATTCCTACTAATGGCTTTGTTTTCATTTGGTGAACTCCTTACCTCAAGGATCTATAATCCTGTGTCAACTTTATGGGAGGAAAGAAACTACCGAGAACTGGCCAAAGTGAGAGAATATTCAAATAAAGCACAGTAACAGTAAAAAATCCAGCAGCAGAGGAATAGTGACTGTACAGGAATTAACTCCTGTTCTTTCCTGAAAATACACCACAGCACGACGGTGAACATAAGCTTCTGCATAGACTAATCACTGTCCAACACAGCTTAAACATAAAGTTTTGGTTCCTAAAAGTACAGCTGAGCTTCTGTGGTCATAAATACGTGAGCTATTGGCCGCATGCACTGTCTCTGCAGTTACCAAGGGAGGTAACCTCACCTGGGAGCTAGCAGGGAGGCAGCTGACTCTCTCAATGCTGTCCAGTTTCCCCCTCTGCCTTGAACCCGAATACATTTAAAATTAAGTGGGGTTTTAGTGATCAGCAATAGTATTTTTGCTCATTCTGAGCAGGATGTGTGCTCTCTATGCTGCCTGCCTCCTCTGCTTCCAACGGGCCATTGCACAAAACCACAAGTCAGGAATCTTGACTGTCTAATCAATAAGCCTATATTTGGCGGGGTGTGCTCAGCTTACCTGAGTGTAGCTTATCGACCAGCTTTAATAGCAAGTGTAAACCATGTCACTATGTAATTATCTCTGCCTGCAAGAAAAGAGCATGGAATTTTACCAGATTCTTTGTAAATTGGGGATTTTCCTTACAGCTGTCTATTAATGTTCATATCGGAGACATCTATTTGCTGAAGATTAATAGAAACTTGATCCAACTCAAGCATGTTGTTTGTTTGCAGATTCTCTCTCTTCTGGCTGTTATTTGTGAGGAAATTGTGGAGGATTGTATCAAGTGTGGCGGACTTTACTTCTTTGAATTTACAAGCTGCAGTGCCTTTCTTTTGAGCCTCCTCATCCTGTGTGTCTACTGCACTGATGCATATGAAACATTTGGGGAAGATAAAATACAGAAAGTGGTAAGGAATTATTTAAAAAAAAACACAAACAAACATTTCTTGTGAGTGCTTAAAGACTAAGGTGGAGTGAAAAGTCTATAGAGAATGAATCTCCTTTTTTGCTCTATCTAAGAGCAGACTAAAGTAGCTTATAGTTAAAAAATGAGTCAACTTTGAGAGACAACTTTTCTAAAATTGTCGTGCTGGTTACCTGCAGGATTTTAGGACTTGTGTGAAAGTTTTCCCTGCAGACTAATACTACTGCATAGTCATCCCATGTATATGTCTGTACACGGAACGCAGTTCATTGCCAGCATGATGCTTGTAACTTGCCTGTTTACCCTCTCTGTTTTCCTACTGGGTGTAGCTGACCTCCCTCCTGGTAATAATCATACTCATTACAGTTTATGCTTTTACATTTCAGAAGATCCAGCAGTGGTACAAAGTTGCTCTGTAAAGTCAGGAAGAATATTTATACTGTCTTACGAGTGTCCCTTCCTATTTGTCAACGGAGGAAACAGTAGGTTTTTAAGTGAAGGTACAGATAAGGGAGTGTAGTGAGAGATTTGAATAAGCACATTTGCTTTCAGGTTTCTGATTTCCCAGATGTTTTACATGGGGAATAATGCTGGCATGGTTGACCTGAGCTTGAATTTGATGGTGAAAAAAGTTAGATTAAATACACAAAATACTTAAAGAAGACAAAATCAAGGGAGTGTGTAATGCAGACTCTTAAATAGTTGATAATGCTGAATGTTATGAATGTAGTTGTAAAATATATTTTCTGAAGCTTCCATTAACATCAAAGTTTCAAAGCATGAATTCACTGACAGACTAACTCAGCTGCTTATGATGCAGGTAGTATATCTACAATTGTGTAACACTTTTTTTTTTTTTAATATATTTGCAGAATTTTGGGGCCATGACAGCCATAGGTGTCTTTTTTCTCTTAGCATCAATAGTGCTTGCTGCAACCAGCTCTGGGTCTGCTGTTGAACAAGCTGCATGTGTAAGTCTGAAAAACACATTATTTCCTTTGTATTATCTTGTATTATCTTGTATGCTAATTTTTTTGCCCTCTAAACTTCACTCAGTTTCCAGGGAAGAAACCGCTCAGGGAACAAAACTCAGTGCATTGTGATGCCTCAGGAGGAATTAGCTAATTTTAGACCTTTCAAAAAGTTACTGTATGAGATCCAAAGAGCAGGCATTCCTCAGGATTGCTGGAAAGCTGTGTGTGCACATGCAACTCCCTGGCGTTTGCGGCTTGCTCCTGGGCTCCTCAGACTTTGCTGCCTTGGCTCTGCATTATTCCCTGTCATCTGTCACCGTTTCAGCCTTGCCATCTTCTCTGATATCCTCAGCCCTGAAGTGTCTATTTTTTTTCCTTTCATTGTCCTTTCATATAAAGCCACCCCTCGCAAAGTCAGCAAGAAACCCTGTCTTTTGCCAGGCGTTACAAAGCTTGTGTGGTGAACGCTGTCTTGCAAAGACTGCAGTAAGAGCAGCAGTTCCCTCAGTGACTGAAACAGAGAGAAGAGCAATAGGGCACACAGCTCCTGGGGGACACTGAAGAGGCTCAGGGCAAGGCACTGAAGACACTCTGGGATGCTGTGAATGTTGTCAGTCCTCAGTCATTTGGCACTTCTTTTGAATAACCTTGAATTGTGAACATGTGAGTTTAAAAGATCAAATTTTGATTTTTTTTTTTCTGAATGAGAAAAAAATTAGAAAAGAAAGCAAAATAATTCTGTTCCCCAGGCAGCATGAGCTATTAGAGATACACACTTTTGTATCTATGATGTTGATCTGTTTGAGTATCAAGTCTTTCAGTTTTCTTTCTGGAGCTGGGAAAACAAAAACTATCTAAGACGTACTAGTGTCAAATTGCTTTTTGGGGCAAACCAGTTGTGTAAAACATAAGTAGAAGTTAGAATAATGCACATTTCTTTCCTTGTTTGAAAGAAGCTGCTAAGAATTACTTTCTTTTTACCAGTCTTGCCATGACTAATAATGAAATGTCATTAAGAAAATGTCATTTGATTATCCTTTACTGGCCCAGTAGGGCCTTGCTTAGGCTCTACAGATCTTCTCTTCCTTCACATTCCACGTATTACTTTTCTTCGCTTATTCCCTTCAATCAGCAGCCATCTCTTGGATAAATACTCAACTATACTATTAAATAAGCCAAATAACTAAGTTTTGCAATAAAATTAATATACTTTTAGTATTAAGTGCTGTTTAGTACATATTGTAAGATTCACATTTGATTAAAAGAGTAAGAACTGGTTTAGAATTACGATTTCTGATCTGTTTTTAATTTAAATGGAACTACCTATTTAAGGAGGATCGTAATCTTAATATATAAGCGTTATTAACTTATGTAAATAGCCTAGCAAATCTCTCTAATGTTGGAGTACAGTTAATGCTTGGGCATTTTAAAATCATGTATTCCTTTCATTTTCACAGGTATTTGGATTTCTTGCAAGTGGTGCATTTTTAGCTGAAATTGTTACAGAGTATTTTCTCAGTCGGAAACAAAGACTTGATGGACGTTCTGAAAATCCTGTCAACACTGTGGCTGCCACAGAAAATTTGCCACTGAATAAACCAAGCTAACTTTCTGGATTTTTTTTTTTAATTTTTTTTTTTTTAATTTTTTTTAATGGAGCAAACTAAAATGAACTCTCGGTGCACTGTAGGTAACAACTTCCATCTCTTCATTCTAATCAATTTTGTACGCATTGCTCATGAAAATTTTTATAGATCCTTAGGTAATGGCATCTTAAGCATCATGTTCTAAGGTAACTGGTCCTGCTTAATAATTTGTTCTCCCACCTGTCCAGGTGACATACACTAAAAAACCCCCTATGTCTAAACAGAGTAACTTAAGGATAACAATGTGCTGATTTGATTTTGACAGAGGTGACTAACAAAACTTAACGTGTGATGCAGAAACTCTGAGCTGTACCCCAAAGCTATTTTCTGTATAGATGGACCAGATACTTCTTTTACGAGTGACAAATTAGTACAGCAGAATTCAATTTTGTACTTACTGGTCAAGCTGTGAATGTAAAGGGATACCTAATTGGAGCCTTACAGAAATACTTATCCTTACGGAAGGGTTTTTGTTTTTCTATTCATCTCTCTCAGTTCTGTCTGTGGAGATCAGTTTAATGGGATAGTGAGCGTAGGGGGTTTGTGGGGAAGGTTGTGGAACAGTATGTTAAGGACACAGCTTTGTACCCCATGACTGTCAAAGTTTGGATTTGTATGCCAGAATTGTCTTCCCTGTTGTTTCAAAACCCCAAAAAGTTGCAGGAAGAACCCTGAAAAGTCAGCTCAGAGCGGAAAAAGTTGTAGAACAAGTATTTTCACAAAGTAATCCCAAAATTAGCAATCTGAACATCAATGGGAAAAATGGTACAGCATGCTGGTACTACCCTGTTTTGAGTATTACTTGCAGGGTTAATACCATATGCAGCTTGTGATGGACATATCAGACCAGATGTTGATGGCTTTAAATGAAATGAAGTGGTGAAAACGTGTTTTTCAGATGTCTGAGGTAGAAGCAAGACTACTAGACCTCGCTTCAGAGGAAAACTTTCAAAAGTAGGGCAAATTGCTGTAAGCCAGATGTTCCAAAATACCAAAGCAAATGAGAAAAAGCTGATTATGCAAAACCAATTCTTGTTTGACCACTTGTGACATTTGCCGTGTCTTCCAGGCATTACTTCCATTTCATCAATACCCTACCCTGACAAATTTTCAGTCCTGTAACCTGTTATGGCAGCACTGAGACTAAGCCCTCCAGAAATCTGCTGAGGAAGCTGTACTTGGAAAAGGACAAGGAAGCTGTTGTAAGACAAGGGACTGTAAAGGAGGGTTAGAGGTTTTTTCCAGTGCTGCCACTTTCTGATCAGTGTGAGTTTGTTCTCCCTCTAAGCTCTGAGACTTAAGCCTAACACTACACTTTACTTGGATGATGTAAAATTGAAGCACCAAGTTTAAGCTGTAGCTTGGTTTCAGAGCCATGCATAAAAGACATACTTTCTTTCATGGAATTTCCTGCTTTGTGAAGAAATGCTCTTTGGACTGGCTTTTCCACCCCACCCCCTTATGCCCCCCTTCGTGTATTTATTAGTGTCCATTTGCACTAAAACCTGGTCTCAGTCTAGGTGTGCATAGAGCTTGCTGTAGCTGTCTCTGGAAACTGGGTGGATTAGGGATGTTTTGTTTACAAGCAATGCTACTGGTGATATGAAACTTGCCACAATGAGAAATCTCTCTGCTATGATTTGCAGGGTCTTACTTTAGGGGTTGTGGCCACATCTACGATTCACGTTCTAACGGAGTTTTGTATTGCCCAGGACTCTACTGAATTTGTTTTCCCATCACAGTTACCTGTAGTCTTTAAATCTTGATCTATAATTAAAGGCTGTAAATATAGTGTAAGAGTAACTGTGCTGCTGATATTTATTAGGCAGTGCAGCATCACAATGGGACTTTTATCTTGAGCTAACTTTTCTTGTAGTTTTTCTTAGCTAGAAAATATAAGAGAGTCCTAGGTTTTGTTGCCTTGCTATAGGCTTTTCCCCACCTAAGTGCTTTGCTGTTGGTGTCCGTTCCTGAATTGGAGTTACTGGTACTGAAAAGGATGTGTGTAGTCATCTCCTTGCCTTGGCCTCCCTATCTATGGTATCTACTGTTGATACATCACAGAGAAGCCAAAATACAGAGCAAGTTATTTTTATGAAAAGCGCCACAAGGACTTGATGTCAAAAGAAGGTGACTCTGAGCTCTCCTGACTCCCGCAATTTGACTACTAGGCCTTTTGAAACAAATACTGTCAACCTTTGCAGAATGGTTTGATGGACTCTCCTACGACATACACGCTGGCATCACTGGTGTGTTTTGGGTTGTTAGAGGTAAGGGGTTTTGGCACGTTTTTCATTTTCATTTGAGCTGTTCTGAGTTATGTTGTTTATACCCGTTCTCTCATCAACTGACTGATCCATGTAGGATTTGAGGATCAGGTTTTATCCCTAACTGATGCAAGTGGTGTCATCAGCTAATGAAAATGACAAACAGTAGTCTCTGGGAAACTGGCTTGTTGTTTTCCCATATGTCATAGGCACTTGCCAATAGGAGAAGTCCTGCTATTCTTTAAAACAATACACAGAGATACCGTCTAGCTGACAGTATCTGTCACATAGTAGTTAAATACTAGGAGCAGACGAGCCAGAGCCACCACATATTGGTTATAGTTTAAGGCAATTGCTAAACTGTTGCTTCCAAACCAGTTCCTGGCTAGCAAGGCAGTTCCTGCACAGTGGTTCTGGCAATACTAGCTTTCTAAAAATGCTGTGTTCTTTTTTGTTCTGTTTTAAAAGAGCTGAGAAGGTTTGCTAGGTGTGTATGCTGTTCTCTGCTTCTGGGAGGTTCCTCCCTTAGCTGCATTATTAGATTCCTAAGATACAGAGCCAGGTTTGTGTCCCCCCTAGCTCCACTGCCCTCCCAGGCTGGGGGAAGAGACTTCCTTGCAGTCTTGACATGCTCCCTTTGATCCTTCTGGTGTCAGATGCAGGCTTTGAGCATCTGTCTCTTAATAAGACTGGTCCCAGAGAATGGTGCTGGAGCTGGATGAAACGTGGTTTTGCAGGAGTGGCTGGATGGCTCCTACCCCTCCCGTGTGCTGTCAGCAAAGCGCTCTGCTTCTTCCCCAGCCTCCTGCTGATGCAATCAGCTTGCTTATTTGAACCAGCTATTTAAATTGCTTACATTAAGGTGGCTGATTTTGACTGAAGTGGATTAGGAACTGTTCAGGAGAGAGGTGGGAGCTCTGGCAGAGGTGCTGTTAAAAGGAACCGTCTTGAATTTCTTCATCTGTTTGCAAAGTAACTATCTCTGCACAATTTAACGGGAAAGAAGCAACTGGACCAGTGTGTCTACCTGGGGCTTGTGTTCTCCCTTCTTCACCGTGGTGCTCAGCAGTGGTGGTGCGTGTGAGCCTGCTCAGACACATTAAAAGCTTTTGTCTTTTCCAGTTGAGCCTGTCCAAAAATATTTAAAGGCTGTGCACCCACTTTCAGGCTTTGTTTACAGTGCCTTGAGAATCATTGCAGACGATTCTCCGGGACACGTGAGGACTTGTTGTTGAGTGGCTGGACTGCGAGTTTCTGCTCCAAAAATCTGCTCGTGCATTGTGTGAACTGTGATTGTTCATTTTTGTGTTTGGCGTTTGGTCCATATGAAAATCACAATGCTACCGGTGCCCTTTGGGATCTAAACATGAGAAGGAATTGTGGCTTATTGCTTAGGCTCTGTGCCTGAAAATAGCAGGGGAGGGTTGTGCTCTGTTACAATTCAGTTTTACCTTTGCACCCTCCGACTTGAAAAAGCAGTGAGGTGCCTCACACCATTCTCAGAGCTCTGCACAAGATGTTTTTGCGCAATGGCCGTTGTGATGATCCTCCTTTGAATGTGTGCAATAAAAATACCAAGCTTTTTACTCTGAAGGGAAATATTTGAAAGGTTATCTAAAATTGTAACGAATCAAGATGCTAGTAGTGCCTTTCAGATGGAAATTCGGATTTGTTTTTAGTCTACTGCTGTAAAGATAAGCAATCTCTAGATACTAATTTTTATGCTGTTCAGAACTATCTATCACTTTTAATACCTTTGAGAATTTAAGGACTTATTATTAAATCAGGGTGATAATACAGTAGTTTTATATATATAAAATAAACATTTTATACAGTTTTTTGCCAATGTTGCCTTGAATTTGCATTTAAATAATTCTGAAATGCTTGAATATTTTTTCCATTCTAAACCTGTGGTCTTTTCTAATGTATTATTCTTTTTTTTTGGTCTTAAAAAACTATCTAAGATATTTTGTAATGATTTTTAAAATAAAATTATTACTTAAATAACTGAAGTGTTTCTCCTTTTTACTGCTATGATTTGGTGTTGCTGTGTATTTCTCCCAGAGCCAGCCATAGGAAATAACATCATTCTTTGTTGCTGGTTTGGAGGAAGGAGCTTGTATTGTGTTTGCCTGTTACTGGGGAAGAGGGTCCAACTGGCAAAGCTGGATATTCTCACTGTGAACTTCCAGGAGGAAAGGTCCTGTAAGGTCAACATTGCCTCTTTCTACAGGGTCCAACCACCAACCAAACCTCGTTTGCAATTGCCTTTACACCTACCATGGTCTGTAGGTTATTATGACAAGTGTAATTCAAGCTTCTCTCCTATTGTCCTGACTGCTTGGAGCTGAAAAAAATAAAAGTGACAGACTTGTTAAAGGAAGGAGCACGAAGTAGCCGAGAGGTGTTAAGAACAAGGAATTTCTTCTGGTGTAGAAAAATGCAGGTGACCGAGTTACTTGGTTTGAGCTGCTGGATCCTTTAAAAATGTTTGCCTGGTTGTCAGTGGTAGGGGGTGAGGAAAAGGAAATCAACCTGCCTGCTTTCTGGCAGCGCAGCTTTTTTGTTTCGTAATCCTACAGATTGCTTATCACCTGGTGGTCATCCTGCAAATCAGAGGAGAATGGCACTTTCTTCATTGTCAGCACTAAAATTGCAATGCTACCCTGTGTTTTTCTTTATAATGCAACATTAAAGGTGAAGTTGTCTCTTTGATGAAGTTGCCAGAGATGAATGTAACCATAAGGATTCACAAGGGAAAAAGGTCTCTAATGCTCTTAATTAGATTTGAAAACTGGATGCGAGAAAACAACTGAGGCAAAATGTTGCATTCAAAGGTATGTCAGTGGTGGATTCACACAGCGTGAGAAAATAACTCAGAAGCCCTAAGAAAAATTCATAAAGATTTAATAATTTGGAGCATGACCACAGAACTGTAAATTGTGTTACTGCTAGAATTGTGACACCACCTTTCTCAGGAGCATAATCCAAGTTAGTTTACTATCATTTATCCGAGTAGGGCAGCGGGGCAGAACACAGGCTGGTTGTTTGCAGCTTTCCTCTGCCAGTGCACAGGCACCACCCGGTCACCGCGCGCTCTGCATCCACTGCTGAAGCATCTGCGTGTTTCCTTGCTTTTGGGTGGGCTTTGTCCTTGGGTGTTTTCCTTGTCCTTTGGGTGGGCTTTGTCCTTGCAGCGAGGAGCACGACTGACACACGGCCTCCTCCCTGCTGTCGTGCAGGAACCAAGCAAGGTTACCTACTTGCCTGGGGTTTGACTTCTCCTTGGATTCAGAATAGCTATTTATCTGCTAAAGGAAGCACAAGGAAGGCTAGCAACGTTTTTTGCAGTTCATTCGTGCTGTCCACACAGTGCAGTATGCGCAGGCATCTGCTGAGAAGCTGTAGGGGAGAAGTTTGCCCACAAGAGGGCAAAGATGATCCTGTAATTGAAACTGTTTAGTCCAGAGGACTACACCCTCTTCCCGCATGTATTTTCACAGCAGCTGAAGCCCCCTTGCCCTCTTTTGTCAGTGTGGCTATAAATTGAACTGTGCTTTTGTTAGCGATTTTAACGATCCTGTTTCAGATCCTCTGCTTATTTCTCAAAATGTAGCCTGAAGGTTTTTGATAATACCATCTGATCAATACTCTCTCAAGGAGATACTTTACCCGAGCAGTTTGGAAAGGTTTTGCTTTTATTCCTTCTGTTTTGTAACCTGTCAAGAGATGCTTTTAAAAATTCGAGTCAAGCTTCAGCTGCATCTGCACCTATAAGACCGTACTGCAGCCTGGAAGGGTTTTGTAGTCAGGACTGTGCTGTGGTTTTTGATCAAAGGTCTGTGGATCGTGGGTGGAAGAAGAAAGGAATGGAGAGTATCTGGGCATTTCCTGGTCTCTCAGGAAGTTAAATGAGCAAAGCTTATTATAAAAAAAATGCAAATTATGTATGCTGGCAAAATTTCTGGGTCCACAAACAGAAATGTTGGCAGACACGGCTATAATGTGTGCCAGACAGCACTTCTTGCAATTCCGGACCTCCCCAGGCACCCCAGCGAAACTTGCTTTGACCAGCCCATGTGTCCTAATCACTCATTCAGTTTGTTTCTTATGACCTATTATCTCTTGGCTGAATATTAGAACAGGACTGAGAAAATAGCACCGACCTGGCTGTTTTGAAGTTGGCAGGTCCTGAGGTGAGAGTCAGAGCTCCACAAGGCAGCCACAGCATAGGCGCACTCCTCTGCAGCGTGACTCATGCGGGGCCAGGTGAGGACAGCAAATACCCAGTCAGGTATTTGATGCTAGATGTGCTGTGTGAAAGGATGTAGTATTCAACAGTGCTAAGGCTGGGGTGTACTTCAGAACCCTCTGTTTAGTCCTCACTTGGACTTACTGGAAGCATAATACTGTAAAACGGAAGCATGACAAATTTTCTTTTACTATATGCCCTTGCTTAGAGAATATTGCTCAGAATAACGCATGTCTGCCTGCATTACAGCCCTCCTTTTAACTACTTCCTTTGCACCAGCTGTCACTCTTCCAAAAATACCAGTGCAGACATGATTCTGAAATCCCTGTTCATGTTGAGCTGTAGGTAGGGAAGGAACAGTTACTTAACTGTTCTGTAGCCTCTGCACACTGCTAACTAAAGATGTGGAAGCTGCTCCAATGGTGTGAGCAACAAGGCACGCTCAGAAAGGAGGACAGACCCTCACCACCTCTATTTTTATTGTTAACACAACATCCCTTTTCACTCTCCTTGTGCCTGTCTGCTCTGTTTCAAAGGCTGCAGATCACTGGTTATTGATAATCACCTTGTTAAAGCCCCGCTCCCCATGCCTGTCCCTTAAATCTAAATTAAACCTCCCTATTAGTGCAATTCAGAGCAACAAGAGCTTCGGATAAAACTCTGCCTGCTGGTTTCTCAAAACAGCTGAGATAAAGCAGCTACGGAGCTCTATTGGAGAGGGTACAATACGACTCCAGAAACAACCATCTCACCAACATGAGTCTGTCTGTTTTCTGCCTCATAGTCCTCTTGCTTAGAAAGGCTTGTTTTATGAATGAATAAATGTTGTCCTTGACCTGATACAGTTTTTTAATTGTAAATGCTTGTTTCTGGCAATTGTGCCTCTCATTTCAGGGTAACAAGGGCATAATTATTCAGCTCTCATGCATCACAAACTGCTGAACGTGAGGTATTAATGGAGTGCTTTGCTGCCGCCATAGCTTAATAGCTACAGCTGCAGCATTGTCCTGCTGTTTGGCTGGGGTTCATTGAAAAGGGGGATGCAAGTCATGAAGTTTTATGTTAAGAGTGATTTAGAGATGAACAAGTAACAGTAGACTGCGCTAGATGGACAAAGCACTTCTGATTTAAAAGGAGCTATTATACCAGCAGAGCTATGATTTGTACTGGTGGTGGTACGAAGCCACTATGAACACCAGTCCACTTCATACAACCCCTAATCATGTCAATAAGGTTTTGCTAGTGTAACTGTGTGTGCTGGCAGGGCAGTGCTGGGGGAGACGGGAAAAGGATACCCTATCATCAGAGCTGGCTAGCAGGTGTAATGAAAGGAAGCTGCAAATGGATGCTTTTGGCTGGCTCTGGGTGATACACAGCTCCCAGCCTGGTCTCTTCCCATCCACCCACCCATGCAAGTGTTGGAATGAAGAGGTGAGTGTTGCCCCAGCTCCAGCTGGGAAAGCACAAGGGGTAACTACTCATGGAGATGTTCCAGCTGGGAGGGCAGTTTCCCCAGTAGCTGATAAAGGAAGGGGCACATGCTGGGTAAAATCAGAGGGGAAGGGTAACTGGTGCACTCTGAGTCACTGCTGCTGTGATTCACTCTTGCCCTTCTCTTTCTTCACTGAATACTCAAGGGAGAATGGCTGGTTATTAAGGCCAGTCCCATGCAAATCGCCCTCAAGGCACACTATGCTTTTCCCTGGGAGAATGGTATTTGCTCTCTTTGGGCTGTAAAAACAGGTGCAGGACCAGTGTTGTCTCTAATTTCCTAGCCTGGTCTTGTATGCCTAAGTGCTAGGTGCCTCGATGTCTACACTTGTGGAATATTATTTTTTTCCCAGGGTTTCTAGATCCTTACTACAATTCTTCCTATGCCAAGAGGGCCGCTTGGCTGCTGTTGCTCTTCCCGCACAAGTGCATACACGTAAGAAAAGAACAAGTGGTTCGGACACACTTAACTTAGCAGTGACTCTTTGCATTAACAGCTTGGGGATATTCACCCCTGTGGGGAGAAATGCCCCACGACTCTGCCAGGCCCACAACCTCAGCCGCACAGCAGCTCCGCTTCAAACCCTGCCACCATCTTGTCTCTCTGGTAGCCCCTTTATCAGCCACAGAAACGTGCAGGTGTTTCCTTTACCACTACACATCCCTTTTTTTTTTTCTACACATGCAAAGCACAGAGCACTCAGCCTGTTCCTTTTCTCTGTATTACTCCCTCTTTTCCCCAGGAGCTTGGTTTGCCACAGACCTGGAGCCTGGGGCATCTCTGGAGTCGAAGGCGAGAGGGGCTCTGGAGGTGGTTTGTGGCAGTGCCTCTGCGCACCAGGCAGGGCTGAAATCATTTTAGGGCCAGCCAGAGTAACCTGGGGGCTGTGTAGCACCAAGTGCTGGCACTGGGACACCTGTGCCTTCCTGTGTTAGTTCACACCCCTGTCCGAATTTCCTGTCACAGTGAGGAGGGCAGGAATGCTGCTCTTTTGCTAATGCTTTAGAGGTTGCAGTTTCGTCTTCTCAAATGTTTGCTTTGTGCATTGCTGTTATTCTAGGTCTGTAAACAACTAAAGAACAATATATGAAATCTACAACATCTTGGGCATTTTGAATTTAACCCAGTTCAAGCCAGGATCCACAAAACTGCATTTAAATTTAAGTAAATTTATCTATGTCCTTATCCTTTTTCCTGCCTCAAAAGCTCTGGCCTTCAAGGCTGGCTAGCGCTCTGAAGGACATACTCTGCCCAAACACAAGTCTCACCTGAAAGCCAGTTAGCACTTGCCCAGTGACAAAACTGCTTTTGACAATATTTATCTTATGTGCCTTTCCGTAAAGCTGTAGTTCAGCAACATGCAAAAAACAGCAACATGCTGCTGGAGGTCATATCATTTTCAGGAAGCGATATAAAAACATTAGCCCTTGGAACAGCCCTGCTCTGAGCTGCTCGCTCAGGAAATGTCAGGTAGTGCTGCTACTCTGCAGCAGCCCCTTGATTTCAGCTTCTCCATCCGCACTGTCTTTTCGAGCTCTGCCTTCTTTATCCACCCCCACCCCAAAAGGCAAAGTCCCTCAGCCTCCTTGTTATGAACCCTCCCTGCCACACTACAGTCCTGTCCGCAGCACTCAACAAGCAGCCACGATTTCATGCGTTTGGCTACTCCACACTGGCTTCTTAAAGCCAAGCTTTCACAGCACTAGCCAGAACAATGCCAAAGATTTGAGTGTCTAAATTTTGCCTCCAAGTAAAACTGAAAGCTTGGCTTGGCAGCCACCTCACCCTTGAGGCAGGAAGCTCCTGTGGTGCTATAACTCTTTTTTTCTTTCCTTTTTCCTTTTTTTTTTTTTTTAACTTTCAAGCTTCCTACCTGTGTAAAGCGCTGCTCCTGTCATGGGCAGACAGCTTCAATTTCACTGTCAGAGCAGCTCAGACAGAAATTTGGCAAAGGGCAAAAAGCAGACAGGTTTTTCTGCCAACTGCCCCAAGGCAGAGGGGCTGGTCCAGGCAGGTGATGAGAGTTTGATACTTAATAAATTGGCAAGTCATTTGGCAAGTCATTAACCCAGTAGAGCAGTGCAGATATGAGACAATAAGAGGATAAAGCTACTTTCATTAGTTGTTTATAAATGTTGGGGGTTGGTTTTTGTTTTGTTGGGGGTTTTTTTATGCAAGCTCTTGGATGGTGCATCCTGGTCAGTCCCTAGTAATAAACAACGGCATGTGCATCCCATCCTGGCCGTGAGAGACTAGTGAGGGGACTAGCTAAGGCTGATGGACTCTGGGCTCAGTGAGAGGTAGAACAGAAACAAACCCCGCAGTAGCCAGCTGTGGGCAGGCAGTGACCTCCAGGAGGGACAGGCATAGGAAGGAGCAGCCAACAGCACTTACTGCTTTTCCTGTTTTCCAGCTGCCGTTGTGCTGGAAAAAAGTAATCCTTCTCCAGGAGAGGAAAATGACAAGCATCACTGCGACTTTCCGACCTGCTTCCAAAGAGGGGGATTAAACAAGTCCTGGGAGCAGGCACCAAACTCAAGAGCTGCCTGCTCCCAACAGGATTGTCCCTCTGGTGTGCAGCCCTGCCCAGCTGCAGAGGAGTGAAAGGTGAGCATGGTGTGGCATGGTGCCCGCACCTCAGCTCCCATCTGAACACTGAAACGGCCTAAACAGAAAGGTTGCTTAAGAAGACCCTAGAGCTCTGTGGTGAGGGCTCTCTCCTCTCACCCGGCTGTAAATCTCTGCAGGAAGAAAGAACAGGGCATGAGCCTCCCACAGACTCTTTCTCAGGTATCCACCTCACACAACCACCAGCACCTCCTGGATGATGGCCCAGTGTCAAACTCACTAGTAGGGCCCAGCGATACGTAACTCCAGCTTGCCTTGGCTTTCAGGTGACACTTAGTCTCAAAAGCAGGTCTGTACCTTTGCCCCTAGCCAGCAGGATGGCCAAGGCCACTGGCCAGCACACAGCCTCTAATGCTCAGCATCAGCATTTGGCTTCATGTTCTCTCTAAGACCAGTGGAGCCCTGAGCAATTTTAAGTTAAACAGGGCAGAACATGTGGCAACTTGATGCCATCTTCTACAGTGTCTGGGTCAGGTTTAGTGCATCCTCCTGCAGCTTCAGAACATGAAAATCCCCACACAGAGTATGAGGCGTACATAGCAGGCAAGCAGAAAAGAGATTTTTCTATCATTGCAGGCAGGTCTGATGCAGCCAGCAACTGTAGACATTTCCCAGCATTTCTGTTAGTGCGTACTGTGCTCACGTTAGTTGTTCCTCTCATATGCTTTCTACTAACAAATGTTTGCCAAGCTCTTCCTTGTCTCCTGCTCCTTTTTGTCCTAATAAGCTCCTAATCCTCTTCCCTGGAGCATCACTCAACACTCCCACTCTCCTCGATTTCAATAAAAGTTATCATTATCCTAGTGTCCTGCTATCCCCTCTATACCCCATGTAGTGATTTGTTCCCAAAAACTTTTAGGAGCAAAGAAACCATTCCTCTGTAGTTCCCACAATGCAAAACACAACCAGATGAGAGGAACAGGAAAAGTGTGCAAGCTGTCAAATAACCTGCAGTCTCTTCATCCAGCACTGTGATCCTCAAGTTTTTTTTTAAAAAAAGAGGAAGGGTGGTTTTGAAAAGTTTCATTTCCCTTTCTCATCTTCCCAGTTTCTACCCAAGAAAAGCACTATTCACCCTCTAACTTAGGTCGAGTCCCCAGAGCTCAAATATCAGGTTGGGTTTTTTTTTTTGCAGTACGAAAGAGTTTGCACTACCTATTTTCTTTTCCCAACATTTACATATTAATTTTGACCCCAAACTCTATCTGTGTTGGCTCAAAGAATATACTACGCTCATCTCAGAGCTGAAGAGCATGGACAGCTTTTGGGTGGGATAGTCAGAGACCAGCACATCCAGACACAACGGTGGGGTAACAGTTTTTTCTTTCACTCCTACCTCTTTCCTCCAGTTACAGCATGTATTCTGACACTCCCCAGAGAGAAAGTCACTGCACTAGTGGAGGAAGGAAAAAGATGAACAAGACAATGATCTGAGTCTCAAGGCCGTTACATCACCCAAACAGCGCATGCATTTTATTTCTAAAACAGCTGGAACCCCATATTTGACAATGCTGCAGACAGATGGAGCTTTCAGAACCAGGCTGACACTGAAGGAAACTTAAAACACTTTTGCTGGCAGAGCTACAGTAAGTAGTAAGGTGCCAAAGTCTCTGCCAGACACAGCTGTCATTCAAAGACTCCCGTGTAGAGATGGTGATACCAGCAAAACCTGTGCTTTTCTTGGTAGACGTGTTTCACAAGGAGGATTTGGAGGGGCAAGGAAGCTTTGGCAACAGAGACGTCATTTTTCCAGCCTGAAAGCATCCCACATTAAGAGCATTTGGTGGGTCAATGGATCCAGCACTGTCACAAGAGCAAAAGCTGCAGGCATACCTTAAACCTACCAACAGGCACAAAAACCAAAAGGAAACTTGTCATTTACTTCTCCTGATCCAATATAAACAAATTCACTTGCAGCAAAACATGTTCTTTGGACGATCACAGAGCACAGTTCAGAAATTCTTTGGTTGTCAGACTGTGTGAAATGCCCCCTATTTCCCCCCCCCCCACATGGTGACAAGTGACAGAATGATGTGGGAGACTGAAAAAAAGATGCTTGTGTAGTGCCAGGAGAAGGGGCACAATTCCAGCAGAGTGGAAACAGCCTTTTTTTTCAGAGCAAGCTCAGGCTCCAGCCTGATCCATAGCAGGTGCTCCCCCCAGCCACAGCAGCTCTGAGGGCTCAGCTGCATTCACAGTACTCAGCAGAATGTTGCTTTCCCCATAAGATTGCCAAGAGGGGTTAAAAGCTTGTAGGAAAGTGCCTACTATCTATCTGAGGTGATATCTCAAAAGGTGAAGGAGCAATAGAGCACTTCTCTTTCCTCTGAGTGAACAGAAGAGGTGGTATCCTTAAACACCTACCATGTCAGTCCAAATTAAAGTCAGAGTGCTAGTTGCCAAAAACTGTAGTTAAGTCAGAAGTGGTAAACAAGCAATTCTTCCACGTGTGTACCTTCTTCTGCAGGTATTTTCACTCAAAGTGCCCAGAATGAAGTCTCCTGTCACGGACGCCCTTTGAACTGGTCCTGTGCTGGCAGGGCAAGGAAGTCTGAACCATCGCTGAGTCTGCTGACAATGGATTTCTAGCTGAGAAGGATGTCTTAAGGCTCCTCTTAAGCCAGAGAGCCTTTGAGGCATGCTCAATTCAGGTCATTAAAAAGAAAAAAGTGACCCATTTCTGAACACAAAATATGTCATCTGAAGGTATGGGGCAGAAAAGCAGGCCAAAGTTGGCCACTGAAAGAAATAAAAAATAGTCGATATGAAATTAATAAAATTATAACTGCCTGTTAAATAGTTTTATTTGAATAATTCTCTATATGAATGTCAAAGCAGTTTATCCTGGAGTGAATATATGCAGCTTCATCCACAAACAGTGGACTTCTGTACTTTCAAATTGTTTCCTGTTCTATGGTGCTGTAAATAGGGCATGTAGGAAAAGGAACAGCAAAAAGAATCACAGAAACTGTGCACCACGAGGGGGATTTCTACCTTTCCAGGTTATCTGCTCAGTTATTTTTATTTACTTATACAAAATTTTTGATATTTTAGCAGTTGGCCAATTTCTCCTGTAAAAGAATTAATAATCAAAGTGAAGACATATATGAGAAAGATGAGAGAAAACAAAAAGGTGGCTACAAATCAAGCCCATTGTATGTAAGCAAAGGGGTGTTACATTCACTTTCATATTATTAATCAAGCACTGGAACAGGCTGCCCAGGGAAGTGGTGGAATCGCCATCCCTGGAGGTATTTAAAAGACAGATAGACGTGGTGCTGAGGGACATGGTTTAGTGGTGGTTTTGTCAGTGTTAGGTTGATGGTTGGACTCAATGATCTTAAAGGTCCCTTCCAACCTAGACAATTCCATGATTCTATGAAATTGCAATGTATGATGACCTGCTATGAGGCATGAAAATAATTTTCTGAGAGGACCATTAAATTGCTTAGCAGTATTGACACAGAATTTCAGACAAATAGAAAAACGTATAGCAGGCCAGAAAATGCTTTTTTTCCTCCAGATTGGACCTGGTACAAATCCTACTTTTTGCAGAAACCTGCTGCACCATCATGCAGTTGTCCTGACAGAAAAGACCCAGCTCACAAATTCAGCTAGACATGAAAGGGGAAGCACCAAGGAGAAAGGGTCTACGCTTCCCTTTTTCCTGCAAAGAATTTCCAGCTCACCAGAGATGGACTGCAAAAGGAGAGAAAGACAAAGGTACCAGAAAGGTATTGTCTCAGCCCAAAAGTTACACAGAACTTCACGACAAGACCAGGTTGGACAAAATTGAACTGTTTTGTCTGCCCAGGTCGTGGGCACAGTCTCCAAAAGCACAGATCCCAGCAGAAGCAGAGGAAGGGACAAAACACATGTAAGAGAAAGAAAGCAGCGCATTGCTTCATTCACAATGGGCTTTCCATGCACACTGTTAGACTCCGAAAAGAATAATTTATAGGAAATGTACAGAAATTTTCTACAGAATAGGTTTTAAAAATACCCACTTTACAAACAAGTATTTGAGAAAAGGAAAAAAAAAATAAAGATCCCACAAAACAGGTATTCTTGGGTATGTATTTTCCTGTATTTGGTAGAGGGAAGTTTTTAAGAATAATCTTTGGTTGTTAAAAACCTGTAAAAATCCACAGAGAAAAAAAGTCCAATTTCATCATGTATTGTTGGGGCAAGGAGGGAGTGTTTGCAGTGATGTATTCAAGTTGCAGTTCATAATTTTTGAAGCTGGCTGAGCAGATGTTAGAACAAGTCCACAGTTCTGACACAAAGAGGTAAGAAAGACTTGCGCCAGCTTATCCAGGCATGAATCAGTTTGTAACAGATCCTTTGTTAAACAATTCATCCTTGGAAGTTAAGAATCAGGTAGGAATTTGCAGGATTTCCCTTCTGTAAACAGATGGAGGAAATCAGAAGCATTTTTTTCATCCCTCTGAAAGGTGAACCAAACGGCTCTCTCCAAATGAGTTTTAAATTGACTTATTGCAAATAGCTGGAAATGACCACATCCCAGCCTGTGAAACAGCAGTTGTCTTTTTCTGCAAAGCTCATAAAATGCATGTTCTCCGTTACAAACTTCTTGTGGGGGGAGGGAGAGGGAAGTGGGGGAAGCAAAAAAACTTTGGTTCACAACATTGTTTTGCATAGGTATTCAGGTAGATCTTCAAAAGCTGTCCAGGCTAGTAACAAAATACCCATGCTCTCTCCTCAGTAGTGGATGCTTCTCTTTGGTATCCTATTTGGTAAGGCAGACGTCTTGCAGAAATGAAGGAGTCATACAGATGCATCTTTGAAAAGAAAAATGGTGTCACTTGTGTTGCCACAAACAAATTAATCTACTTGATTAAGGAACACACAGGAAAACCTCTTTTGGTAGGGGGCAGGAGAGGGAGAAAACACTACTTGCTAAAAGCAAATTATTTTGCTCTTGTAGTTAGTTAACAGCTGTCAGTTGCTCTGATATGTCTGCATTGACAGAAAATATGGAATTATTGCTTTGTGAGTAATTTTGAGTAACAAGGAACAGGGCATTAATAAATCCTTCCAGGTAGACATAGCCCTGTGGCAGAAAATATAAATATTCATTTTGGGAAGCATTCTGGTGGTTACTAAGCATGATACTTACTCGTTGACTGCGTGATGCACGAAACCTTGTAGGATGACCATATGCTTATAACACAAAGGATGGTAGCTAGGAACCCGAAAGTCTGGATGAGAAAACAGACAAACCACAAATACTTACAGAATATTAGATGACGCATATTCCATGAAGGTATGGACATCCTTGTATATCCAGCTATATGTGTTATGACATTAACAGACCCAAAAAGTGATAAAAGGGATTTTTTACTCCATTCTGCCAATAGACTAAAAAAATAAAAGTTTCCTTAGTATAACAGCAGCTTATGTCTTGTCAAAACAATGACTGAAAGACAGACTGAGAGTCATATATAAGGGAGGAGGAAAAGCTGGACTGGAGCATAGAGTCTCACCTTCTAGACTTCTCACTAGGATTCTGCAACAAAGAGGAGACTTTTCCTAACAGGTCTGATTACTGCTCTTTTACTGCCCCATTCGAACAAGTTTTTTCCTGCCATCTGCCAAGCAAACAAGTCAGGTAAGGCTTCTAGTCCATTATCATCATGAGGACTAAGTTTCTGAAAGTAATTCTTTATTCTGGAGGAGTTGTATTTCAGGTCCTGCTGCTGTGAAAACACTGTTGCTCACAGTCATGTCTGCCTCTATAAAGCCCTACACACAACAGATGCAGAGTATCTTCTGCAAAATCATCCCAGGACCTCAGTGGGTTTTAGCTTAGGAGAAATGACCTTGAACAGGGCTCTGTTCAGAAGCAGGACACATCAAAAGCCAAAGACTGAAGTTAAACCCTTTAAGGAACTTCTAGCTCCTACAACAGCCATTTGTCAAAACAGAGTTCTTCCCCTAAACACATTAGTTCCTACTAGTTCCAAAGGCTGCAGCCTTTGGTTTCAACTCTCTGACAGGACAAATACCCACTTCAGTTTTGAGTCTGAAGTCTCACAACAAAATATTGTGAGGAAAACAGGCATCCTGTTACAGAACATTCACTGAAATGAGCTAGAAGGTGGTTCCCCCAACCAGGACACAAGCAATGCAAATCTGTAAGAAAATAAAATTACAAGCAACAGATTTCCAATGCCCTACTTAATATATACTGCAATTTTAAAAGTGCCAGGACTAATAAACACGGTCTTACCGCGCCAGCCACAAGTCCAGTAAAATTGTAGCTCTTGGATGCTGCTACGATCGATGCAATGAGAAGGAGAATTGTACCAATTAAATAATGCAGAAACTCCTGTGAAGACAAGAACAGCCTGCATCAGAAGGGATGCTTAGCAGGAAATCATTTTGATATGCCTCAGAATGAAAACAAGCTGGTAGAAGACAAAACATCAGTCAAAAGAAAAAAATAATTGAAATATTTTTTAAAAAAAAGAGAGAAAAAATGATAATTTGAGTAGATTTTGTACCATACCTGACCTTTTATTTTTTTAAAAAATAAAATAATTAAAAAAGGGCAAATCATCAGGTCTACTAATGTCACTGGAGTAAGATCGACTGACTGGGTATGGATACAACCCTTTCAATTCAACATGGCACATTACTGAGTGTGAAACATTTACCTTTATTGCATCAAGGACGCACCTTAAAGGGACAGTTCTGTAGGAAGATGCCCTAATGGCATATTTCTCTAGCCTATATGAAATGGCAACAAATTGCAGCAAATGGCTTAAGTAGAAAACCAAATGCTGCTTCTTCTGCTAATCTTAGAAATTAAGCAGTGGATCTACTGCTGGATTTACCTATAACTTACATCAACCCAGACTGGAAACAGGAGGGAAGCCATGAAAAGCACAACTATGCAAACACTCATAACCAACACCCAGGGTCCTAAGTCTGTAAGGATGGCTGCAGTTGTCCTGCAGAAAAATGTGATGCCATGGGTTTTTCTGAGAATGCATCGAGACACCACATTTAAGCTCTTCTCTAGTGTGATGATTATCACTCCAGGAGTCAATTTGACCTTGTTATAAGCAAGGGGTTATCTGTGGGTTTAGATTTTGAATCCTCACAAAGCTTATGGTAACCTGTATTGGTGTTTGCAAATTGAACGTGTGTTCTTTCACATGGTGGGGTGGGCAGGAGGGTATCTGCTTACTTTATCCACATTGCACACCACCCTGAGCTAGCCAAGTGCCACGTATAGGGGAGAGAAGAGATTCCGTCTCAAACCAAGGGAGAGAAATTACAGTCCCAAAAGGAAATTGTTCAAGCAAATCCCAGAAGAGAAGCAGTCTACCGTACCATACAGAGTTTCCCTCTGCTCAAGCGTTTATAAACAGCTGTGGAGGATCTTTGCCATAAAGCAGGCTTTCCTTCCCTCATTTGTAACCTTGTTTCAAGTAATCGAGATCTCAACCCTTGCTTTTCCTAGAGTAAATTATTTCCATAAGAAGGCTTCTCTGGCTAGTCCACAATGCAGCAGGCAAATTAGGCATGCCATTGCCTCCTTTGAGACATCAAATAAAGCAGCACACACAGGCCATTACAAAGAATCATCAAAGGCTAAATTAGCTGGAGTACCAGCTCTTGGCAGGGCTGGGAGAGCGTCCCCCTGGAGAAACACTTCCAGGCTTTAAAAGGTGTCAGTGTTGAACAAACTTTTGAACCACTGCAACTTTACTGACTGCAAATCACACCCCTGACTGCAATGCAGAGATCCTGCCAGGAAACTCAGCCAAACACTAGCTGTACTTTCCCAGAGTCTCTTATAGTCTTCCTATTCTGTTCTAAACATACTTAAATATGTGACTGAAAAGGAGGTTGGTTGTAAAAGTGCAGATATGTTCAAGCATTGCATTCCACAAAGCTATCCAAAGCTGAGCAGCCACAAACTGCAGTGCCTTCGACTCACCAGTGACTCTGGAATATTTAGGAATGATTAAACACACAACAAAAAAGCAAAAGCAGCCAATGCAGAGGTCAAAACAGGATAGTCCTGTTGCAGAAACACACATATTAAAAGCTGCTTTGCAAAACTGTCATTTACTATCTTACTTCAATCTCCTTTTTCAATCCCTGCATCTGTATTATCTCTAGACAAAGAAGTACTCTCTA
Organism: Thinocorus orbignyianus; assembly: GCA_013400375.1. Taxonomy (NCBI): domain Eukaryota; kingdom Metazoa; phylum Chordata; class Aves; order Ciconiiformes; family Thinocoridae; genus Thinocorus; species Thinocorus orbignyianus. The sequence goes on from VXBW01005537.1 coordinate 1,935,835, forward strand.
GAGAAATACAGTGGTGGCATATGTCTAAAAAAATAAGAAGGGGAACTAGTCTAACTGTATTCTCCAGCTAAAAAGGAAAAGAACATTAAACTTTTCTCTCTGAATAGAACTGGGTGTACGGACAAACCATTATCTTAGATCTGTAAACTACTTAGATAGCATCCCTTAAACACCATCCAACTACTTAGAATCACAGAATGGTTAGAGTTGGAAGGGACCTTAGAGATCATCAAGTTCCAACCCCCCTGCCATGGGCAGGGACACCTCTCCCTAGAGCAGGTTGCTCAAAGCCCCATCCAGTCTGGCCTTGAACACTTCCAGGGATGGGGCATCAACAACTTCCCTGGGCAACCTCTTCCAGTGCCTCACCACCCTCACAGTAAAGAACTTCTTCCTAATATCTAATCTAAATCTCCCCTCTTCCAATTTAAAACCATTACCCCTCGTCCTGTCACCAGACTTCCTGACAAAGAGTCCCTCCCCAGCTCTCCTGTAGCTCCCTTCAGATACTGGAAGGCTGCTATCAGGTCTCCCCGGAGCCTTCTCTTCTCCAGGCTGAACAGTCCCAGCTCTCTCAGCCTGTCCTCATAGGAGAGGTGCTCCATCCCTCTAATCATCTTGGTGGCCCTGCGCTGGACCTGTTCCAACAGTTCAATGTCCTTTCTATGTTGAGGACTCCAGAACTGAACACAGTACTCCAGGTGGGGTCTCACAAGCGCAGAGTAGAGGGGGAGAATCACCTCCCGTGACCTGCTGCTCACACTTCTTTTGATGCAACCCAGGATACGGTTGGCTTTCTGGGCTGCCAGCGCGCACTGCCGGCTCATGTTGAGCTTCTCATCCATGAGCACTCCCAAGTCCTTCTCCTCAGGGCTGCTCTCCAGCCATTCTCTGCCCAACCTGTATTTGTGCCTGGGATTGCCACGTCCCAGGTGTAGGACTCTGCACTTGGCTTGGTTGAACTTCATGCCATTTGCATTAGCCCACCTCTCAAGCCTGTCCAGGTCCCTCTGGATGGCATCCCTTCCCTCCAGCGTGTCAACCGCGCCACCGAGCTTGGTGTCATCGGCAAACTTGCTGAGGGTGCACTCTATCCCACTGTCCATGTCTCCAACAAAGATGTTAAATAGTACTGGTCCCAGTACTGACCCTTGCGGGACACCACTCGTCACTGGCCGCCACGTGGACATTGACCCATTAACCACAACTCTTTGAGTGCGGCCATCCAGCCAGTTCCTTATCCACCGAGTGGTCCATTCATCGAACCCATGACTCTCCAATTTGGACACTAGGAGGTCATGCGGGACAGTGTCAAACGCTTTGCTTAAGTCCAGGTAGATGACGTCTGTTGCTCTGCCTTTGTCCATCAAGTTCGTAGCAGTATTGTAGAAGGCCATCAGGTTTGTCAGGCAGGATTTGCCCTTGGTGAAGCCATGTTGGCTGTCTCCAATCACCTCCTTATTTTCCATGTGCCTTAGCAGAGATTCCAGGAGGATCTGCTCCATGATCTTGCCAGGCACAGAGGTGAGACTGACTGGCCTATAGTTTCCTGGCTCCTCTTTTTTCCCTTTTTTGAATATTGGGGTTATGTTCCCCTTTTTCCAATCCACGGGAATTTCACCAGACTGCCACGATTTCTCAAATATGATGGAAAGTGGCTTCGCAACTTGGTCCGCCAGCTCCTTCAGGACCCTTCTTGGATTTTGAGAAGTGAGACATGTTCTAAGAGGTTATTAAAATCTGCCACACCACACTAGGACACAGGATTCCTCTGTTAGCTGACCTGACCCGAAGCTACTAAGGAAGTTCAGGTCTCGCATTTTCTGTGCTGCTTGTTAGTTCTCTGCTAGGATATGAGAGATGGATGTACAGGGGAAATGCGGGAATGAGGCAGGAACATCCAGCAGGATATCCCAGGAATGGCCAGGCTATGGCAATCAGGCTGAGGCTATTTCTTGCTATTGTTTTAAGTTACCTAAAACCATACCAAAAAGAGACACATTTGATTTAAATAGCATTCAGAACCTTTATTTTGGGACAGGATGTAGGACATGAATTTTAATACCATGATTTGGTACTGCAGCAATCACTGAGCTGCTATAAATGACCTGAGCAAGGACCCATCCGCTGAAGGCCTTCAGTACCTTCTTTTCTGTTGTCTCAGAATAACACTGTTGCCTGGAGTAAACTGGGACTTATATTTGTGTAAAGAAGGACAGGATCAGATCCGAATCAGCTAAAAACCTTAGAATTACAGCATCTGCTGAAGTGAATACTAATAACAAAAGCAACAAAAGTACTCGTATACAAGGCAAAAAATAATTATGTTGAAAGACAGCCTATTGTTTTGTGATAGCACAAGAAAAGGGACTAAGTAATTGAGACACCAACTCACAAGAGAGGTAAGGAACCCAGACCACCTAACAGGCTTACCGCAAGTGGCCAGCTAACACAAGTGAGCTTCCTGTAGATTCTGAAAATGTGGATAATGTAGAAGAACAAAATCATAACCAAGTCGCACATGGTGACAATCTGAAAGTAGCTGTATGCACTGTAATCCGGCCATAGAGAACTATTGACACTGATGAATCCAACCAGCAGTGAGATCTGAAAAACAAAAGGCAGATTAAAGATTTTTACAGTGGTGCTCAGAGGGCCATGGAGACGAGTTTAAACACAACAAAATGGCACTTAAACAGAAGACAAATATCTAACGTAAATTGGGTGGTCCCAACAAAACGGAGGACAAAGTAACAAGAATGGTAATAGTGTTTTAAAATTTGCTGTTAAATGAGCTGAAACAACATTAAGCTCAGGGAAAGAGCCAACTGCTAAGAGAACAGCAGCAGTTTCAGCCTGAAGAATTCAACCTGAAGAAGCCTCTATGTACAATAGAAGAGGTCTCAAAGAGAGAAGAGGCACTGAATGCCTGGAGCTTCACTAGCACCTGAAACGTCTACACCCCACGAGCTTTCAGAAGAAAACAACTGAAAACTGTAAAACTAAATTGCCCTTGAACCCATGCACCTTTACTTTCACTTAGCGAGAGTTTGCACATGCAAAATCCGAGGACCTTGCTGAGAGTGAGCTAACAGCTTTACCCTTCCTTTTCTACCACCTACAGAGCAGGAACATTAGCAGACTAGACAGCAGTATCATAGTAAATTATAAATAAAAACACTTGGAGGAACTGATTAATTCACCCCCCTCCCAGTACAATAGTTATAAAAGTTTAATATGTTAACATTGTCACATAAAACTATAAAGCCTAATTGTACAACTTTCAGTTGTAGGCTTGCAAAGGACAAAAGCTATTTTATTTTTTTAATCTAAAGATAGTTGTTCATTTTACTAATCTCACTGCTTTTACCACCCTGTCTAGCCTGGGTGATAAATCTACCAAGGATATATCCAAACAGTTTCTTATTAGAGACTTTGTCAATGCATGCTTTCAGTCACTGCAATTTTTAGTTCATCCAAAGTCAGCCAGGAGCAGTAATGATTCACATTTTAAGTATTTCTATAAGACATTAAAAAACTTTCTGAGAAGGTAGCACTTCAAGACCACAGCATCATTTCCCACACACTCATCTTCCAAATTCCTAACCTCATCCATGATCAGAATAATTATCCTTAAGATTATATATATATAAAATATATATAATTATCCTTGAGATTAAAAGGGGGGAAAAAAAGGAAAAAACCCAAACAATGTCCCAGCAGCATAGCTTAGATTCTTGCCTGTAGTTTTAACTGAGTGTGACCTGCTCAGTTCTAAGTGGAAAGGCTAAACACAGACATCCACAAGTGCAATCTAAAGCTTTGTAACACATAAGAATTTCACAAGAAGTTTACAAAAACTTGTCATCTTGGGTAAGAATCATATAAACAGCCACATCAATGTAGCAACAGTAAAACACCCCAAAAAGGTGTCTCCAAAGAGAAAAGTGAGTGCTCTAGGATCCTTTCCCACCCAAGTGGCAAAGCTGCTGTTAAATCTAGTCCGGCTCCATCATGTGTACTGTGGTAGTCCAAATAGCTGCTATTAGCATTGTAAGGGATCCTCAGTCCAAGCCAATGACAGGCTCCTGCACGACAGTAATCCTACATCTCCTCCCACCCTTGGAAAAGATGTAGGGTAGGGAAGACAGGCCTTTGAAGTGCAGGGCTAGATCATGCTCAGTGATTCTCAAGAATGGAGATTACGTGTCCCTCTGAAAACACACACTATTGTCCACTCCCTGTCTCCCCAAGTATGTTCCTGCCCTCTGGTTTGGGAGTGTAACATCACAGCAGCATCCTGCATGTTTAGTGCTTCTGTCTGTACCATACCTGTTCTCTGGGTCTCACAGCCTAACCACTGGGCATCCTAAATGCATCCTGCATCTTGTGCATAGCAGAGCTTTCTGAGATTCCTTGGAAGACAACAAGGCAATGTTCTCCACAGTTCAGCATTTAAATCCTTCTGGCCCAGTTCTTAAAATTCTGTGATAATTTTGATGAAGTTTTGTTCCATCTCTGCCTAAATACAGTAGGTCTACATTAAACTGTGATTCCATGAGGGGCCATGGCCTTTGTCACCTCCTTCCCACCCTGATTTCTCTCCCCGTCATGTACTGGCTCCTCCACTCATCTGTGCTGAGCCACCCCAGCGTACTAAGCCAGCAGCAAAGCAAAAAACTGAAAAAAGCAAATAGCTTTTCTCTGACTCTGCCATTCACACAAGGCAGGGTCAGGTGAGCAAGGGAATGTGAGGGAGAAGCTAGGACTCCAAAGGAAAGGGTAGGAAAGACTGAGCAAGGCAGGATGGCAGCAGCTAGTAACCGCGCTGGCTCAGGCTGCCGCACAGTATCCATCTCGGTTCCTTCCATCTTAATGTCGTCTGACTGACTTGTTGAGTAACTTGAACGATCAGAAGTAGGTCATCTACCCTATAACCTAGGAGAACACTTGAAGTGATGCAAGACACAGGGATTATTTTAATGAGAAAATGAAAAATAAATTGAATGAAATTACATCTTGTTGAGGAAAACTCAACAAGAAGTCACAGCAAGCGTTGAATCTTGCTCTTGGACAAAGGTGGGATGAGGACAACACCTCTCTAAAGACCCAGGGGTCTCCTTTATTCAGGTGCCTTCACAATCAGCAGTTTCAGTTACACTCTACATACGCAGAAGGAAGCATTGATTCACAGAAATATTAAATCCGCCTACTGGCTCATTTCATGCTTGAACCATTAACTTAATCATTTTTTTACTGTACAAAGGATAAGACAGGCTGGATCCTTGAAGTACAACCACCATAAAAACGCACGGCAAGAGATATTTCTTTCAAAGATTTCCTTTCCTAGCATAAATTTTGCAACATGAGACTTACATGCAGTTTCTAAAGAGGGTTCTCTGATCGCACATAACGCTATTTCACAGGACAGGCGCAAAGGGAACCGTATCAACAACTCTGTACAAAGCTATACCATGTTTGCCACATTATATTGCCTGCATGGCCAGCAAGTACAGTCAGAGTTTAAAACTCACCTGTGGAAAAAGAATGCTAACAAACGTAGGAAATAGAGCCACATAATACAATTTGTCCTTTAAAAGTGACAAATACCAAAGTTCCTTCACCAGATACCAGTTTATCATGATATACTGAGTGATGACTACATTCTATTCCTTCTCAAATTCCTGTTCCTAGAGAACTTGAAATTGAGCAATAAAATGATTAATACGTAACTGCCTGGGATACAGTTCAACATACATCTTAGAAGTCAGTTTGTGGGACAGAGAGAGAGGGAGAAATGAATGGCAAAGCAATAAAATGATGGAATGTTACAAGCGTTGTTTATGCATCTGTGCTGAGGGGAGCAAGTTAATACATCTTGAAAATAAAAACTAGAGGCACAACAAAAAATAGGGCATGCCATTTCCATTTCAATACAGTATTCAACAGATTCTGAGAGCAGCAGACGTGTAACCCATGCCAGCAAGCCAGTCAGACCAGAAGTACAGGCCAAATGATGGCCAGTCTCATTAGAAGATTTCAGTGTGCTTCCACCAGGCTTCAGAACTGCATTACAAAAAGGGGCGAGGGACACACTGCAGGTCACTACTATTTAAGTGCTCTAAGGCATCAATCAACTCCAAGGAGGGATTTCTGGATTTAAATAAAATTCCATGTTTACTCTGCTTCACAGAAGTCAACTTCAAGAGTCAATCCATGGCCCCTAAAAAGGGTGAACAAGCACAGATCGTTCAAGGACACTACTGGGAGGTGTGACATGGATTGGAAGATCTGATCTTCACAGCAAGGAAGGGCCAGGGGTTATGCTGCTGCTGCCTTTAAGTGCTACGGACAAAGCTCAAGACCCTTTTGCCTTTGTGCTATGACACCACTTGCCCAATGTGCCAGACATGGGACAGGCCAAACAGCCACACCTATGGACTGCAACAGCACAACATGTGTCCCAGCAATGCAGGAAATTTAAGGTGATCCAGTCATGTGTCTTGTGCTCACAACAGTAAGGATCATAGAGAATGGTTGAGATTAGAAGGGGCCTCTGGACTTCACCCCCCCTACTCGAGTAGGGACACCTACAGCCAGTTGCCCAGGACTGTGACCAGCAAGGTTTTGAATATCTCAAGGATGTAGACTCCACAACCTCTCTGGGCAACTGGTGCCAGTATCTGATCACCCTCATGGTGGAAAAGCATTTTCTGGTTTTCAGACCGACTTACAGAAAGAAGAGGAATCATGCCTTTGTATTATGAAGAGATTATATATGGGAGGAAGATCCAACTTCCAATTACCCCCAGGGCAAACGCATGCTGGAGAAAAGGCCCTTGGCATTAGGCCCAGATGCCATTGTACTCCTGATTTCAGATGGTTTGCATTCCACCTAACTCCCTGCTCTTGCTCTTGGCTGGCTGTAGTACTGCAGATTCAATTAGTTTATAGAAAAATCTCGGCTCCAAACATCCTAGCTTCATGGGAATGGACTCAGCATGATGTTGGGACCAAGAGCAGGTCAACAACACAATCCTCAGCCTCTCTGGTGGTTAGATCTTCCTGTGGTTTCCTGTCTTGCCAACACGCACACAGGCCACCATGAAACTGCCCAGGAGCTGCCTGCATCTCAGGACTAATATGCAACATAGGCAACAACCCCAATGTGCTGGATTGCATCAGCAAGGATGAAACAACCTGGACCAAGCTGGCAAGTTCAAAGCAGCTTATTAGAGAATCACCAGCTCCAAGGAAGAGGGAGGTAGAAGTGCATGCCCACCAGCTAAGAGATTATTTCTGTTTTTTCTCACTAGTGCCCTGAGGATAATGAAGGAATTGTAACCTAAGAAAGGACTTGTTTTGCCCTCCACATACTCATATGCCAGCTGGCACCACTAAGCATTTTCTGGTCCTGTGACAGAAGTCTGTAGTTGATCTGACCACAGAACAATTTTACAACCCAGGAATCAATCTGTGCAAGTGCTTTGTATGATCTTTTTCTACTGTCCTGCTTTTAATGGATATCATAAATAAAGCTCTGGCTTTATTACCGATACTTAATTCTTTTGTAACATTTGGAGAGAACTAAAATTTCCTCAGACACGGCTACCTGCAGAAACATAAATCCAGCATGATCACCAATATTGACAACCACCTACTCTAAAGGAAAGCCTAATGTTCTGAGCATTAGAGATATATTTCTACAGACAAACACCGACACAAGGGAGGAATTGAATGTCACTGTCTCTTGAATTCTGGCCCCACTTTTGTAACCATCTTACTGTCTGAACTTTAGTAAATCATGTATTGCACTGCTTCAGCTCCCCCCATTCACCAAATAAGGATAATAAACGCTGCACATACATTCTGCTAAGTTTTTCATCTTCAAAACACTTTTGATGTACAAAATAAGGCAAAAATGTTGAACATCACAACTAAACCTCTAGGTCAAGATGATTCTTTTCCTTTACAGTCTAAATGAGAATAGATGCCCACTAAAAAAAACTAAACAAACCCAGCCCCACCTCTCAAAAAAAACCCTAAACCAACAATCAAGGGATCACAGATTTAACAGATAAGGATGACTAAAAATATGCATGGGAATAACCCTAAAACATCCAAGGGGGAAGTCACAGAGCGAGAGAGAGCCCAAGCTCACTGTGAAATAGGAATTAGTATTTACTTCCTGACTATCACTTATTTACTTACAGTAGACTTTGATATAATGTGTTAAAAGAAATCCACCACGCACAAGACGCTGCACATAAACATTGCAAATAAAGCATTGTTTTCTAACTGGATATGCAATCTTTAATGCTAAGGCTACCACTCATGCTTTTGACCATTCCCAACTGTTCCATACCGCCCATCATCACTTGCTGGTGTCCAGCTGTTCTTTCACAACTATTAATGACTCTGGAGTAAGGGTTATCCTTCCCCCTGTGCCAGTGCAACACCCCTGCAGTGGTGATGTACTGAGTGTGGCTGGGACGGTGCTGCCTCCACAGCAGCTGGTAATGGTGCTGTGCTTTGCATTTTGGTTAAAACAGTGTTGGTAACACACCAACCTTTTGGCTGCTGCTGAGCAGTGCCTGCACCGCTTGCTTTCTCTCTTCTCCACCCCTCACCCCAGAGCAGGCAGGTGGGCAAGATGTTGGGATAGGACAGAGTCAGCACAGCTGGCTCCACCTGACCAAAGGGATATTCCAGGCCATGTGATGTCGTGTTTAGTGATAAAAGCTGAAGAAAAGGAGGTATAAGAAGAAACATTCAAAGTTACGGTGTTTGTCCTCCCAGGCAACTATTACACATATCCAGAACAGACAGACTGAAACTGCTGTCTTACTGTGTACATTTTAACTATGGATAATAATTTTATTTTTCTATATAGAAATGAGATGTGAAATGCCAGCTAAACTGCAGGGAGTAAAGATAATGTCAATAAGAAGCAAAATTGCCTCCAGGAGCCCAGTTCTAGAGAAACACTATAACTCTTATCTCAGAGATGTACCATAATACTGACACACACAGATCCATGTATGATACACCCTGCACTGCATTATATTTTCATTGAATTATTTTGCCATACAATGTACAACTATCTTCTTGCTTTTCTGAGAATGTTTTCTTTTCTCTCTTGACTGTGCTCCCCTCTGCTACACTCTCCCGTAAGAAGTTGTTACTATGACTTTTTGCATCGGGTGTTTCCTTTTTTTCCTGCTCTTTACTCCCCTTTCCTCTTTCCCTACATTATTCTGCACATTTCTCCTTTAGATCTCTCATTCTCTCCCATCCAAATTTCCCCTTTGCACTGTGACCCATAATTCCCTCTTTGAATGTTTCCTACCTGTCTTCCCCAGTCCCTTGTCCCAGTACATGCACTGCAATCAGCTAACTAAAAATTAGCACCACTGAGGTGAAAAGGGTCAGGGAATGGGATTCAGCATGATTCAGCTACACCTGTACAAAGACAGCAGGCAGCAGCTCTGATTTACCAGTCTCCAGCTGGTAGTTGGCAGTACCTGACAGCACTTCCCTTTCCCTCTTTCTCTGATAATTTAACCCTCTAGAAGACAAAAACAGCTTTTTTTTTTCCCTTCCCCCCCGCCCCCAGATGCTGTAAAACAGCATTAAGAGGAAAGCTTCTCTGCTGCACTTGCTATAGCACTGATGAACCTTTGTACTGCTTTAATCCCTCCTCTGGGATCTGAAAAGAGCAGGACCCTGAGAACTATTCATGAAACTGATAAAAAACGGTTGATTTCCACTCTCTTACAACTTACCCAAGTTCTAGCGCAAGCAATAGCACAGAAAGTCTACAGATCTGGAGCAAGGGACAGCACTGACTCATACCCAATTTTATCACAGCCTTTTTAAAGAAAAACACTTTATAATAAGAGCTAAATGCTTTTTGTATTTGAGCAAAAAAATGTCAAAGTTTCCAGCTTGTGACAGCAGCCAAGATAGTAAGTGGAATTTTCCATCCTTAAAAGAGCCAATCAGGATAACCATGCCCTGGAGAAATGTCACTGACTGCAGCTGTATGTTTCCGAACATTACACCTCAACAGAGTGAAGCAACGCCCATATATTATTAAGTACATATTTCTGGACAGAATAAAATATATTTTTTAACATCTTCCCAAAACAGAAAGATGAGCAAAGCGCAGGCCAAGGTTACAATTGTAGTGCACCCAAAACTGGTTCAGCTAATTTAAGCAGCGATGTTGACTGCTGCTGTAATTGAGATTTCCTTCTTCCAGGCCGGTGTTGGAAATGTGAGCCATAACAGACAAACCCCTACTAGAAAAAGACAAAAATCCCAGTCCATTTAAAACTTCACTAATGACAGATGAAATCAGCTGCCTTAGAGTGCACGGTTCTGTGAAGCAGTCAGTCTTCTGTTGCACAATAATCTCTCAGCCCCAGTGTCTGGGCAGATTTCCTTCTTGTCTGGCTGCTTTGCTAAAATAAGGAGGCTGCCTGTCCCCTGGTAAGTGACTTTTCTTGTGCACCATCATCCACAGGCTATTTATTGAAGATAAAAATGGTGGGAGGGTGAGAAAAGGCGCAATAATCTTATTCAAACCCTCTACAATGCAGATAAAAGGACAATCCTAAATACAAGCAAGTGGTATTCTTTATCTAATAATAAGAAGTTATCTGCTCAGGCACAGGTCTCAGTGGCAGAAAAGGATGCGGGGTAATCACAGAATCAGCGTATGAATAACACTATTAAAAGGTCCTTGTTACAGGATGTTAGGCATGATCATTAAAAAGGCAATTCTTTGTAATGACTGGCTACAATTAAATCCTGCCTACTACTGATCACAGCATATGCAACACTTCAATCCCACCGCTGCCAGTTCAGGCAGCTCCCTGTCCTGATCCCCACAGCTGCCTGTATCACTACTGCACCACACTGAAAGCCACCAGACTAACTGAAACCAACATCACTATCTAAAAGTTGAGGACTTTCCAGTTATATGGCAAAGAATATGCTCTATTTGTATCAAGCAGTGAATGAATTTAAAAAACCAAACACACCTCAATACAAGTTTGTTACCTATAATGACCTCGTAATTGTATTTCTTCTCTCTTCAACCCAATATTAACAGATTTGCTTAAAAAAATCAACTTAAAACATTTCAACTGTGAAAGCATTACCACTAACTCATTGCAAAACAGTATTAATGGCACAGCTGATTTCTAGCATGTCTGCAAAGGAAAGAAAAAGAATTTTAAATACAACAAAGGCCCTAGCAGGGTTTTAACTCTGGAAACACAGCTGCTTTCCTTCTAACTCTAAAAGAGATGTTTATGTCTTTCTACACGCTCATAGTGACTAAAGGTATTACTGTGGACCAAAGCCAGGAGACCCGTTACTTTGTGAGCACGTAGCTTGTCCATGTATTGACAAGGAATTACTTCTCTGTGCAGGCAACAGCCCCAATGTAACAGGCAGCTTGCCACCCACCCCAGTGGTCTCTCCTGTCTCAAATCAAGTCATAATGGCCAAATCAAAGATGAACCTGCTGCTTCAGGTAAAAGCAGGGACACATCTTGTATACTTGGTTTTCTCTGCAGATGCACAGATAAAACCACAGGCTCCACCTGTGCTCTCTGACCTCCTCCCAGATACAACCACAGGCTCCAACTGTGCTCTCTGACCTCCTCCCAGGTAAGGTACTGGTAGAGCTTGTTGGAAACCTGTGTCCCCTACCACCAAGTCAGTTGCCCATTTAGAAAAATACTACATGATGGTTGTAAAAAGCATGCATGCATGTAGAACAGCGTATCTTGCATGGTAAGGAGAACCCCTATATCAGAACTCATAGGAAGCAAAAAACATTTTAAGACACCTGAGTTTCCAGATAAACTAAAAAGTGGAGGATCTGGTGGTAGCAACCAAAAAAGTAGGGATTAATATAACCAAACCTCTGCAGACTCAGAAATGTCACAGCAAGCTGTGATTATTACTTCGCTCCTCTGCAAGACAAGCACTTCCAACACCTAGATCTTCCTGGAGAGCTACGTTAACTGTTCTCTTGGCCCAGTAAACCCAAGAGTCAGACAAATGGCAGAAGAAGACAGTCCACAGTTTGGGTAGGTTTGTGTAATCAGAAGAAGAATGTTTCAAGCACACAAGCTGCTTCTGAAGCAAGATAAAGAAAAGGACAGTGAAGAGAATTGCAGGCCAACAAAAGTGGGTTTGGTAGACCCTAAAAATTAAGAGGTTTGAGCTTTCTTAAGGAATGGCAGAAAAGTGGCTCTTGATGGCAGAGAGGAATCCAGCAATGATGAACAGGAATATACATGCTCACAGAGTACAAAGACACTTACGGTGTTTGTTGGAGAACTTTGCCCTCTGAGGCTGTTGCTGCAAAAGCATCAGAGTTCATCAACCCTGTGTCCAGAGAGGAAGCTCTCCTTGGGGGAAGGAGATTGCCCACCACAACTGCCATACTTCCTTTCAGCTGGCTGGGAAGAAGAGCTCCTTGTAGGCACAAGACACCTCTGAAAAGACACTACCTCTGCACAAGACACTACTCTGAACCATTCTCAGCATACATTCTCTTTTGGTTGGTTGTACTCTTTGCCCTTTAAATAGTCAATGAAGTCTCATATTGTCAGTAATATACAATATAGAAAAAGCTTAATCCTTACTTGTGAGCTACAGCGCTCTTGTACCTAAAGTTCAAGACTGTCTAAAAATGGATGTACCAACCATGCATGGCAATACCACCTACAGAGAAGGAGCCCACATTGGCTGACCAGCCAAGCCTGGTTCAGACTGGCTGGCTGCTTGAAGCCCAAGGTAGACAGTGTTTATTATTAACAAACACCCAGAAACTCTGCACAGCAACCTGCAATTTTCCCCTTGACCTGGATATCCAATGAACATCTAAGCACACAGCTACTTAAAAGTCAAATAGAACCATATAACACAAAACCACTATTTCATGGCAACTATCAATCTAGAAAACCTATCAAACTAAATGCACAAAAAATAAAAAGCATAAACCATCTCATCTTCCTGAAAGATGTTACGAGATAAGGAATACCTCGCCAGCCACTCAGTGAAGTCTCAGTGCCTGTGCCTGCTAAGCCTCAGCAAGCAATCTGTTCATCGCTCGCCCTTACAGACGCTGCTCACAACACAACCCGTCCTCATTGTCTGAGGCATTTATTGCTTGACTGATTCAAATCTTCAGTTAACACCTGCCTTATCTTCTCCCTGCCCCAGAGAACACCGCACTGACATCTGGCAGTTGCACAGACAGCAGTTAAAAAGTTCATATCTGTCATCTCCAGCAAAGGCTTTGTTAGCCACGGCAACAGAGCCTTCAGCAAGGTCTCCTCGAAGAAGAGAACTTGTTTACATCACTGAAGTCCATGTTGTTAGCTGTGCTGGCACATCATAATTTTTATCAGGAAAAAAACAAGTGAGAGTTCCCGAAAATGCTAGCATCATGACAATTTCCAGACCAACTGGCATCAACACAGCCTGGCGCCTGGATAAGACTGGGCCATAGCACACAAAACAATAACCTTTTCTAAGCGCAAACACTTGACACTTGGCAAAGTCCCAGAGAAGCGAAGGGCGATGAATGAGGAGGGAAAAATGAGAAGAGATGAGATTCCCCAGTGGCACTGTCACAGCTGACAACCTTCAGTGACCGCCTGGAGACTGGCAGGCCTCTCAAACATGCTGGGACAGCACTCCTGGGTCTGCTAGGAAGCCTCACTCCAGCATCTACAAAAGGCTCAATTAGCCAGCAGATGACAAGCAGCAACTGGGGACCACATTTTTCCCAAACAGATGAGAGAGCTTTTCAAGTGTCCTTCCCAGAGAATGATTATAGACTTGCAGAAAAGTATGTTAAGTCTTTCTGCAGCTGCTGCTGGTCATCTCAGGTTAAAGCATACTCCTTTCACAGCAGCCAGTATTTGTTTCATTAATTCACTGACTACCAAAAACATTCTAAGAAAATTTCTCCTTGAAGCAGCTTCTCAATCTTGTCACCAACACATTTCCATTTTCCTTGAGGGAAGCTGTGAGCAGGTGAGGAAGCCACAAGTGCTGCAGCTGCTGCTACTGTTGGAAGAAGGGCCCAAATTTGCTTCAGCTTTGAAAGTGGCAGTCACTGAGCTTCGACCAGTCAGACATATCCGTGCTCACCATTACATTCATCAAATTACCAGCATCGCAGCACAGGCAGTTGTTTCAGCTGATCCCTTAAGAATCTGAGTTAGGCAAAAAAGAGGAAGCTCACAGGTGGGTGAAAGGAAATCACAGCAATTTTAGAGTTTGATCTCTGTGTAGAGAAAGCAGCAATCTCTGGCCGCTGTATACTTTACATCTCACCACAAAACAGGAGGACAAGGCCACAGCACACATGATCAAACAACAGTGCAAAGGAGACAACTCAGCCAGAGCACTGAGTGAATTCCTCACAAGGGCTCCCCAGGGAGGCGAGCAGAGAAAACATTTACTCATAGGAAGCAAACACTGTCTGGCTTTGGGGGACAATGCTCCATTACCCAGTAAAGCAGAGCAGGTATCCAACAGAGCCTGATGGTCAGGTACACCACCCTCACTGAGGTACAGCCATGGCTTTTACTGGATCGTGATGAGACACAACAATTTGTTCCATCATCTATAGCCCTGGAACCCTGTGAAGGATGTTTGGCAAGATGCTCTTTATCATTTATAGGCTCTGAGGTGATGGAGACCACACTTGGAAAGAACTGATCCCCTGGTTTCTGTTTCTCTGTGGCAGAAGAGGACCATGTTCAAATCAAAGGGACACTGTCTCCACTTAGAGGAAATACACTGCACCTGTACATCTTAAAGGAAAGTCACAGAGCAATAAGAACCCATGCTTTTCACCACATCTATTTATCCACGGACACCATATACACCTGATTAAGATTTTTAAATGGTATTTGCAAATCTAACTTCCTGTAAAACAAATGTGTCAGGAAACCACTGCCAATACTTCACTCTACTCTTTCAAGCATACTAAACACGTCTCAGGTGATGTGGTCAATTTCTAGGCTTCATTTCCTTTCTTCTTTTTTTTTCTTTTTTCTGTTGTTTCAGAAACTGTATTTGCCAGCCCTTTATCAATCACCTCTATACAAAGAGCACCACATGCACTCAGGTCACTAATGAATGTATTGAAACAAATCCTAATGGATGGGTCAAAAGAGCAATGAAAGGTAGCTCCAACTTCATGCTTTTAGGAAGCCTCTTTTAGGATACAAATAAAACATTTACTGACACATTCAGAACAGAGATTGAGATTCCCTACTGTTTAACAATTACTGTAATTCTCCTGTTTAAAAATGTACTGGAGTTGATCTTTTTAGACTTCTACAGCAGTTTCAACGTCAGAAAAATTACTAGGTTTTTTTATTGTTGTTGAAAGAGGTAGAAAATAAAACAGATGGCCTAAGACCTTCCCCTGCCCAAGAGTACAAGAAAAAGGCCCACATTCTCAGCTTGTGGTTTGAAGCATGTGGAACCACTTCAGGATTGTGTCGTTCCTCCCTTGTACGCCAGACACTTGCTCTTGCTGACAGCAGTCCCTGCAGAGGCACTGTTTGCTCAGAACTCTTAGAGAAAAAAGGAAGCCGAAGGAGAGCTGAAGTAAAGCTACATCAGCTCCCTGGGGTTGTTCATCGCGTAACCTGGTGAACAGCTGCATCGTTGCAGCTGAGAATGGCTGCGTGGAGGTGAGGCAGAAAGGGAAAATTCCTTAAACTGGTCTCGCTTGTGAAGTTTGGTCTCATCAAATCAAACTGTGTCAGCCTCCCACCAAGCATTCCTTGGTTAACACACAGAGAAGACACTGTTCACTCCCAGCTCTTACGCAAATACCTGGGTAGAAATTGGAAAAAATGCCACCCAGAGCAGAGGCATGGAAAAAATACAACTGGCCAAGCCAGCCTGTTTCAGTGATCTCAGAGTGGAAATAACAGGACTTCCCAGACCTATTGGGTTTAATTACTAGGCTTGGACATTCCTCACTCAAGTGCTCCTGCTTACTTTGAAGCCATCTAAGACTTAGATAATTTTTTTCCCCTCTTTGCTCAGCATGCCAACGAAGGCCCTCTTGGTGCAGCTTCTAGCAAAACAACAAACATAATTAGCAGCTACAACACATAGCTCTGACCTCGGCCTGAAAAGAAAAACTTTGCTGCTTAAAATTATGTCCCTTTTCTTATTGCTTAGCCAGTAGTTTATCACATAGTTGCAGGCTGAAGACACCTGTACATTCTTGGGGTGGTTTTCCTCAATTATTATTTTCTTTGCAAACACAAAATGCCTCCTGCACGCTTCAAAATAAGTATAATGTGTCATGCCATCATCGATAGCTATTAAGGCATTATTTTTCACGTTTTCTGTTGTCAGCCAGATGAAAAGTCAAGCAGAACACAGAACTGTTTCAATCTAGGCTTTGTAGGTTAGCATCAGCAGCTTTCACCAAGCTTGTTACTTCTAGCCATTATTTTCCTTTGGAAGAACTATAGACAGGGTGACAGTAGGGGAAAGTTGAAAATGCAGTCTGTGCAGGACCCAGAGACAGGCTTACATTTCAGCATCTCTGCATATCACCAGAATCTTTCTCTTCTGACTGAGAAGGATTATTACCATACAGGCAAAATTATACAACACTGACAAGCTGCTCCAAAGAGCTACATGTTTTATTTCAATCACTTCATGCACAGACATTTCAGGATCAAAACCAAGTTAGAAGACTGAGTAGCTCTCAAATAATTTCAAGCATCATTTCCTTTTGTGAATTTCCTTTTCCTGTATCAATGGTTTTGATTAGGAATTGTTTTCTTCCACTAACAGATTTTGCTTTCTTTTCATATTTTAACTTCTTCTGAATTTAGCTCTCCAGTAAGTATCTGTGTTTCTTATCATTCAACACATTCAGAAATTGATCTTGGCTCCAGCAACCTCACTACCAGCATTTTCTAGCTTTCAATGTCAGGTGTACTAATATTCTCTTGAATACTATTATTCAACTATGTGTTACTATATGAATAGCCCAGAGAGGTTCCAACACACTTCAAAGTTACTTAAAATTACAGACTGTCTTGCTGGCCATTCACATATCAAATATGTAATTTTTTTGTCACGGCATACTTTGGAGATTAAACAGATACTCAGCAGAAAAGCTGTAACTATTGCCTTAGCATTTTTAGCAAGTTAAAATGATGTTGTTAAGTCAACTTTTAGTGAGTCAACTTTTATCCTTTTTTACCTTGCAATTGTTTGCAAATATTTTCCTTGAAAAGAAAATTGTCTGATGAAACGGCTTTTACCTGGTTCAGATTAAGCTGAAAGAATCAGCACTGGTTTCACCTTAAAACATCCTGTATAGCGAGGCTGTGCTTTACTGTGCCAGAACTATTGTCCACTCAGTAACAACAGCATTACTGTGGGAACAATCACCTTCAGTCTGAACTGCGGTCAAAGTTAGCTCGGCCCAGCCTGAAGGAAAGAGAAGTGAAAAAGACCATGGGCCACCTCTGCATCACTCAGAGTCCAGAAGCAAGGAACAGTCCAAGAACAGCTGGAGAAGCCTTAGAGACTGACACCAGCACATGTTGTGCCATGATGGCTCTCCTACACGTGAGTTCTCAGCACTTCTCTCTTTAGTCTGCATTGATCACACTCTTGAGAATCTCTTCATGAGAGAATTGGGGCAGGTGATACACTCACAGCCATTCCTACCATCCAACTGCCCAAGATGGTGGGACACCTATATGGGCCCCACTTCCAACATAGGGTGTGCTGAAAGCAGGACCTGGTCCCGTACAGCGTCTGTGGCATCCTCCAGACTTCAGTTGTACAAGTATAAAAGGCACATCAGGGCTCCTCAAGAAATTTGGCGGGATCAGACTGGTTTCCATCTATGAATATTGCCACTTGAGCCACCTCGGTGACAATCCAGATGCAAATTCTTACCTCTGTCTCTACTGCAGGCACAGGATGCCTCAAAAGGCTTCCAAGAACCTACCTACTGAGAACTCGCCAAGCTCGGTAACATGGGTTGCTAGAAAAAGTCTTGTGATAGGACAAGGGAAGGGAAGGGAGCTCTATTAATCGCCATCAATTGAAGTGGGTTGGATGCTGAAGATACTTCATAACTCCCTGACAAAATCAGAGTGTCAATTCAGACTGGATTTTGAAAACAGAGCCCCTGCTAATGTTAGCAATACTCACATGTGAAAAACAGCTTTCAAACTGTCTTATTGCTGTAACATTATCTTATTTTTCCTTCATGTAATTTCCACAGCATATTGTTGGCATCTATTAGAATTATTTCATGCACGTATACATATACTCTATTTTTGGTTTTAGCTCACAAGCATTGCAAACAGCCCTTAATGCTACAGCAAATGATGAAATGTTTCTTTCCTGTTCTCTCTCTTAGCGTTTACTTCTTGGTAAAAGGGGTTGAAGAATAAAGAGAAAACAGGAACAGTCACGTTCCTTCTTCATAACCACAACCATTCAAGGCCCAGTATGCAATTTCGTGTGACACCGAAAAGACCTTTGTCCTCTGCCAGCGTAACGGTTCTCCTTCTCAGTAAGACCACAGCCCCACTAGCCAGGTTAGCACTTGTGCAGGAATGTTTATAGATTTAGCATAAAGAATCCTTTTCAAATCAGGATACTGCAAACCCTACCTTCTTACTAGAAGAAATGAATGCTAATACAAATGTATACATGGAAATACCATCTAAGAGATAAATGAGAGTTGCAAAAATACTTAACTGCTTATTTTATTGTGTGCAGGAGTTACTATAGAACTAACCTGTCCTTGTTATTTCTACCCACTGCAGCACAGATGTTTAGTTTTCTTAGGGAATTATTTGAGAAGACGACACTATCATGATACCACATTAAAAGAAGTTAATTTGCCGAAAGTTCCTTGATACCTGAGGTAACTTTTACTGATGTTATTTACAGGTGAGTAAGAAAGCAGAAAAATGTAAGAATGTGAATCTGAAAGAAATTAATTTATATTATTTTAACTTCTGTTAAAGTCACCACAGAAAACTGCTACTTAAATTCTGATGAAACTGATACTGAACAGCACTGATAAATACTACTTTAAGTATGTGAAGTATCACAACAACAAATTACATAGATTTACATACATTACATAAAAACATGTAAAGTATGTAAAGTATGCACACACGCTTCACGTGCACCGAAACTGAAGTTTCAGCACAAATGCCTGTGCTAGCTGTAGGAGTCACACATCATGGCTGTAGTGATACCACAGCAGGATGGAGAACAGAGTGGAGTAGGTATTTCTAGTCCATAAAAGGAACAGTTCTTTCTGCAGTGGCAAACTCTGCCCAGTCACATTCAATTATGTCTCCTGCTACTGAGGCTCATTTCTAAAGGCAGCTGATAGCTCTTAATGAGCTGGAAGAAAATGAGTGCCTTGTAAATAGAAACTTCAGGATCTGGTATGACTCCACTGCAACCTCGAACAAAATGATTCCTAACTTCTACTGTCAATTTAGAATTCCATGGATGCTAATAAATTTCACAGGTTAAAAAAAAAAAAAAAAGTAGATAAATAAATGCAGGGAGAAGGAGTGGGAAGCCATTGGGAGCTATCAGAAATGAAAGCTGAAGCTCCCACATAAAATGTTGTCAAAGTACAAGTTTTTGCAGGATAAGACTGTATGTGAGAAGTTATCGCTACGCATTGTCTTCCATTCTCATTACTAGCCACCTGTCATTATTCACAGCCATTACTGCAACTAAGATGACAGATTACATTGCCACAGAAAGGAGAAAGAGCTCATCCATCTTGTTAAACCTCCCCGCATCTAGATGGAGCAAAATTTCCTGCACCAAGTCAAGTTAAGGCATCAGCTGAAATCCCAGCAGTGCTCCGCTACCAAAGCCTTCTACTGCTTTTCAGCCATACACCTCCCAGACCCCTCCATGGGTCACTGGGGTCTGTGACAGACAGGGCACAGAGCCAGCTGGACTAGTGGTCACGGCCACGATGCCCACCCTTTACCAGCACACTGCTGGTGCCAGCACTCGCCCTTGCTTTCTCCCAAAAACTTACCCATGCTAAAGAACTAGGTGTTCCACTAGAGCACGATCTGCCTTTGCACCACAGTTTTGCCATTATTACTAATTGCAAAAAGCTGTTAATACTATAAATTACCATTAGCACAAGTGGTGTTCCTCAGGGGTCAGTATTGGGTCCAGTACTATTTAACATCTTTGTCAGAGATGTGGACAGCGGGACAGAATGCATCCTCAGCAAGCTTGCCAACGACACCAAGCACAGTCAACACTGGTGGAAAGAGATGCCATCCAGAGGGACCTGGACAGGCTTGAGAGGTGGGCTAGTGCAAATAGCATGAAATTCAACCAAGCCAAGTGCAGGGTCCTGCACCTGGGATGTGGCAACCCCAGGCACAAACACATGTTGGGCAGAGAATGGCTGGAGAGCAGCCCTGAGGAGAAGGACTTGGGAGTGCTCATGGATGAGAAGCTCAGCATGAGCCGGCAGCACGCTGGCAGCCCAGAAAGCCAACCGTATCCTGGGATGCATCAAAAGAAGTGTGAGCAGCAGGTCGTGGGAGGTGATTCTCCCCCTCTGCTCTGCGCTACTCTATTGTACTCCCACCTGGAGTCCTGAGTCCAGCTCTGTCATCCTCAACATAGAAAGGACATGGACCTGTTGGAATGGGTCCAGTGAAGGGCCACCAAGATGATCAGAGGGATGGAGCACCTCTCCTACGAGAACAGGCTGAGAGAGCTGGGGCTGTTCAGCCAGAAGAGAAGGCTCCGGGGAGACCTGATAGCAGCCTTCCAGTATCTGAAGGGAGTTACAGGAGAGCTGGAGAGGGACTGTTTGTCAGGAAATCTAGTGATAGGACAAGGGGTAATGGTTTTAAATTGGAAGAGGGGAGATTTAGATTAGATATTAGCAAGAAATTCATTCCTGTGAGGGTGCTGAGGCACTGGAACAGGTTGCCCAGAGAAGCTGTGGCTGCCCCATCCCTGGAAGTGTTCAAGGCCAGGCTGGATGGGGCTTGGAGCAACCTGGTCTGCTGGGAGGTGTCCCTGCCCATGGCAGGGGGGTTGGAACTGGGTGATCTTTAAGGTCCCTTCCAACTCCAACCATCCCATAGTTCTATGGTTACGAAGGCCACACCGCAGCGCTCTGACGGAGCAGCACTCTCTGGGCTGGGACGTGTCTGTCTGAGGAGAAGGGCACATGGCTGCCTCTGAGGGACCCTCGACGCCTGGCTCTTCCAGAGGAATCGGGGCCGGGCTTTTCCCCATGGGCTGCAGGAGCCGAGGGGCGAAACCGGCCAAAACCGCGACCCCCCCGACGACGCTCTCCAGAGCCGTCCCCGTGAAACACCCGGGAAGGGGGAAACGCCGATGGCCCCGAGGGTCCCAAGGGTGGCCCCCCCTCCCCGCCCCGCTCGCCCCTTACCATCTGGGCCACCTTCAGCATGCCGGCGCAGGAGCGGAAATAGGCGCCGTCCATCAGTTCGCCGTCCGACCCCGCTGAGGAGGAGGCGGCTGCGGGCGGCGGCCCCGCCGGACCCCCGCTGCTCACCCCGGTGCGGATCACCCGCGCCCCGTGAGACATGGCTCCGCTGCCACTCTCACACAGAGCCGCCGCCCGGCCCGGGACGGCGGGACTGGACGGGACGAGGCGGGGCGGGACGGTGAGGGGGGGGGAGCGGGGGCTCCCCGCCCTCCGCTCCCCTTCCCGGCTGGAGAAGCCGCGGGGGCGGCCGCCGGGGTAGACCTAGCCGCCGCGCTGAGGAAAGCCGGGCCCACGAAGATGGGAGAGGGGACCATGCTGAGGGCAAGCAAAGGGCGGCCGTGTCGTCGTCTCCCACCCTTCCCGCACCCCTCCGGAGGGCGGCCGTGCCACCCCCCTGCCCTTTTTGCCGCTGGGTTGCGGGCCAGCAGCTGTACTCGAATGGTTAAAGGTTCCCCCCCAGACACCCCAGTCTGTCAAAGTTTGCCGGCGATGCTCCTGGAGGGGAGAAACTTCCAGGCTTTTCTTCTCAGCCCCCAAAACCTTCATATTTACAACCTCGTTAAAGATGAAACGTTTGTGTTAAACGGGCAGCAACGAGCAAAACTGTCCAAACGTCTCAACCTCGTTTGAATTAAATCACCCAGAGATACTGAGAAAAGGAAATACATAGCTTCCTTTGCTGAGTTAAGTTTAAAAATAACTTGCTCCGCTTTCGGGCAAGTGAGGTAATAGCGAGCCTCCACACTGGGCAGATGCCGCTTTCATACTCAGAGGAACAAACCCGTTTTCTGCAGCTAAGGATGTACATGCTGTTCATATTTAGTATTCAATAGCTCCTTCAGCAACTAAAATTGTCTTGGGAGGGAAGACAGGTAAGATCAGATGATCTCCAACACAAACAGGGGGCCAGCATCAGTAATTTAGATGAGCAAGACCAGCTTTGCCAGTGTAGGCAATGGTCTGTAATGCACTAAGCCCTACATAGTTTTGAGCTTCTGCTAAGCCAGCTAGTAGTTGCAATAAGAAGTACTGCCTGTCCCACCAACTTTTATCTCACGCCGTCAGACATCAGAGCTACAACACAGCCAATCTACACAAGGGTAAAACACTAGCTGCTGAAAATGAGGTTTTGGTTTGTTGGTTGGGGGTTTTTTTTCAGTCTTCTCCCCCCCCCACCCCTTTCCCCTTACTTACAGTTCAAGTTCAGAAGCGCACACGTAGGTTTCTTGCAAGGCCTGTAGAGGAAATTTCTAGTAACTTCCGTACTTCCTATTGAGAAATACATTTTTCTTACCCACTGATTCAGCTTCTTCAGCTCTTAACTTCTTTTGAAAATGTGTATATGAATAGGATCTGAGTTCAGCTCAGTGAAATAGAAATACCTTTAAAGTAATAAGAGTAACAGTCATATTCTCTACTCAGAAATACAGGCATCTTCTATAAACCCCTGGCACAGTCAGCCTAAAACACTGCTGAATTTAAGCATGATTAAAGGTACAGACAACTCCTCAATACATTAAATTTGAAGACTGTAAATCAACACAAAATATCCTTATATACGAGGGTGACTTGGATTTTTCAGAGACTCTCTGAAACATGGTATTTACAATGTCAAGTACCTTCATTTTGCAAGTTGATTAGCATTTTTTTATTCTTCCAAATATCTGTATTAATAGTTTCACTAGTGATTTCATCACTTACCAGTTGTTCTTTTAAGTAAGGGTTTTTTCAATCTTAGGAACTCTAAGCAATGATTGCAGACACAAGTCTTGTTTTAATTGTTGTGTGATAAATCACAACTGATCTTCTTTAATAATATTAGGATATACAAAAGCCTAAGTTGCAGTTTGCAAGCCAGTATTTAAGACTAACGTGCTGGAAGAAACAGATAATCTTTTGGGTGTTTATGCCTTTCTTCAGGCCTGAAATGGGAGAAGCAAATTTCAGAAGTAATTCTAAGCTTGTCTCATTCCTTCAATTTTACCTAGATACTCAGAACACTTGAAAAAAACCAGACAGTTGGTATCTGGGGAACAGATGAGAAACGAGACAGATGAAAAAGAGCATAGGAAGTAGGATAATTATCTTTCTAAAAGGAAAGAGCAAGGCAGATAAGGTTGGGGAAAAAAAAAAGCAAGGCCAAGCATACAGTACTTAGTACATACTTAGTACATGGTTTTGTTTTTATTTTAATTCAGAATTAAGGATTCAACTCACAGATTTGCCTTTGGAAGACATTCCACACATCTTCCCGTGAGGATCAGCACTGAAGACTCAGAGAGGTGGCAGATATTTTGTCAGAATCATTCCTTATCTGGCAATAGTGTGGTTTTGTCCTTCATTAACAGGTTTATATCTGACATGTAACAGTTTCCACGATGGTTTGTGGTAAACTGGATGGAATGTATTACTCCCTTGTAGCTTTACTCCATTTTACTACCTCTAGTCGCAAACGTTATCTGGGTTATGATTTTAGACCAGACCTTTAGATTTACCACAAAATCATGAAACATTTGTGCAAACATAGTCACATTCATTGCACTTAAGATATGCACAACAAATATGATTTAAGAAAGAATTTCTATCACTACTGAAGTATTTTTACTGATGAGAAATCACTGACGAGATTTTAATTGTGGCTGTATTTCTAGTCGCATTTTATCAGTTGACATTTGGGTCATTTTATGCCTTTGATTTCTTTCCAGCAATGATAAAGAGCATACAGGATTTTAATGACACATTTTATCTGTCTAGATAAAATGCATAGTTGGTAGCCCTTCTTCCTTCTCACAACTGGGTAATTTTAGCAAGCAGCAGACAGCCTGACCTTTGTTGTGCAGATCAGATGCAATTTCCAAACAAATATAGTTTTTTAAATAGTATCTTGGCTTGCCTTACATTGGAATCCTGTGACTGCAACAGATAATCAAGAATAAAACAATGTGATAGAGAACAGAAATAGCTGACTGCTGATAAATCTTCTTTGCTGCAGGGCACGCACGTAAGTAAGCACATACCATTTAGTTACAGGGAGAAATAAACACGTTTTTTGAAGCAGTAGGATTTCTCTACTATCACATATAATCTTCCAGCTAAGTTTTTGAAGACTACAAGAGAGTCCAAATCTTCTTAATCCGATAATAAAAGATGTAGCAGCAGTTTTAAATGAGGAAAACTTTAAATAATATCATAAAATAATCACCACCTTTTACTCCCCAAATAATTCCCCCCCAAATAAATTCTGTAGGTAATTTGTAATTGAAAGTAATTTTCAATGGTATCTGTTTTGAAATTCATCATCTTCTGTCACACTTCTGCTTGACTCACAGATATTTAAATACGAGCTTCAAATTAAAACCTTCATTTGTTAAACTAACAACTCACAGATTATGTCAGTAGACAGGGAAGGAGGGAGGAAATTCTTTGTTTCTAGCACTGGTGTCTTGACAATTCTTCTATGGATTTAATCTTGATATCATTTAATAGGATTTAGAAGCCTAGATTTTAATTAGGACAGATTAATGGCCCAGTGTGAAGAAAAAAGACAAAACCACAGCCCCCTGAGAAAAAAAATGTATTACCTTTAGCAGGTGTTTGTGATATTCTCAGTAGGTTAAATACTGAGCATTAAGGGGTTGTTGTCTAGACTTTTGCCTTGGAGCCTGCTGGATTTGAGAAACCTGTTAAGACAATGTGTTTCACATACAACGCTCCTTCAGATCTACAGGAACAGGTTCCAAAAGCAACCTCATGATTGTGAGAAGCTGTTAGAATACGCAAACCGACAGGATCATCAGAATTCTTAGCAGCATATATCGTACTCTTAAATAGAAACAAAAAAAAAGCAACTTTCTACTTCCAGTTTACAAAACATGCACAGTTGGGTAATTTATTTAGTTTTAAAGTTTTGGGTAGTGTTGTTTTTTGGTGTTTTTTTTTTTTTCTGCACAATGTCACTTTTTATACATAATGAGACAATATCAATCTTAGCTTTGATTTGCAGCATTCAGTATCAGAAGTACACCTGTAACATTTAAAAAGTTACGTCTACAAAATTGGCACATTGATTAAGATTTATTAAAGGTTTAGTAATAACATCTATACAATGTCTAGAAAAATACCATGTTAATTTTAAAAGAAGTAGTATGACATTTTATTATACAATACAAAGTTGGTATTAGATGTGTCCAAAGATGACATTGCATTATAAATATTCATTTTAATCTTAAAATATATCGCACCCATTCTAACAAATGTTCAAAAAGATCTCAACCCTCTTCCAAGCTTTTATCAAAAGAGTATAATCCTCAAGATATTTTATACTATAGAATTCTTTTTAACAAAATATTTACTGCGAAGTTCGTGATCGCCAAGATATAAAGCTGAAATACGTATTCCCAGCATAGCAGGAGGTAACCACGAAGGCAAAGAACTGTAGAGAAAAAAAAATACATTAGGAAAAAATATATGCCTTTGAGAGCACTGTCATTTCTATTTAAAAAAAAAATGGTATGGAATTTGGAAAAAGGAAAAATAGCAGGCTGACAAAAATGGCACTCTTCCACCTCCTTGTACTTGTGCGGCCACTACAGTCAACACTGTGTAAGTAAGATTAAATTATGCATAGAAATAGAAGCCTAGAAGCAGAAAGACATATTTCAACTTGTACCTCCACATTATACTGCCTCAGCATGGATCTTCTAGTATGGACTCCCACCAGTCCTACACTTGCTGCTTTTAACACCAATTGCTAGTAAAGACTGAAGGACAGTCCCTGCGTGTCAGCTCAACTAATGCTGGGCACTGCTCTTATGTTCCAGGAATGGCCCACAGCCCACCTGTACCTCACTGTGTACCTCACCTCACACCCTGCACCAAAATAGGTTCGTTTACAGAGAAAACTCAGATGCAAATGCAGGCCCAGACATCTTCTCAAACTGCAGTACCGATGAGGCTACCGATTCCAGAGGTCTTCTACTGACAAATAAAGGTAGTCCTCAGTACAAATGCCACTGACAGCACTCACGCTGAGATAGTACTACTTTGTCTCAGGCTGATTACAGAATAAGACTTGTGTAACAGGCTAGATTTATTTTATGTTTAAAGATTAAAACTATATAGTATCAGTGGCGTTGCTTCTGCAGTCCTTGCAGCACATGCACACAAGAGACCAAGGAACAGCTGTGAACTATTTCAGTTGTACTGATACAGTCCAATCCAGTGCCAGTGGTTAAGTTCCTGTTAATCACTGCATGTTGTTCAAAATAGACAATGTTCAAAATGGTCTTATGATAAGACCAGAATATTTTGTGCTGGTAGCTGAACCAAATAAAGCTTACACTGCAAATAGGATTAATACTACTTTTCTTGGGGGTTAGCAGTGGAAGGACAAGAGGGAACAAACACTAATTACAGGATTGGAAATTTCAAATTAGTATTAGGGGAAAAAGAAAGTGATCACAATGAGAGCAATCAAACCTGGCAGCAGAGGCTCAGAGGTGTTGCACAACAGCCATCCTTAGAAATACTCTAAACTCAAGCAGATGAGGCCCTGGTAGTCTGATATGAATTAGCTCCACTTTAAGGGGGGATAGGGTTCACCTTCAGAGGTCCCTCCCAGCCTAAAATATTTTAGGATTCTACCAACGTTTCTTGCTTATATACCATCATTGGCCTGGGTGAGCATTTCAGCTCTGAGAGCAGGGCACTACTAAGCACGTCTACAGGCAGTGAAGCTAAACCTTCCAACTGAGGGCTCTTGGTGGGTCTTGCCTAACTTAAGTTTAACCTGTTGCAATTGTAGCATTCTCCAATAATTCTGTTTCTCAAGAAACAAAAGCTCCATCTAAAATCTTTTTAACAGAGAACTTGAGGGGATATGTGACTTGCTAAATTCTCACAAGTGTCTGTCTATGAGACCCTTAATGGGTTTAGAAAGCAAGAATCTACATTTAATAGTTTATTTAGACAGTTCATTAGATAAGCACTATTAAGAGGTATTAGAAGGGATTCCAAACGTCCCATGAGACACTGGCCACTCATGCATTTTGCATAAAACCTGAATCAGCATGGAAGCTTATCTAGGAGCAAACAAGTTCCTGTCATCCGCGGTGGCTAAGAAACGGATCAATAGCTACAAACTGCCAAGGGGGAAAGACCCTGAACAACACTGAAGCAACAGGGACACAGGTATCAGATTCCCAAGACGTAAACAGAAAAGTTGTTCAAGTCTCTGTGTTCATGGCCATATACAATAAGCTTCAGAGAGAAGACAGGATTTGTGAATAGTCCAGAGAGGACAATTGCAGAAGCATGAACAGTCAGCAAAGTAGCTGTAATTCAGAACTATTTTATACAACTGAATTTGACTACTGTTGCCACAATATGCAAAAAATTCTTTTACAACTCCCTTAACTTAGCTAAAGAAGGCATTCCCCTGCTCAGAAAGTGACAAGGCTCTAAAAGAAACCAAAACACCCCCTTGCTTTTCACCCACACTGACTAATCTAAGTAGCAAGACAGTAATCAGTAACATCAGACCAATTAATGATTCGCACCCACTTTAACACACTAGGAACTTACATGATTTTTCAGGCACTGCCCAACCAACTCAGAAGACAGATTACCAGAAGTTGAGGCTGTAACAGGAAGATGACCTTAGAAACAGCAGCATCACCTCAGGGCCTACTCAAAGTTTCTGTGTGTACGGCTCAGCCCACAGAAAGCTGAATGCACCTAATCCACACGTGTGCAAAGTCACCTGAGTTCATTTAAACTGCTTTTGAAGCTGTCCAAGTGCATTGGGGTGGCTTGGTTTTCATCCAATCTGTTTTGCCCACTCTCTCTATATATGCCCTCTGCCAGAGGGCTACTAATAGACCGGCCAAGGGAGGGGAAAAGCAGTATGATCTTAAAAACATTGCAGACTTTTCTGATGTGAATATTACCTCCTGGTGGAATTTCCAGTCACCTCCAAAAACTGTAAACTGAATTACAGCTACCTATAGGTTTTGTGGGTGAGCTTCTGTATCAGTCTGTCAGCTTTTCAAAATCCAGCACACATGCACGTCAACCCGCACTTCCAGCCAGCCTTCTTTTGATATAACTTTATTGCATGTAGAACCAATTTAAAAAGAAAATGAACTCACTGAAGAAGCTGCCCAGCTGTTGTAATTGTGACTGTCCAGCTCTTTGGTAACTGAAGATGCATCTACAATGGCAGCAATGAGGTACAAAATGAAGGCACTTCCATTAAAACAAAGACCCTGTTGAAAAATGCAAACAACATAAACAGTTAATACACACGTGTTCTTGTTACCATTTTCCATTCCAACATTACAACACTCATCTGAAATATAATGTAAAGAAATATGATTCTTAGCTATTTTCATCAAAATTTAACTGCTTGTTTTGAAGAGCCATAAACATTAAAGCACAACTTGGACAAACTCTCCATCACACTAAATCCAGAAGTCTTAAAGCTGCTGTGCTGTGATCTTCCAAAAGTGGTAATAAGGACCCAGTTTGGTTATCACAATCAAAGCACTAAGCAGTAAGAATATGACACTGCATGAAAAAAGAAAAAAAGGAAACAAAACAAAACTGCAATTTGACTGTTTCTGATCTACACAGATACACTGTAGGAATCAATGACTTATGGGAATATGAAGAATATCTACAAAGGTTCCAAAACATTGTTTTTCTCCACTTTTGAAGGAGATACAGGGGCTGTAACTTTTTCAGTCATATTTTTCCACCTTTCAGTACTTTCTCCTTCTGCCTAATTTTGTGAGGAGAAAGAAATAGATAAAACCAAGAATGAGAACAGTCTGAACAGACCATACGGGTCACCAAGGCCTGTCCATGGCAGATGCTGCATTTTCTCTTTCAAGGAGCAAAGTCAACGTCTCAGGGTACCTACATTCATTACTAAGAAAGAAGCAAAGCAGATAACATTGATCTCACATAACACTACAGAGAAGAAACAAGAACAGTTTGGGTTTTGGATGTAAGAGAGAACAGGAAAGGAAGGGAAAACTGAAGTCAGAGAAGGTGAAATATAAGATAAAAAAGTATGAGGGTTTGCTGTTGGTGGGTTTTTTTGTTTGTTTGTTTTGTTGTTGGGTTTTTTTAAAGTAATTTTGATACTTTGTCCTTTAATTACTCACTACTTGGTCATGGCTGCAGGAACTTCCTTCTTATTTTTTAAAAAAGTACAAGAATTATAAACACCACAAATACTCCACCCTGCTAATTGTCTAAAGCATTTGAATTTGGCCATGAAAACATACTTTTAGTTCACTGGTGCCAAGTTCAAGTGTATATACTGTATATACAAAACCGTATTAAGTTNTATAAGTGCAGGAATTAGTAACTCAATTTAGACAAGGTCTTAACGTTGTAGGTGATCTGCCCCATGTTTGAACTCCAGTGTATCACAGAAATGCCATAACCCTTCACTCTGTTGCTCCAGTTGTCTCTAAATGTTGCCATATTGGTGCAGCTCCAACTTGCTGATTTCTATGGTGAGTTAGTGGATGCTAGGAATATACAGCAATTATTTACTATTGACTTCACTAGTCATGGACTCCAGCAGCATCTGAAAAAGGGCTGCAGCCAAAGGAGAGAAGTTCAGAAGGCAGTGACTGCACCTGTATTCACATCAGCCATTCCCTCAGTGCACCAAAGAGCGGTCCCCAACAGCTTGAAGTGGTTGGTATGGAAGCTCTTCACATCCATCTCTAGTACATTTGGTTCCAGCTGAGTTTCCTTCAGACTTGGCGGTGTCTGCCCTGGCTCCCGTGATACACAGGGTTCAAAACTTTCTGAAGGGAAGCCATTCCCCACACACAGGTTTTCTCAACATTAGAGTAGTTTCCCTCCAGAGAGCAGCATGCTGTGCTATCATCTGTCTACCTGTCACTCTTCAGGTTATTGCTGCCTTTACGAGAATTCCTGTGTAAAAAGCCTCCTTACAGTTTTCAGAGCGGGCTGAAGGGCAGGCACATCCTCCTGCAGTTCCTAAGTCCTGGCAACTTCGTGGCATTTGGAAAAAAGCCACTTACCCACCTTTCTGTAGGGAACAGTGGGCAGTGCCTCAGCACTCAGATGGGAGTCCAAGGCCTGGCACTTGAGGTTTGATCCACATAGTTATAAATGAGTGGGGTTTATCTCATGTATATCAGTTGACCTAATAAAAGGTATTGTCTCCACCCACAGATCTCACCTCTCTTGTTTTACCTGGGCATTACAGTTGTAGAATATGAAACTGTCCATTTTCAAATAAGATGCCACCAATTGGCAGGTTCAGGTGAACTTCTGTAAAGCATTGACTTTCAAACTCCAGATTTGATTGCCTAGAGTATTTGTTGTTATTTTTACATTTCCAGTTCCAAAAAGATTTAATTACCCTGGAAAGCTACAAATCCCTGCAATATCTTGTCATGTAGAAAAGAAAAAAGCACATAATTTTTTTGAGAAGTGCTGCTCTGGGAAATAACAGTGTTGGGGAAGATGGACTGCAATGCAAGCTGATTGGGCCTTTACTGCCAATATATTACTTAAACCAAATGGTTCATGCTAAATTACCATCTGCTTCTTAAATTCAAATTTACCAGATTTTAAAAGCTTCCATTGATTGTTTTAGCAAAGAACTTGCACTATTAAGGAGAGTCAGTTTTGAAGCATGTCCTTTAGATTAATTTGCAGTAAAAATATCTGCATCTTAAGCAATTTCATAATGTGCTTAACCTGCAAAAAGTGAATTTATGACAGAGAAGTCCAGATGTCATTTTGGATACCGCATACAATAGGAAGTTTAAGCCCTAAGGAAGCAGAGCAAAACTACCAGAGACTGAAATGCAGAATACTTCAGAGAATAGGGGGAAGGTGGGCGTGAACTCTCTCACTCAAAGAGGTGTGTGTTATGCTGTCTTGAATGAAGACATTAACAACATCTCTCTGAAAAGCGACCAAACATTCCTCTTGGCCAGCCAGGAGTGGCAAAGGTCCAATTCAAAGTCTGTTCCCAACAGCTCTTTTAATACCTTAAGGCAAAACAAGCTGGAATGCAAGCATCATTTATTTATTTTGCATTTATTTATTTTGCATTTATTTTGTCTTCGTATTACCCTTTACTATAAAAAGAGACTGCTTTTCAGACTTAAATTTATGTGATCTTATCTACAATATGTTTGCAACACAGAGCAAGAAATACACTCAATCTGAAGTAGAAACAAATCAAATACTCCAGTTTGCTACCACATAGATCAGGGGCAACTCTCATTTATGTGCAGCTGTTGCCTGATAATAGTCTTAAACTGATGAAAGAAGGGTAATGACTAAAGCTGTATCCGAATGGATACAGATACAAAGATGCTTTCCCTTTGAATGTACTTTACTTACATCTAATGCAATGAGGAGAAAAAAAAAAAAAAAGAAACATAAACCCCACACCTTTGAATGCACCCAGACACATTACTGCTGTTATTGAAATAATCCAACATTTCTATAGCAGTGTTATAGCCTTAATGGTAATTGCTGGTCATGAAACTTGAAAACAGAGAAGCTTTCGGAACATTATCCCATTATCCTGGCTGTTCTCATTAGTAATTGCTATAGCTGGCTATTTATTACAGCAGCAAATGGGAAGACGAAGACAGTACTGAATTTTAGTCACATACACAATACAGCTGATAACAAGCTGTTTGCAACACAGAAGCCAAAGATATTTTATTATAAAAATACCAGAATTCTAGTCAGTAATCTTTAGTTGTTTAAAAAAACAAAACAAACAACCACCCCCCCCAACCAAAAAAAACAACAACAAAAAAAGAACAGTACCTCACTGTATCAGACAAATGCAAAGCTAAAATGTATAATAATCCTTGGATGGATGATCACAAATAGCCAGTTGGCTGAGATGACAATGACTTGTAGGATCTATTACCCTGAACACCAGCTTGTTATTAAAATAATGTAAAAATATACTGTGTAGAGGTACAGCTAGCCAGGTTTGTTCAAATCACAAAAACTGGATCTGAATTTTAAGTGCCTGTGAAAATTCTTTCACAATTACAGTAGCTGTTTATCTGATTTGCGTTAAGAAAAGCAAAGGATTACATTGCACGTATTTTACATATATACAAAATACTAATTTTCAGCACCATTTTCACAGTAGGCAATATAAGGATTGTCAGACTGTTGCTACCTCTGAACCACCTTTGCTTTTACATTAGCAGAAGAATACTCATGTCCTTAAGAGCCAGTGTCCCACTTCCAATTCATGGTGTTGAATCAAGTAGGGATTTCTGCTGTTTAAGCCATATGGCCAGGTCTGTTAGCTCAGAGGCAGCAACAGACTCATTCTTTGTGGGATGTAATCACTACAGAGGAAAAAATTAAAAAAAAATAAATAAATAAAAAAAAGAGGCCACTGTGCATAAGTATCAGTTACATGCACATTATTAAAAATCAAGTAACTACATCAACTGCTGAACAAATAGCAAAAACATCACAGGAAAAGTGTTTTAAAAGTGTCTGGGTAGTATGAAGGTTAAACACTGCAGGCACGCAGCCACACAGTAATTAGGGAAAAATCTGCAAAAAGCACAATTACAGTTGATTAATAACACCCATAGAATGCAACGCTTCATAACCCAGCAAACCTGAAACAACAAAGAAGGGGTGTATTTACCACCGTGGTCCACGGCACCTGGGGGATCCTGGTGTAGGTCATTGTCATGTAGATGATCAGAAAGAAGACAGTGAGAACCCAATAAAACACAGCTACAAACATCACCCAGCCAAAGGCTGGATATAGAAAATATTCTGTTCCAGCAATCAAGGTCCACACCAGCAGCCCAAGTACCTGCAAAAGTTAAGGAGAAGAAAGAAAGAAACTGTTACAGTCCTAGACCTCATACATTTGTTCTAGGTCAAGGAACACCACCACTGCCATTCACACAACCATTTGATGAGCTACACTGACAGAATAGTAATCTAACAAAAAAGAAAAGCATATAAAACTAGTTTTGCTGTGGCAGGGTGTCACAAAGCAAAGGGCAAAACAGCATCTTGGTGTTGCTTTAGCTATTTAACTATTTATGGAGGCACAGTTGCAGTGGGTTTACAGCTAGGTCTCAAAAGGAGTGCTTGTTATAGCCTAATAGCTTACGTGCACGGAGGCAAGTACTATTATTTTGCAGTCAGCAAAGTCACTTTAGAAACAGAAGTATGTGAAGGACCACCAGGATCCTTGGATCTCATCTGCCACAGTCACATGTAACTGAGCAGTTGGGATCTAGTTCAAAAGGGCCCACACCTGCTCTGTGGACTGGCAGGCATCCACCACAGACACAAAACAACTCCTAGGACCTTAGTTTAAAAGGTAAGATAACAAGACCCACCACCACTGTAACATTCTGCTGGACCTGAGCAGGTCATGTTGGGAATACCATAATATTCCACAGGTCTTAGAACATCTCCCATGTGACCCAACCCTAAGTAGTAGGCAAGAAGTCACACTCAAGCAAATTCCTGAAGGACTCAGACAAACCAGTCTGAGGAAAAAAACTCCCTCCTGATCCTGGATCTGGCAATCTGTTTGCATCTAAGACACAAAGTAATACAGGAACCAGACATTTTAACATACTCCATCCAGTTTTCTCTAGTGTTAGGTGATCTCCAATGTATTAAGAGGGATGAGGAGCAAACAAAACAGAAGTCAAATCAGGGAGCCACAGGAAGAAGAGCTGCGTGTTTTGCAAGTTGTCCAGAAGTTAGAAAAATCTTAATTATAAAAGGAAAGGGATATTTTATACCTTAAAAACAAACACACACACACACACAAAAAACCCCACAAAACCCAAACCCCATCACACACACTTTTCTTATATTTGATACAAGGCTCATGTCTTTCTGCTGTCTGGACTATGGTCAAACTGCCCAGCAGTTTGGAAGGAAGGCAAAATTAAAGCAAAGAGCAACACATTTATTTAACAGACAACAGCAATAGCCAGACGATATAAAGAACCTTCTACCCCAATATTCTCTCTCCAGCAGTGGTTAATAGCAGACGTCTGAAGAAATATATTAAACCTGAATGATGCCATAGTAATATGTCCTTGGACAACCTTCCTCAGCTCTCAGAAATGCACAGCAGAAAGACTTCCTGATGTGATGGCATCTTTGTAGTCAATAGCCCCCGACAGAAGATTTGCTATAGCTTCATGGGCACAAGAGCTAATCTTGTTCCCAGGCAAGTTGTTGGACATGGTCCCATTTGCTTTTCTATTGCAGAATTGAAACATGCAACCATTAGTTACAAATCTCTAAGTGTTATACACAAGACAAAGCTACACTTTAAACAAAAGGTTATTCTCATGGGTCCTCCTAACTTTCAGCAGCTACCTGGTATCTGTTTATTTTGTCTTCAATTCATGTTCTAAATCATCACTTAAACTTAATTCAGCCCTCAATTTGTTGACTTGTGCATTCACAGTATATTCCAGTATATAATTTGTACATCCACCCATATCTGCACCACACACACATAAAAGCATTGCACAAATGTCTATCCAGCTTTTTTTCCCATCTTGTAATAGAGCAGGCATGTAATGAATGGTCTTTTTAAGAGCATTTTTTCCACTGTTTTCACCAATTCAGCAATATCTCTTTCCTAGAAAGCCATAGGACCTGCTCAGACTGGGATTAAATTCCTGCTTTCTGCAGCACACCAGGGGAGGGCAGCATTGCCTCACAAGAACAGTTCAAACAGCATTAACCAGTTTAAAATACACACCACTCTTTAATGTAAAGTTATCGGTTCAGCAGTGTTTCTCACAGTTAATTTTAATTCTATTTCCAACAACATTTTAGTAATAGTAGCAATTTAGTTAATAATGCTTCAAATTGCATGAATGACCCATGATTAGATTAAAAACCAATTCAATTTTAGTAAGAACTGCTTTAAGATTAAACAATCTTGATAGACTGCTTAGCTAACAAAATACTATTTTCTTAGCATACAAAGTTGCTTCTCATTGTGCCCATCCACTTTAATGCAAAGGTAAATTAATCATCCAGAAATTATACCACTGAACAACTGATCTCATGTTTGATAAATAGTTATTAAAGACAGATTTACCCTAGATAGGAATATCTAGTAAAATACTACAAATGGAAGCTTGAAGAAGATGAGACAAAGAAAGCAAAGAAATTAAACATCGTTAAACACCATAAACCTAGTGACAATAGTGCTGGTTTTCAGAAAGCTTTTAAAAATAGACACAGACTTTTGCATAAAAAGCACAAGAGCATGAAAAACGCTTAATACTAAATTCAACACAAATGAGATCAGTAAAGGCACCTCTGCTTATACAATGCATTATTTCTGGAAAGAGTAAAAACTTCACAAGCAACGAATTATTAAAATGGAAAATTTTGAGTTTACATGAGACCACCAATCTTACACTACCACACAACAAAGCTAGCAAGACATTAACTCAAGCATGGATATTCTCACTGCTCACTGTTTTGCCCAGTAATATTCTAACTTGGTGTTATCTCGGCTCTCTCAATATCATTTTAATATTTAAATGGCTGTACATCTCATATGACTTCCAAAGAATTGCTTTTAATGGATGCTTTTAGCTAGCCTGTATTTATGGTTGAACAATTTATCTAAGCAATTGAGATGCACCACGATGTTTCAGATTTATATTCTTAACCAGTTCTTGGTTCACACGCATCGTAACTTTGATGGGTTGCATATTAGAGCGTGTCTGACATTTTCAGTTAGATCCAGATACTATTACTGCATATTCTTGGAGCCGACAGGCTGAAATAATATTTCAGATTTCTTGATTAGACCTGAAAAGGTCAGATCAGCTCATGGCCAACAATTCACTCTGTGTGTAGCTAAATGATATGGCAAATGGTTTTATTGCATAAGTAAACATACACAAATTGATTTAAAGTTCACACTGGCCATCAGCATCTACAAAATACCTGAAGAGTCAAAGGAACATAGACATCTAGACAAGTATTTTGTGATGAGCTTGCCTTCTCAGCATGTTAAATACTAAGATAGCTTCAGCAGTGTTAAAAGCCTGTCTCGCAACAGTCTGACTGTCCCTTACATGACACAGTTGCCGTTCAACAGATCAGTACAAACTCGATGACACTTGTGCATCTGCTGGAGCCAAGAATGCCACTTTTCCTGCTGATTTGATAACAAACCTCCCTACTGGGAATAACTGGACTATATTCAAATACTGTCTCAATGAGCATCTAGTGCACAGAATCTGGCAGGTGAGTGATAGGTATGCGATACCATAAATTGCAATAGCTGGGGTGTGCCCACAGTAATTCAGCGTGGACAGAGAGTACACAGCTACCTTCACAGCTACCTTCACTGCTTCAGGTCAGCTGAAAGACAAGGGAGAAAGCTCCACTCAGTAACTAGGAAAGGCCTGTAGCACATTATAACCAGGTATGCTAGAATGTATTAGTAATAGCTAAGTATTTGATTTTAATTTATGAACAAGTCACAATACACATATCTAGAATTACAATCCTGTCAAAAAAAGACTCTGAGAAAGGGAGGAAAAAGCCTAGAGATCACTGAAGAAAATAATGCACGTGGTCATCAATGAGAAGGATGCTGGGTCCTGAGGCTGTATATAAGGGCTCATCCAGCCGGGTCCAGTTTTTCAAGCCATATGGGAGACAGGGATTTCACTCATCAGTGAATGATAAAGGCAAGCACTTTTCCCATGTTTACTGTAGTCTAAGGTGAAATCAGAGACATCTATTTTGTGATCATTTGGCTGCTGCTTGATCAGGTACCTCCATTACTAGAATGCATTAAAATGTCAAATGTACTGATGCATACTTCAGCAGTTGGCAGATACCATAAAAAGGAAATAACTCTGTAGCAAAGTCCAATATTGAATGTGCACATTTAAAATTAGATGCTTAATTGCATATTCAAACCTTTAAATAAGTGCCATAATTTTTCCACAGTGCCAAGAACTTCAAAAGTATCAGATTATTTAGTTACTTAAAAAAAAGGGGCGTGGGAGGGGCTTTGTTGCCTAGTAGATGAGACAGGTCTTGTGCCTCATGTTGCTAGAACAAGGCAGCTGGAATGAAAGCAGGTGTGAGCTTGAATCTGTGTATCCAGTTTTGCTTTTTGAAGTAGCTTAAAAACTGCAGAATTGAATTCGTACTTGCAAACTGTATTTAAAGAGCCTGCAATGTAGTCACTCCTCTCCAGTGATGCTAGTATTTCAATTTCTGCAGCATTGATCTCGACTGGTTAACTCAGCAGCACATTTTAAAAAGTTTATGTAACGCTTCAAAGGAAAAATTAGTCCCATTGTGGCAGAACTGACAGGGACAAAAATCCAAGGCTCATCTAGTTACACAAAATAAAACAAAAACAAAAACCACAACCCCAAAACTATTTGGCATGTTTGTCTGAAACTTTTCCTATTCTTTATCCTAGAGATGCTTCCCAAGACCACTTCAGTTCTCTATATGCATAAGTATTGTAGGATTTATGCAGAGTTGGTACTAGCACAGATGGAAATAATGGTACAAGAAGATTAGAAGAGCTGTGCATTTGCAACAACAGTTGTCTCCTGTATTCAATCCACCTAAACATGGACAGAATCCAGCAAATAGAAAGCAAAACATCTTGCCTCTCATTCCCAAGAAAGGAGATTTATGACTAGAAGAAAGAGAGACCATTCTAAATTATTGCACATCTTTATTTCAGTACTAAATCAGAGGTTAGGAGCTATGTCAGCAGCAGCACAAGAGGCCTGTGAATGTCTCAGCCTCCATCCTTTCTTCCCCTTGGCTACTCTTCGCATGAAAAAAAAAACCAACAACAAAACCAAACCCAGGGAGTCTCCTCCCTGGGTGTTTGTAAGCATGTGGTGAGATTAACAAACATTATTCCAAACCTGTCATGTCACAGATGACACACCAAAACGCAGGATCTCATACTGCGAATCCAGATATCCAGGCGGTGGCTCTGGGTGTCCGTGTGGACGTACTTAAAGAGGAAAAAAAAAGGGGGGAGAGGGGAAAAGGGCATTCCTCTTCTATTGTTCTGGTAAGACATGCCCAGCACAGTCAGCAGTAAGAGCAGGTAGATTTAATTGTCTTATATTTGACAGATACTGAATTATTTTTATTTTTTTTCTCCCAGCTATGGCTAAATGGAGTAAATGTTTGTGCTTCACTGAAATAATGTCTTAAAATTGAGTCTCTGAAGTGACACACAACAATTCCACCTTCGGCCACTAGAGAGAGTACAATCATTGCTTTTTTAAGAAAAATGCTTTAATAGCTGGCTTAAACCGCCCACCAGAAATACCAAAGGGGCAATTTGCATACTGTGGCAAACCCCTGCAGTTTGAAAGGAAATACTCGAAACGAGCAATATATATATAGAAATCTTTCACAAGGGTTGTGCTAAGTTAGAGTGTCTGCAAAAAGCAACTTTGGTAATTTCACTTCCATACTGGGCACAACATCACCATCAAACCCAGGTTTATCCACAAATTACTCCAAGTAAGGATTATTTATTTGTTTAACTTAAAAACCCCAACCACACAAAAAACCCTCAACAAAACAACCGACCAAAAGCAACCAAAATAGAACAAAACCCCAAACTCCTACCCACTATTTAAAAAAAGAAACAAACCACCAACATATTTTAATGCTCATGAAGGAAAAAAGCCAAAAAACCCAAAAACAAACAAACAATCACCAGAAGAAAAAATGGTGAAAGCCTACAAGTACTAGACAAATCAATCAAATATCAATCCAAACTAAAATACAAAAGTCTTGTTTGTGTCACAGTCAGAGAAAAGGTGATAAACATGTTTTAAAACTTAGCTTTTAAAACTGGAAGGATTCAAACTTAAATAAGACTTCTATTAACAGTGAGTGAAGATCTTAAGACAAGTCAATTCAAAAAAGATCTTTCAGCTACATTTTTCAGCTATATAAGATCCTTGCTTAAGCACCTTTGAAGTTTCAAGGACTGTGTTAATGTACACTGTAATAATCTAATCAGTACATTGCCTTAGCCTACTGCTTTTCTTTCCCAGTTTCAAACACTTTTTTAACACAGAACATCACAAGGAGTTGACATTAGCCAATCCTTACCATACCCCTCCTCATTACCAACAACACTGAACACCACCATCAACAGCTGGGAGCATTCATTTTGCTAAGAGCTCTTTCACAGAGGAGAGCTTTGTGATGCACCTGGACTATCTTCTGGTGAAACAGTGCTGCAGAAGAAAATTTGGGTGCTACACCCAGGCGGAAACAAAAGTCCTACAAATTCTGTGTGTTTTTGCAGGTTGTACATAAAACAGGAAAAAAAAAATAGGGGCTAGTGTTTTTGCTGAGATTTTTCAGGGTTTTGCCTGCCTAATAAAATCCAAAAATCCATAGTGTTCAAAAGGCAGGAGTCATAATGGACATGCCAATGAAGCGCTTCATCATTATACAGAACAAGTCTTAGTGTCAAACTGAGTGGCAGCTACAGAACTCAAGTCTCTTGAAAAAATTTCTGTCATACAACTCTGCAAAATCCAGTCTCTTCTACTTTCATAGAATTTCTAAAAATTTTCTGACTATCTTTTAAATTATTTTCATGCAACCAGCTGCAGTGTTGAATCTTCCCATGAGTATTCAAACTTTCCATCGCCGTCTTGACTCGACAGCAGCAGCAGCAGCAGCAAGCACCCTTCACAACAGACCAAACATGGAGCCTTGACACACTGGCAATACTATCTATCACCTGAGAGTTGGGTTTTTTTGGATAGATTTCCTAAGAAAGAAAACTACTAGAAGCAGTAAGCACCAAAATACACCGCAGATGTACATCTTCATTTCAGAGCTAACTCTCTTACTTGAGAGTTTAGTCCAAATCCTATTACAAGGCACACAGAAAAACCTCCTGAGCCATGCTTGAAATGGGTCACAGCCTGCTGGCACAGATTTCATTGAATAGAGAGCACACCTGTTCCGGAGCAAGAATTCAGACCAAGCCCTTCAACAGCTGACGGACCTCCAGTGCCTTTCCCACAGCTCCACAGAGCAGAGAAGTCCTCCTACACCTACCCAAATTGCCCGGGACAGAGTCCAAGAGTGCCTTTGCCTAAAGAACAGGGGCAGACCTCCCCACATCCAGGCCAGAGTTGGTCCTGATGTTCAGACTGTGACACTCATTATCCAGATCAGCCATGCAGTGAGGATGCACTGAACTGGCACAGGACATCCATAAATAAGGCTATCGGCTTGCACTTCGCAAAGGATTCACACCAAGAGGCAAAGCCAGTTTGCAAGAGCATCCAAGAAATTATAAAGTCTCACTGGGAAGAGCAGAGAGAGGGAGGCAGTTAGTGCCTGGTCTGCAAGCAGTAAAACTATTTTTCTCATTCCATGGGTATTGCAATAATGCAGTGCTGCCAACACATAAAGACAATAGTACCTGAAGAAGATGCAGGAATACACCCAAATTTCATGTTACCTTAACAAGCCTACAGCCTGAATGAATAAATCACAAAGGTATTCCTCTGGCCTCCACTGTTGACCCCACTGACTACACTGCAACTCATGTGCGAGGAGTCTTCTGTGCTGCAGGCGCCCTGGCTCACTGCCACTTCCAGCTGAGAAAAATCACTGAGGTGGGAGAGAGTAAGGAAGCTGCACTGTCCACCCCAGCAGCATATTACAATGCTCAAATGTTTCTTCACCTGAGAAATATGCATGGAATGTGCAAGACTGGAGCTAACATCAATAACACAGATCGAAATGAGGTAGCTTAAATTAAAAAAGCAAGAGATGTCTTCTAGAAATCACGGAACAGAAAGATACAATCCCTCATCAAAATTGTGCAATCACTACAAAAGAGTTTGTTTCTCACAGTTTCTCAGGAAGTTTTGTCTGGAAAAGTAACTAGATGTAGGCTAATTGATATTCAGAGTGCAAACAAGAAACAAGACTGTGCTTGGGTTGTCATTTTTGTTCCATGTGATCAAAAACTTCACGACAGAATAATAGAAACTGTTAGGAAAGGAATAAAATATAAACTAAAAGTAAAATAAAAATAAAAAACTCCACGAAAGAGAACACATTACAGTGCTTTAGAAATCAATGATGTACCCACGCATTGAGTACATTCTGTTCACTCCTGTCCCTGTTTCTAAAATGATTCAGTTGGATGATGCAAGGCACAGAGAATGGCTCCCGCAAGAAAAGAAAGGCAGGAGTTCAATTTGAAGACTGAAGGACAATATGAAGTCTGCAGAATCATAGAATGGTTTGGGTTGGAGGAAACCTTAAAGATCACCCAATTCCAGCCTCCCTCCCACTAGACCAGTTTGCTCAATGCCCCATCCAATCTGCCCCTCAACACCTCAGGGCCAGGGTATCCACAACTTCTCTAGGCAGCCTGTTCCAGTGTCTCACCACCTCACAGTGAAAACTTTCTTCCTGATATCTAATCTAAATCCCCCCTCTTCCAGTTTGAAGGTATTACCCCTTCTCCTGTCAAATGGTGGGTGGCAATTATGTTCCCTTTTAACGAAGGGAACAAGGACTGGATGAGAACATGCAACACAAGAAGCATCCAGCCAAATCATTAGGCAAAAAATTAAGAAACAAACAGAAGGAAGTGGTATTTAAAAAAACCAACAAAGCCCCTAAAAACCAGCAAAACAACAAAATCCCCAAACCAAAACCAAATTACAGAATTCATTGCCACAGAAAATATCATACACACCTCTGGAAGACAGGTCAGCCCTGTCTGTATGTATTACCTATACACACGATAGCCAAGATGCAATCTTCAGCTCTGCAAATTCCTAAATGTGCAGTTTCCGAGAAGGTAGAAAACCAGAGCAGAGAAGGATCTTACCATTATGTGCTGCTCCTTACATTCCTCCCTAAATTTTCAGTATCAGTCATCATCAGCAACTGAACACTGGACTAAACAGACCACGGACCAGATCCAACATAACCCCACAGTTACTAACTTCTGGTTTTAATTTGCCTTATTTTCCTGCAGAAGACTCTGGCAAACCAGTACCAGAAGCTGAAAAACTGTTAATAGAATAGGATGGGATGGCTACATGCTGCATAAATATATTGTTTATTTCTGAAGTGGAATTACAAGGAATAATCTCAAGCAACGGTAAAGAAACTGGCTTGAATTATATACCATCATAAAAATCTATCTTCTCAGCAGAGCAGTGGTTGATCATTAACAGGTCATTAAAATGTGTACAAAGCATAAAGATTGGTCCTTGTCCCAGGGCAGTTTCCACATTAAATGCTGTAAGGTTTTTTGAGGGCTGCATTCAGGAGAACACACGCTGTTTACTGATGCCTGTAAATTCTAACTTAACACTCATATTTTGCCTGAGGATCTGCACACACAGAGACATTTATATAGGCTACTGTGCACTATGATATATGAACTTATGCACACTGGCTACATAAGCCACAGCAGAAGACACAGCCTCATCTTTGCCCATAACAGTCTATTATTTGATTAAAGTACCTTTATGGAGAACGCAGTGCCATGGACCCTTCCCAGGTCAGTCAGGAGAAAGATCTCTAACCAGCCCCAGAGCTGTTGCA
The DNA here is from genome assembly GCA_013400375.1 of Thinocorus orbignyianus. Taxonomy (NCBI): domain Eukaryota; kingdom Metazoa; phylum Chordata; class Aves; order Ciconiiformes; family Thinocoridae; genus Thinocorus; species Thinocorus orbignyianus. The sequence continues at coordinate 1,979,084 of VXBW01005537.1, forward strand.
GCTGACCAGGAACGCACTGGTTACTGCTATCAGCAGCTCCATCAAGGCCACAGTTTAATGTGAAAATAAAGAGGGGTGGTGCAAAACACCACCGAAGACAAACAGCCTGTCCTAAAAAGCACTTATTCACCTCTCCGGAAGGTCAGCCGGTGAAACAGTTGGAAGGCAATGACCACAACTGTATTTAATCTCTGATCGTGACCTCAGAGCACGGAGACAGGCTGCCTGGCTCTTACCTGGCAATCCTGAGGGATGTGAATAAAAGGAAAGCTGCTGTTCCCTTTTCCTTCCACTTCAGCAAGACCAGGCTGCAGCAGGTGTTATTCCCACCACCTACCACCGCCCCAAAAGGAACACCTTACTGTTGTGCAGCCAGGCTGCTGATTTCAAATTCACTGTCTCCACAGTTTCCTGACTGAGCTGGGAGAAGCGGTACTGCTACGGCAAACATCAAGGTATCATGGAGCCTGGAATTGCCCACAGGAATTCCTGCTACAGCTTGCTCTTCAACAGCACAGAAAGGAAAGTGAAAAGTAATAGACGAGATCCAAACACAAAAGAATCTGCCTTTTTGGTTACTTTCTGAGAAAATTTTCACTTAATGCTGCTTTCAAGTATGAATTTAAAAGCAGACAACCACAAAGCAAAATAGTCACACAGAGACATACATGGCATAGGACACACCTTCCCTTCTTTCCTAGAGATTGCTTTTGTGCAGCCTCTAGAGGTACGGGTTTTTGGTATGAACTTGAAGGTTCAGTAAAAACACCTTCAATTTTAAAAATAGCACATGAGTTCCATACTCTGATCATTTTTTCATTTTAAAATCCTGGTAATAAATCATCAAGATAGGGGAAACTAGCACATTAAATATTCTTGCATTTAACATTCAAATATTGATGCATTTTAGAGCTCCGAGCAAGAGTTGTAACTGATTTCTTTGAGGAGTAACATTCATAAGTTGGTCCTTTAAACAGTACTGTCCCCAGACAGGCAGCACACATGACCCATGTGAGATGCAGGGGCAATTCATTGAACTGACTTGTACTAAGTCCTATTACTAAATTCACACAATGCCGTATGATTTCATGGATTTAAATTTTAAAAGATGTGCATACTACAAGAATATGTGCAGATTTGAGAACTCTTATTAACAGGAACATCAGGTACTTGGAAGGACTTGAAAGGGCTTACAGTACTTCTTTGCTACACTTTAAAAATATAAATAAAATTTTTAAAAAGGAACACAACACTGGCAAACTTTTGGAAATCTTATTTTGAGATGTTTAACTGTCAGTAGTATCTTTTTGCTTTTCCTTTTATTATTTAAACTGGAAAAGCTCAGAAGCAGATTCTGAGTTCAACCAATGCAGGTTCACATGTGTCTGGCTTAAATGTCCCTTCCCCAATGAGGGTATTTATTTTTTTATTTAATTACTACATCTACTATTGTTTCTTAATGGAATGTGGTGGCAGGAAGGATTCACTCTTTTGTTTTAATAAATTCGTATAAATGAAAAGAGTTTGAGTTACCTACGAGTTCTTCTATATTGATCTTCCCTCTTCTACCTACAAACAAACTTCTCCTTTGGAAGAAGTTTTATAGCATTCTGTTTTCCTTTCTCCCATCTTCCTTGAAGGGATGCAGCTCCCGAGGGTAGAAAAATACCAGCTTCTCAATAACTGGCAACAATTTGCGTTACTTTTAACATCTGGTGCATGTAAAATACACACAGCTACAAAGAAAGTCATTCTGCAATTGTTTGTGCGTTAATAAGGTGAATTATTTTCAAAAGATAATTCCCAACAATGATTACTTACAAATTATGACTGACTATTTATGTAGTCCACTTTGTTGAAATGGTGTCTACATTCTTCCAGAGAACAATGCTGTATGCAGCTGCTTTATTAATAATGTCACTAGCTCTTTGTTGCTATTTTTACATTTCCATTTTCCTGTTAGGCGATGTAAACAGAGGTGCCTATAAATAGCAGACACACAACATTGTTTCACAAATCTTAGCTGTTACATTAAAATAGTAAACTTATTACTTCTTTGGGAATAACTCCTATTGTGCCCCACAGCTAGGATACACAGTCATAAACTCAGATACGATGCAATGGAAAAGTCAAATTCAGTATCTGTTAAAAATGGCCATCGCTGCATTTTACATCAATTTAAACACAAAAACATTAACTGCTCACTAAAAATAAAATAATTAATTCATTTTTAAAATGAAAGTATCTTTTCATTTCCAGCTGAACACCACAGAAATTGATCTTAAACAATAAACTTTGCTCGCCATGAGACAAAATCCTCTAGTCACCAAAAGCTGTAACAGTTTCCCTTGCCTGACAAACAGCAGATGTGAGAAAATAGTCTGCATCCAGATCTGTTGTTGTCTGCCTGTTTAGAAGATTATTGTACCTCTTGACTATTTAGGTATGAAATACCAAATAGAAAGGTCCAAGCCCAGGAATTATTATCCATGTTTTTAGGCAAATATTAAGGATTTTACAAAGATCAATCCACATGTTGTACAAGTACCTCATTGAAAAATCTTTTTCTGACAAAATAATTTTCTTTCCTGAACACATTTCACATAAATAACATAGAACAGAATGCCTATAAATACCTAACATTTGCATATGTTTTTCTGGAGGCCTTTGTGTTCAGACTTCACAGTCAGAAAGGACCATTTTGGCCATGTGGGCAATGGTATAAAAATTTCAACCTACAACGCGCTTTCTGGAAAGAGACGATGTCTTCGCATAGGCCTTGTCACGGTAAGATTCACCTTGTCTCTAAAATATCTGCCATAATGCCTATAACTCTCATTGTTAAAAAAAACCTCAGCTCCGCTTCTCATCTGAATTTGCCTGAAGTCAGTTTCCAGGCATGTCCTTTCCTGAAATCTCCATCTGTCACCAATATATCAAAGATAACTTTGTACTAAGAGCCACATTTAGAATTTAGAATTGTTGGCAAGCCCCCTGAATAAGAGAAAATCGTAAGTACTAATATTGCTTCTGACAACAAGCTATGCTTTTTTGTTTGTTTGTTTCCCCCTCCTTTTTATTTTTCTTTCTGTTCTTTGTTTTCATAGTAGTAGTATACAAAATTTACTTCGAAGGAATCAGGAACGGGGCAAATTCAGAACTGAGTTTTCAATAGAGACCTATTTAAGAGTTGTTACCACTGTCCCACAATTAATGTTTACAGAGAAACTAAGGGTACAAATGCAACTTCAAGACAAAGAATGCTATGAAAGTGAAGATATTAATGCCTAAGAAAGAAAATTATTTGGATAAACATGTAAAGAGACTGCAGATCAGTCATGCTTTTAAAGAAGTTCTTGTTACCATGCTCCATAACTTTATTTTTAAGGTTCTGAAGAAAAAAGGACCACAAGCCTGCAGAATTTCCCACAGCCTGTCTGCTCTCCATAATACTTACTAAAGTGGTGCATGCAGCATAAGAGAACAAAGTAAAAAGCTCTGTGGGATACCGGACACTTGAAATTCAAACCACCAAAGTTATAAATTAAGTATATACTCCTGTGTGTGAGGCAGGGTATAATGTTCTCCAACTGCTTCAATGGGTCTTGTGTAAACAAAGAACACAACAACTGGCTACAACTGTCAATTTTCTAGCACAAGCGAAAAAAAAAAAGTCTTTAATCAAGAAAAAAATAATTCAGGACCTGAAGACATTGGCTTTTTCAGATTCAAATAAATGAGAAGAACTGATTTCATGCCCTGCAGATGTTTGCTCTGCTTTTCTGCCAGAGGTTGCTGCATTGCAAGGGTGACTCCACACAAAGCTGCTCCTGAATTACTGCACTCTACTGCCCACTGCATCAGAGGTAAACAAATCACCGGTTTGAGTTACCACCCCACGCTGAACTGTGAACTACAGTGACCAGCGAGGCATGGGGACCTCTTCAGCCGTCTGTGTTTAAGAGCCACCAGACTGAAATCAGAACTTCTGTATTTGCCTTCTCTAATACATAAACACAGAAAAGTCAGGAAACAAGCAGATAAAAGTCCTTGTTAGCTGCTGCTCTGACTATAGGGATTCGCTTCACTGTCCCCACAACACAGCTAATAGATTTTAGGTTTCCAAACATACTCAGTTTCTCTCTCTAAATCTGATTTTCCAATACAGTTCACAGATGTCAGAACTGTTGCAAACTACAGGGATTACTATGGATGAGTGGGTCTCCCGTGCCTGAAAGAAGTGTTTAAAGTAATTATGTCTCTTAGTTGAAAGGTATTACTTCCTTGTAGCTCCCTCTGTAGGCAAAGCAGTTTTATCTGGGAGACAAGCATGTTGTTAGCCTGAAAACCTGCACAGCCCCCAAACAGATCATAGAAGAGTTTGGGTTGGAAGGGATTTTAAAGGTCATCTAGTCCAACCCTCCTAAAATTCAGGCAAATCTCCTTAACAAAAGATCAAAATGTTGGTCAAAAAACAAACAAAAAACCCCACCCAACAATAAAAAAACAACCAAACAAAACACTGCTTCTTTTCCATCCCATCCAACCTTCCACCAGTCCCAGCACCCAGCATTACAGAAGTAAGCAGATCAGGACAGTGGCTGCATCTCAGGACACGGTCTCACACAGAGGAACAGACTAAACGGTGAAAATAGAGGAGAAGGCTACTACACCATCAACCACTGGCAGATGAGTAAGGCAGATCACTAGAGGGCAATCACCTCGTCAGCCTTCAGCACCAAATTTACAACTGCTTTCCTGTCAACTGCCTCTGCAGCGCTCAGGTCACAATCCATCATGGTTTAAGGCAATGGGAACTGTGACTGGGTCAGCTGCTGGTTCAGTGGAGGTGGTCCCTACCCAATCCAGCAGCCAGCTAGCAGTGCCAATATCCAAAAGAAAAAGAAAAAAATGCAGCAACCACCTTTGTCAAAGGCTGTCTGCATCTGACCTGCAATTTATTGGCAGCAAGTGATGGCACAAATCATAGGGAGGAGAGCTTCAGGTAAGGCAGCAAAAGGCAAGGAGCTGAGGGGTTAGAGGCTGAGGGCGAGCTCCGCACTGGCAGCAGGTCTCCCTCCCACTCAAGTGGCTCTTCTGAAAAACCCACGCGGTTCTTCTGAAAAATTCAAGCGGTTCCCTGCAGTTCTGTTTATGTTATACAATCCCCAATATACACAACCAACTAAATTCTATTTACTTAGCTAGCTTCCACACCTTTTCCCCCTTCTTTTTCCACAGATTTGGATCACAGCTTTCTTCTGCAAAGTATTTTCTTCCCTAGAATGACAATAATGCAGAAACAATAAAGAGGTGTTACCCGTCTTTGTTCAAATACTCTTTGTTGAGTATTTCAGCTATTTACCTCCCACTCAGAAGTTCCGGTTTTCCCACTGAGGGGAGCAGGGAAAGCCATAAGACTGGATAGTTACACGGCAGCTTTTGATTGAAAAGTCTGCATGCAGTCAGAGATATTTAGTACGTTTCCCCCCTAAAGCATGACATTACTAGTTTCAAATCAAAGAGGGAAAATTCTTTGGAGAACTAAAAAGTAAAAATAAAATATTTGACTACAAAGTAGTATCCTGCAGGTATCCCTTTCTTCAAGCTACCAACAACTGCTATATCAAAATGCTCAAATCCACACACATTGAAAACTCGGCCCACTACCATGAACAGAGGCACGTAACGTAATCTCCTACTGCCAACAATATTACAGGTCTTAACAAATAAAACAGAAAGAAAAGCAGAAAAGAAAAGAAAGCAGAAAGATACTGTGCCACTGAAAGATATCATTAGCTGGGAGCTTTGCTAGTTAACACAAAGGGAAAAGGAAGAACACAGCATGCATAGCCATTTCCCTTCAATACAGGAGAAAGCATATGATGTTTGATAACTCGGCGATAAGGTGGGAAACACTCATTTGTTGGACCAAAGAAACACATTTAGATGGATACTGATGATGTTGAGCTGTTTTGACATAGCCTAGGATTTAATAGTGTCATGTGGTTACGGCAATGTGGATGTAACAAAATGACCAATCCATCACAATATAAGGTATCTCCTTGTACTGCGGGATGTGCGACTACAGGAAGCTCTGAAGAAATAGTTAAGTTAGACATTTGCGTTATAAAAGGGCATGTCCAAGCCATGGACCTGCACAGCCTCCCCTTTTATCATCTATCAGCTACTCTGTTCAAGCCAACAAAACTGTCCATATGCAACTAGTAAACAAGCTGGTAGCATGGCAGTACTTTGTAGGAATTTTGGGGGGACTCTTGGTAAGAAGTGGTTAACTGCACCTTGCATTTTCTCAAAGTCAATACTAGCAGAGTAGGTCAAAAAAAAAAAAAGTAAAAAGGGTTAATTAGGCTCCTCCTAATCTCAATCTAATTTGACAGTAAATACTCCATACAGGGGTATTGGAGAGAAAAGGGCTTAACTGAGGTGATGTCTTTTATTAAGCTAATTCATGGAGTTGGTAAAAGAAGTAAGTGGGGAAAGTTTCTGGGCTTACATTTTTTTGTCACCACTGAACGGAAGGAACAACAGAGCCGCCCCTTTACCAAACGCTAACAAGTGGATAGGAAATGACTTTCGGAAAGGAGCTGCTGATCCTTAAGAGCCCAACAAACAATATAAGGGCTGATTAGCCCATAGAGCCCTCACAGTGGGTAGGCTTTCATGTTCTTCTCATTTCATCTGCGGGTATGTTGGGATGATTGAAGTCAATGGGAAATTTGCAACAGATTTTAATAACATTAAGAACTGATTCATTATAACCTTCTCTTCATAACAATATCACTTGTGTACATTAGATCTTAATCTGATTTCGTTCCCATCAACTCATCTGGACTCCATGTGTACCGCTTCTTCGGGCTATCTTCTTGCTTGTGTACATTGTACATGTGATCTTACAGAAAAAGCAGCCAACACAAGTCAAAATTAACTGTTCTTTTAAAATACACTTCACTTTTTTTTTTTTTTTTAAACTGAGACCTAAATCAAAGAGCCATTTTGCAATAAAGTTCAGGGTTTTAAAGTGAAAATTACTTCAGACATAGTTTGGAGGAAGCTGGTTTGCGGGGTTTTGTTGTTTTTTTTTTCTTTTTTTCTGAGCCCAGCATTCCACTCTTCAGCTTAGTAAGAGAGTGAAAATTGGATGTAACCAAGCTTAGAGAATTCCATCTTATTTATTGCTGTGTACTGAGTTTAATTTTAACTTGACCTAGTAAAACACTTTGTGAGAGACCCCATCTCACCTTTAACACATTATCATGAGTTGCTTACTTCAGGCAAACATTTGCTAGATAGTTCTCTGTTACCGCATAAAGAGAATGTCAAGGTCTTTGTACAAGTGTCTGGTAATGTTTCACGATTGCCAAGGTCTAGAAAGAAATCCCAAGTTTGAACAAAATGTTTGGAAACCTTATTCTCCTGGCTAAGATTCCTATCTTTTTGCTTAGAAGACAAATGGTGAAAATTCTTTAAATATAGCAAATGGAACACTGAAGATGTAATTAGTAGCATGAAAAGCTCGTTATCATTATCCCACTCTTGGAAAGTCTCATCATTCCATTATACTTCTACAGGCCTGTGGCATATGTTCAAAACTGGTGTTACACATCTTCAGATGGAGGTCATAATTTAAACAGAAAACACACCACAAGAAAAGCCATCTCTTCAAGTAGGTCATCACTTTCTTCTTGCACACTGCCTTTTAAAGTTAAGGCCCAGTAACGCAAGAATCTACTTAAAAGTGTGAAATAACAATTGTGGCTTTCCAAAACTAAATAAAGTAGCTTCCCAATGACAACTGTCTTTATCCAGTACAAATTTTATTTGGCATTCAGACTCTGTCATTAACCAAAAAAAAAGAACAATAATAATATATTTGTTTGTACAAAGCTACATCTTAGTAACACCATAAGGAAGGAGAAATATTTTCATCTTGGAAGTCAACTGGCAATCCACAATAGTAAGTAACTGTTGTAACTGTATTGCACAGTCCAGAGAACACGGCTTATGCATAAAGTCAGGCTTGAAATATCAGTCATAAACCCTGCTTTTTCCATCCATCCAAAATTTCTTACATTGAAGAACTTTTCAGCCTTTTTCTAAAAATCTTTCGTTGAGGTCATCACAGGAATGTGCTAAGTCTTACAAAACCCAAAAAAGAACATATCACTCTGTGCCTACGGCTCAGCCAAAAGCACTTGTTTAGTCAAAAGAAAGCACCTACCACAATGCAAGAACCAAACGTCACAATATTCACTAATAACCTCCTAAATCACTGTATCACTATTAGTGTTTCTATTGCTGTTCTAAGATACTACAGTATTTCTCATAGTTTTGTCCACCTACAGCTTTACGAAACCATTAAAGATAGATGCCTCATATCAAGCAGAGCCTGTTCTTTCAGGTGCCTCACACCTCTCCAAAGACTCCATTTTGCCAAATTCTTATGGTAAGAGCTGCATCTTCTACGTTGATTATCTATGTCAAGCCTGAAGAAGAGCAGACCAGACGAAGATCATGCAAAGCAGGCCTTTGGTGAGTTGCCCTAAGCTGCTGTGAAAGGCAGCTTGAAGGAATGAAGGGATAGGAAAAAAAAATAAATAAGAAAAAATATAATCCACCACAACTTAAAGAGTGGGAAAATTAAGACTTGGGACAGAGGCAGAACAGTGGACAAGAGAGGCGAGCACAAAGATATGTTGAAATATTTTCAGTTAAGTATGCAACACTTGTAAGTATGTAACACTATGTAAGTAAATTCTTCGCACATCTTAATTCTATCATTGTTTAAGTATACATTATGGTATAGTCTGTAATGCCATGACCACATACTTTCCCCCTTCTCCACACCACCTGTTGCATGCTGCAACAGAAGGGAGCGCCTTCTTCAGAAATAATGCCTCCCGCTATTTTACTTTCCCCGTTTTTTCACTTCCATGGCCTGCAGACTTACTCCTTGCCGGTGACCCAAAGCTTTGTATCTGCTGAGGATCTCTAAAAGCACTTTGTTGTCTGAATCGTCTCACACTTCATTAGTAAACTATTAAACATGCCTTTGTGAGATAAAGTATTTTACAGACAGCGCTCTTTTTTCCCACAGTGCTTAGTATGGCACTGCATTCTGCCTGTTCAGAACACAGCCCTTACTGCTTTCAGCTGCAACTGCGAAGAATCATTTATTTTGCACCTCAGACCCGATGTTGGGCATCCAGAAAACAAGGAGAAAAGCAAGCACATTGGAATGTGAGGTTTACCTGCCCTACTCAGCATCTCACTGAAATACTGTGGTGCAAGCAGAAGATAAAAATCAATTTTCCAAGGAAGCAATTAGCCAGGAGACCATCCTTTTGCTTTGAATAATCCCTTTCCTAACTTACAACATGCCTTCCTCCAACGCTATATACACAATACTCCAATCACTCCAAGAAAAACTCTCCTGTACAGTGACCGCAACAGAAGTTTCTTGATAAAAATAACATGGATCACGTAAGTTTTGACTGGATCCCAGTGTCTGCACTCAATCCAGCAGCAAATCAACATCGCCAGTGAACATCAATTCCTATGCTTCTTAATTCCAAAGCCTTCAGCTATAATAATACTCTTTTTTAATGGTTTTGTATGTACCTATGTACACACTAACTCTCTGAAACAGAATGATGACGTTACTGGTAGCAAGGCACATCAAGGTTTAGAAGTTAAGCTAAAACCAAACCAATGCATACGCTGTCATTTCTGGGTGTTTTTCCCCCCTCTAAGGATTGAGCAAAAGTACCCTCCCCAGCAGAGATCACAGTTGTGCTCTTGAGCCTGGAGAGGACAGTTGTGCATTTGTGTTTTCCAGACTACAGCAGCAGTAATAGGCATCCAGCCACGGATTCACCCTCCCCTCCCCTGATCCTTGTCAGAGTCTGCCCTGCAGTGACTGTCTCCAGTTGGAGACAACCAAGGCTGACTTTATCAGTAGAAGTGTCATCTTAAAGACACATTGCAGAGGTTTTCCTTTCATTGGAGGCTTTTTTTGCCTGTTACACTGGACCCCAGTGCTTAATTCCTGCCTGCAACACTCTCCATGTCTCCATTTAAGTTTCCTGTGTGGCTCCTCATGCTTCTGTGTGAAACAGTGCCACCTTGAATATATTTAAATCCAGGTCTGGACATAGCAATCACATTTGAAGCTGATGATGCAAACCAGTCTTGTTTTCAGGTATGAAGCTGAGGTTCTTGACAGGTTTCCTTTCAAGTTGTGCACATCAAGCCATCAGCCAAGCACAAACAGCAATTACCAAAGTGTGATCAGAGAGGCTGCTTTCTCTCACATGGCCTCCTTCCAGTCCTACCTAGGATTTTTCAGTATAGTTATTTTTTGTAACTAGATTACGATATATCCAAAGACAACATCTTGCTGATTATTACTATGCTTCTGAAGTTCACATCTGTTCTAAATCTGATTTCAGTGCACACCACTGCACCAGGAACTTTGTGGCTGCCCAGAACAAACTGCAGGGACAGCATCCCTCTAATGATACCAATTTGTTCTGCTTTGAAGATTTTTGTCTCAGCAAACCTGTGGCTGCATCAGCATCGTCCGCACACCCATACCTTGCAAAAACCAACAGTGTAAACACTTGATAGTGTGCTCCAACTTGGCAAAAATGCAGTCACGCCCAGAACTGATTCAACTCGGTGTAGCGAGGTCATCTAGTAATGCTGAAACCCAGTATTAAGGAATGTGGAACCAAGACCCCAGCCTCTTTCAGGTCACTAACTTAGGCTTAACAACAAGCCTTCCTTGGAGCAGATACAGCTCCCAGTGAAAGCAGTGACTTGATTCTTTCCTTTCTCTGTCCCTCCTTCCCTAGAGTTTTACCAGCCTTACACCAGAGCCGCTCCTCTCAGAGGTAGGTAAAAATCAGTGCCAGCAGCTTCCCCAGGAACTGGCTCAGGCCACACAAACAGAACTCCTTTGCCAAAAGTCTGATGAAGGCTAAAATCTATTTGCTATTTGACCCCAGAAAAGAGGGCTTGGTCCTCTCTGCAAGGGCACACTTTCTACTGCATTTTGGGAATTGAAACAGGGACAAGTGCAGAAATATCACGCTGCTTCAATATATGCACTTTATCCAAAAGGAAAACTAACCTAAAAATAAATAGATGCATACATTTTATATATGGGAGAACAAAGCTGATATTCAAGTATGTCTTTAAAGCATTCTTCTTGTGAGGAGATAATGACATTTCATACATATTCCACCCTAACCTTGAGGTATTGAGAATATTTTGCATTTTTGACCTTTTGCAAAATACCTGCATTCAATTGGAGAGGCATTTTCACCCACATACCACGTCAGTCCTAGTACTGCTTCTATCTGCACTTGGAGCACGTTCCAGACAATATTTTCCAAAGCTCCTATTTTCTCATGTCCCCCAAACAGTTCTCTCTTCTCAAGGAAACACCCTGATCTTGCCCAGGAAATAAAAGACCTTTAAGGAAACAGAACTTTAAACAATGGTATGATCCTAGAGGAAGATAGAAGCCATAGATGTGTGTTTCCACTACACTAATGGCAGTTACATGAAGGGTTAGCATTGGAACAACAGCACCTAGAAAAGGGAGAACTGAGACCTGACTTCAGGGAGAGCTTTGTCTGATCAAGAGCAAAGGAAAGAGTTTAGATTTTATATTGTGTGTTTTCTTATTCATGCACAGGAAGATGAAGCAACTGGATGAAGTGACGGACTAGTACAGGAGACCTCCCTCCCCCCTCAGGAATTCAAAGTGAATCATTTTAAGACCTACATCTCCTCTAGACAAAGCACTTGTCAAAACATCAGAAGGTGCCTCAGCTTTGTCAACTATATGCAAGCAGACACAGTGGGACTAGAGGAAATATTCCATTTTAAGAAAACAACAAAAAAAAATATCTCTGCTGTTCCTGATAAAAGAGAAAGTCCTGCTGCTACTCAGGTGAGGAAAGTGGCTATATGACATTCCCTCTGTGTTTATAAGGGTTATTCCAAGAAACAGGAGTGCAGGAGGAGCATGCGATCTATACACAAAACTCTGAAGTGCAGTCAGAGAGGGCATAAGACCAACAGAAAAAGCTAAATGCAAGGAGAGCTTTAAAAAATTTAGTATCATTTTTGTCTTTTAGCTTTTTCACAGTAGATGGTGCTACCATCATTACTTTTGTTTTTCTTCACATTTATATGATTTTATTGCTAACTTAATTCAAAATCTGAATATCCATAGAAGATTTTGATGCATCTCTTAGAAAAAAGGGAGGAAGAGCCTATTGAACAAACATTTGCACATGTCCAGTTGTTTTGGTCTTCGCAACCTTAATATCTTAAATTTGACATAACTTTCAATATCTGTACCACTGTACTAGAATAAACAAATTCAACAAAAGTTCTTCTCTGTATTAAGCTTTCAAAGGTCTTATGTTTGAAGAATAATGAAACAGTGATCAACATTATTTTTATTGTTCAGAAATGTAAATTCAAACCATAATTTTATGCGGCGTCAATAATGTAAATAACCTCCTATCAGGTTTCTATTTCAAGTACTTATCTTATTGTGGACATTTCACTCAAAGAATAATCTGCACAGAATAGCATGAAGAAACACAACTGTAATTACAATTTACTAAAATCTACACCATCACAAGACATCACTTGCTGTACCAGTGCAACAACCTTCCAAACCTTTCCAAGCTGCGTATTATTTGATTTTGTTAAGGACAAATAGCCATCACAAGCCTTAAAATTAGTAGAGCAAGTTTTACAAGAGTCTGTATCTAGCAACACACTGGTGTGAAGCAACAATCTAGGGCAGTCAATGTCATCATGGTAGAAGGTAAATATTTTAATAACTACATCCATAGCAACCACAAAACTCTCCACTTCTCCAAAGTGATCCATAATGCTTGACTCGAGAAGCTGATTTAAAGCTCTGAGAAGGTATTGCTACTCGTCATTTATCTTGGCCACAAAACTCACAGGAAGACAAATATCTTTCTGGGCCATTGTTGTACAGAAAAGAAATACACACAAGACATCTCTGGAAACCGTTATATTTGCTTCTTTTGAAACTATAAATTCTGCACAGGGGGGTGGGGTGTGTTACATCCTATAGAAGAGAGTTGATACTTATTGCTATAGTGTATTTTACTACAGCATCAAGTCAGGTGATCAACATCTGAATTAAAGACTTTATGTAACACCACTTATATCTTAAATATTACTTTTCACCAACAGATCTCAGTGTGATTTACAAAGATTTGTCTCCATATTCCATGAATATGGAGAAGTCACTCAGAGAATTTAGAGAGATGCAGATAAATTCATTGTCAGTAGTCACTGGCCAACTAAGGCCAATTGAATCTAAGGTGCTGAAGTCTGAAGCCCCTGCTCTATCCAGTAAGTGTCATTACTTCTGTAAGTAAATAATTTGGATAAGCTTTCACACATCAAAGCTGTTTTATGCCAGTTCCCAGAGGCGCTCTCAGAAATCCAGAAACATTTTCTATTGCTCTTTGTACCAAAATAAATTGACCCCAGTTCTTTCCCAGTGAGAGGCAGGAAACCTTGCGAGCTCTCTAGTCACGGAGGCACGTGTGGAAGGCAGCGGAAATCTGTCAGCACCAGGTAATTTAGCCTGCACTTCAGGCTGCAGTTCTGTGTTCATTCGTGCTAGGTCAGTGCAGTTAAAAGCAATGCTCGACCAAACAGCATTACAAAATCAAGCTGAACCAGGCTTGGGTACATGACACCATTACTGCTGAATACACAGAGTCAACCTCATCCCAGATTTACGCTGGCTTTAAAGCAGCTATGTAAGGATAGGTAATACCCAATCCATCATAAACCCTTTCTTTATAAAGCTAACTCATTTTGAACAAATTGGAAACAGTGGACTGAGTACAGACCAGTGTTTTGCAGTATTGCAAAGAATCTATTAGCAGGAACCTTTAAGCTGAATTTACTGTCCCATTAAACCACAGCCTCAGTGCAGAAGTGGGCTGGTTATGAGTGCACGTGGACATCCTGCAGTAGTTAATTCTTCTTCACAGCATCCAAATTAGGGGGACAGGAGCAAAACCCAACCAAAATCCTTCATTTAAGGCACTGAAAGATTGAATCTATGTGGTAACTTTGTGCTTTTTCGTTCTCTTTGGTTGAAGAATAACACAGATTTGCCCTTTGTCTATAAAAGAAGAGAGGTCCAGTTTCAGAGCCAGGAGCCCTAGACTGCATTCCTCTTGCTGTGTGCACGTCACTGACTGACAGGGGCAATAATCAAATATTTATGCAGCCCCATAGTGCAAACTCTCAGAACATTCAGCGCTTTTGTATAACATCCCTGGATTAGTTTTAACGTTGTACCCTAATGAACATGGGGTCTGGCAGATGAGCAGCTGCAGGGATAACAGATATTACTAAAAACAGTCCTCTTCCCTGTCTGTCTCACAGGTGTCTCCAGACCAGGAGCAGCAGAATCAAAGGTATGCTCTTACCACAGCTGCTGCACTTCAGATCTTGGTGCTTAGACTCAAAACCATCTGTTGGGCTGCAAACTTCTGAAACTGAAATACCGACACACTTACAAGTTTTTCCCCATTTACACGTTTGTGTATTCTTAGGAGAAGTATCATACTGTGAGCTGGAGAATTAGTACCATGGGTCAGAAAGGTCCTGAAAAGCCAATCTGTGCAGAGAAGCCACAACTTTTAGATATACAGAATGACCAGAGCAGGCAGAAACAGACTGCTTTAGGGTACACAGCTCCATTACTGTTGAGTATGCATGGACAGTTTTGAAATAGAGATCTTGTATAAAGCTAGTCATGCTCTCTAAAAGCACATTTTTCCCCCTTAAAAAAAAAAAAAAAAGAACATATAGAACTAGTGGAAAAGGTCTGACCAAAAACCAATGCCAAACATACACACACATATAAACTCACTTCTTTGATTTTAATAACTGAGTTTATTTCATTTCTATACCAAGGTATTCACTAGCATGTTTTTCTTTTCTTTAATTTCACAGAAGAGCTACTCTGCCTGTTTTAAAATAAGCGGGGTTAAGAACCAGAAGTATTTTCTCAAAGGCAGCATCTTGCAATACTCTACTACTGTAGGACCTGCCTTATGACTTTTAACTTCATATCATCACAAACCAGTACAAGTTCATCTACATTAGAGAATTTTGTTGCCTCATCTGAGTTGGCCAGGAACTGCACATCTTCAGGCTGTTGATCGATAAAAATACAAACATGTAAGCCTGTAGCACAGGCACAACTCTACAGCAGTCTACAAAGGCAGGTGGCATCGAGGCTCCTTCTGAAGCTGGTAAGTGTATTCTCACTGAAGTACTTGAGAAACTTAAACCAAAGCTGGCTCTAAATGTCAATGTTAATGAACTCAAGTATCTCAAAAAGGTGGCTGAAGAATCATCTTATCATTATTGCAGGAGCCAGGAATGGCCAGTAGGACACAAAGTCCACCTAAAAACCATCAGCATTCTCTTCAGTAAGGAAAACTACACAAATATTGTCACCAGTCAACATAAACTAGAAAGCACACTTCCAACAAAGAGTAAGCAGAAGCCTGTCCATGCCCCGTGGACATGCAGCTCAATGTAAGTGCAGCAGATGCAGTATTCTGCAGCCAGGCTGAACATACATTCCAGCAGGGGCTGGGAAAAGCCTTGGGCACCTCTCTAACAAGCTACAATAGGATGACTCTTCAGATAAAGTACAAGAGGGTTCATAATTCTGTTGTAATTAGTAACTGAAAATAACAGAAAAGAAAGTAGCTTTTCTTTCAAAGAACTAAGACTTCTTTATTCACAGACCTACCCTATCCTGACAGTGAAGCATCCCCCGTATTTAACAACAGAAAGAAGCTTACAATCACCTACCCACTAAAGATTGCCAGAATTCCAAACTACACCAGCATCCAAAGTACCAGCTGGTAGCAGGTTGTGACTTCACCCCCTCAACACTACTTGCCTGCACAGCAGCCACCCTCTCTCCGACGGCACTGTTCCTGCCAGAGGTCCTGCCCCACATGTCTGCCCAAAGCTTTGCTTAGCTATTTTAACTTTGAAGTCAGCAAAAACAACAGTCATTCCACTGCTCTGGTGAAGCACAATGTTTTCAAGCCTTGAAAATGAATCTGGATAAATAAGTTAATCCTTCTAGCATCATCAGAGCAAAAACATCACACAGGAAAATAATACAAATAAAAAAATTTGTTGGGGCAACCAGCCTTTTACAGTTCTTAACTATTAATCATAGAATAGTTAGAGTTGGAAGGGACCTTAAAGATCATCAAGTTCCAACTCCCCTGCCATGGGCAGGGACACCTCCCACCAGACCAGGTTGCTCCAAGCCCCATCCAGCCTGGCCTTGAACACTCCCAGGGATGGGGCAGCCACAGCTTCTCCAGGCAACCTGTTCCAGTACCTCACCACCCTCACAGGAAAGAATTTATTTCTAATATCCAATCTAAATCTCCCCTCTTCCAACTTAAAACTGTTATCCCTTGTCCTGTCACTGCACTTCCTGAGAAAAAGCCCCTCTCCATCTCTCCTGATGTACTGTAGTAATAGTGTAGATGAGCAGGTTTAGAAGTAATGTACTATTTTTAAGCGGAGATGCTGTGTATCTATCGCTTGGCCCCCCAAGCCTAGGCAGTCCTGCAGAGGGATCCCAGCGCCACGTTCTTCCCTGCCCACCCCTCGGACAAGCAGCTGAAGCCCAAACTGCCTGGGCACCTCTACCTTCGTTTACACCTTATAAAGTACCTGCAAAAAATAAAATCGCTACCCAAACCAAAAAGGTTTGTGCGCTGCTGGTCTGCACAGGTGTATCTAATCACTAGGAGCATAAGGAAACGGATTTTATTGACCTACAATCTGAAGATAAGTTGCCTAATTAAGCCTCACATTATGGTTATCAGTACGCTATAAACTACGAAGCACCTACAACCAGTGTAGTTGAGGAGAAGCCTCCAAGAATCAATTCCAGCCTGCCAAAACTCCTTTTTTTTTTGTGTCCGAGGCGA